>MU827788.1:786982-1290402 GCA_029204205.1 Desmophyllum pertusum | reverse complement strand
CACTTGGCACTGAAGAGAATACATGTAGTACATGTACGTACACGTACATGTACAGTGCTCGAAATTAGCGGTCGTCCGGTCGTCCGAGACGACTAAAAAGTGTTTCGGGCAACCATTTTTCAGTAAAAAAATAAAGCCGGGGTCGTCCGAGAAAAAAAAAAAAAAACACGGGACAAACCGAGGTATAAAATCGATCGCAGTATTTACGTTACGTTTACTGTGATGTCCAACACAGTTACGAAAATAAGTTATTAATTTGACACAGGAAAATAGCTCTAAAATAGAGTGGTAATCTTCCAGGTAATAAATAGGGGAAGCAAGCCGAGATTTAAAAAATCAACGAAATCGAAAGTTTATACACGCAAGTAGCTCACGCAAGTGGGCATTCCCCCCCCCCCCCCCCCCCCAGTTTCTGGGTTCAAAATCGCCCTATAATGCATTGCAAGCTTAGTTGAAAACATTGAGTTAAAACATCATGTATGCTCAAGGTTGTGTCTCTGGTTACTTGCGATCGTGTTTGGCTCACGTTAGCTTCAAATTTTTGTCGCGGGAAGTCTTTGTTTTGCAAAAAAAAGTATTGTTTTGTTTTCTTTATTTTCGCAAACCATAATGATTTTAAACACGTTTTTTTAAATTAAACTAGCTTCTATGGCAACTAAAAGATTTGCATTTGGCGGACTAACAAATTTTTTGAACTAATAATTTGTCTGGGGACTCAGGACATGTTATAAGTATTGAACCTTGACACTGAATAAAGTTAAACAAAGTATTTACCTATATACGTCTAACTTTGTGTGAAAAACATTGTGGAATTATTAATTGAATTAATGCACTTCAGAGAATTTTGAAAATTGAGTTCAAAAATCATTGAATTAGGCAAATAGGTCAGATAATATTTTAAGGGACAAAAACCAAGCAGTCATCAGGGCAAACCAAAGGTTCAAGGGCGTTTGGTTGTCCGGCATTGGCATAAGGACAATTGGATTTTTTTTTAATTTCGAGCACTGCATGTACTGTACATGCAAACTTACATTAAAAACAATATCGTGCAGCAAATCAGCGAGGATAACAGTGTGATATTTGTGAAATACTTGAGGCCTGAAGGGGCAAATATTTGTCGTTTGCCCCTACTAAATTTTAAGGCCTGATGGGTTGGAATTTTTTTTCAGGCCCCTCCTTGCATGTATATAATAGTAAAACAGGTCTACATACATGTACATGTACATGTAGATCCGCCACTGGATAATCACATTTGTACACATGCACTGTAACAAATGCAAACCTACCATGCAAATGGAATTTTGCCACTGGGTTGCATTGTATAATGATCATCTTCTTCAGAAAGGACACAGCATCATTCCAAAATCCCCAATCTTGACTTTCTCATAAGATTCTAACAAAAGGTTCCGAGCTGCAAGATTCCCGATGGACAAAACCTATGTGACTCAAGGTATGCCATCCCTGATGCTATCTGGACTATAAAGTCACTTAGACCACTGATGGTAAAGTTGTGGGGTTCATCTCTAAGCCGTATTAGCAAGCAGCCAAGTGGTGCCAGCTCTGTTACCTGAAAATAACAATAAAATAAATTTCAACTTTTATACAATCCCATGTACACCGTACATGTGTATGTTCAAACTTGTGTCTCACAGTTCGGTGCATGTCAAACTTCGTCCATTTAAAACAAACCACTCACATGTACTCCTCGATACTTCAGTAATCACATACAGTCGAACCTCCTGTAAGCGGACACCCTTGGGACCAGAAAAAAAAGTGTCTGCTTAAGAGAGGTGTCCACTTATGGGAGGTTAAAAATGTAGTGTTTGTATGTAGGCTGGGAACATGACCATGCAAGTGTCTGCTTATGAGGTGTCCGTCTGCGGGAGGTGTCCGTTAGCGGGAGGTTCGACTGTACTATACACCTATTTCAATTAACGTTGTCAGATAGAAATGTTTTTAAAAGCCCGCAAAGCCCGCAAGACAAGACCGAAAGGTAGCATGGGTAAAAGTAGAAAACTGCTGCACGCAACGAATACTAATGAGAAGTTAACATGTAAAACATTATTTATAACGTGTCCTTTTTGTTTTAAACCTGTAGAAGTAAGCTACTTTTAGCCACAACTAAATTTTAGCAAGAATCAGCTAGTGAAAAAAACATGGAAAAACAAATTATATAATTCGGGGCCAAACCAAATACATCACGTGCGAAATAAAAAACGTGTAGATTTCTTTTCCAGCGATATGCAAATTCTAATGAATACCCAGACTACCATTTGGTCTTGTCTTGTAGGCTTTACGCTTTTATCCGATTTTTATCCGACAACATTAATTGAAATAGGTGTATATACAATAGTCCAAGGAAAACATCAAAATTAATGACCACAATTCACAGCAAATTACATCGGATCACATGTACATGTACACGATGAATGTCGACATTGAATACGGTTTACATGCTACCAGAATAAATTCCAGAATAAAATGTCCTGGCCAAACACTTTATTCTCGACCCTACAATCTGTTTAAATTTTTGGTGAATTTTTGTGTGTTCGCTATAATGAGGAGTTGACTGACTAATAAGTCAATAACTTACCAACATCATAGGTACAGAAAGCACAATGCCGTGGAGTCTGATAATGTGTGGATGATCCAACAAACTCATTGCATTAGCTTCTTTGATAAACTCCATCTGCATCTGTTGGAAGGCCTTGTCATTCCAAGCCTTCAAACATTTTACTGCCACATGGACCTACATGTACACGAGCATGAAGATATATTAGTTAGAAAAAAAAAATATTCCTCTGTGGCTACAATGTATATGATTGTATCATTGATGTTCTGCTTGCTTGGCCACTACCCTAAATTGTGTGAATTATGGCTTTACAGTAAATGTACCGTAATTTACTGTACCTGTAGGCGAAATACATGTACATGTATGTACATGTAAGTTAAAATGTGTAAAATGTTATTATGTACATGTAAGATAATGCTGACCAGCAGAGATGACCTGGTACTTTTTATTTTCTATTTTGGAGAAACCACTGTGGTCTTTCATGGGAGACGTGGTGGCCTAATGGTTAGTGCATTGGACTCTGGGTCAAGCAGTCCTGGTTCGAGCCCCAGCCGCGGTTCACTACATGTACGTTGTGTTCTTGGGCAAGACACTTTACTCTTACAGTGCCTCTCTCCACCCAGGAGTATAAATGGGTACCGGCGACAAAATGCTGGGGGGTAACCTGCGATGGACTAGTACATGTACATGTACGTGTAGCATCCCATCCAGGGGAGTAGCATTACTCCCAGTCGCTTCATGCTACAGAAACCAGGAGAAGCTCCGGCAGTTGTGGGCCACTAGGCTTGTGAAGACTTTTTCAGGGCTTATGGTAGGATGCGCGGATTTGGCTTCCTCCGCATAATCCGGCAATTCCCTCATTATCCCGCATAATTTGGAGAAATGTGTAGAAAATCATAAAACAGGTATCTATTTTCGCTATTTCTTACCCAATTTATCCGAAGTTAACAGTAGATTTCCTTCCCAAATCGTCGAACATTGAGCAATCGAAAGGACGATATTCACAACGGGAATGACAAGGCGTTCTATGTTGAAAACCGTCGGGGCCTGTTGTCTAAATTTCGATAGAACATGCCTCATTATTGGTGGAAAATCTAGAGATAATGTTTCCTAAGTGGCGAATCACAATTTGGAATAGAAAAAAACTCTCTGTTTTTACGTTTTCCGTGCGAAAACGTGACTTCTTTTCATGTCTATCCCCCCCGCATAATTCGCGATCTTTCCCGCATAATTCGCAAAAAAAATCCCGCATAATTTTGATTTCCGCCCCCCCCCCCCCCCCCCCCCCCTACTGTGGTCTTTCAGCACTCCTGTAGATGCAAAATCATCTGCGGGATTGGTCCACCGACCTTATACCCAGGCCCCTTTCCAAAGCTCATCTATTGGCAATGAGTTCATACAGTCACACATGTACATGTAGTATATACATGTATTGTGTACAAGACATACAGGGGAGTAGCAATGCGAACACAAACATAACTGATATGATTTTGTTCACCTTCGTATTGGCATTTTTCATCCACTTTCCTCTTCTCACATATCCAAAAGCGCCATTTCCAAGCATTTCATACAGTGTGAGTGACGGCTCACTGATAAGACAAGTCAAGGAGTCTCCAGCAACTCCATAACAACTTGTGCGGTCAGCTGTAGTTTCAGCTTGAGATTCCGCCTTCTTTGATTTCTGTAATCAATGAAAATGGTCATGTTCAGTACAACTTGTTCATGTAATGTGTGATGAAAATTAATAAAAAATGATGATTAAAATTGACGATTTCACTCTCTCGCTTGCAATCCCAGGGGAAGGGGGTACTCAGGTATATTAATGATGGGGAGGTGTGAATGAGGACAGATGTTTATACACCAAAACAGTCCAATCAGGCTTAACCTACAGTAGACCCCCAAAAAGTTAAACGGCCCAGAACATACATTGTAACCCCCCAAAATACCCTTTTTCCTCCATGTAAATAGGGTAAAAAAAATATATACAAAGTTGATACCCCCCCCCCCCCCCGGCTCACAATATCACAATAAAGGAATGCCTACAATGTAGCTTCACTACCAATCTAGTCCCCAGAGATCAGCACCAAGATCACAAGCCTCTGGCCAATCCCGATTTGTTGTGTTTGATTAGCTTATCATTTATCTTATCTTTATTCTACCAGGCAATCAAATTTGAAGAACATTTGGGTCTGGCCAGATGGTGGGTTATGGGGACAAGATTGAACATTTCACTTCAAACATCAAAACATACACAGTCTGTACAGGTATAATTTTACATAATTTGGAAATAATTAGTATACTACTACTACTACTGCTTTCCCCAAATAAGGCATTGAAAATATGAAACTAATTGTCTTTGAAGAAACTGAAACCTTTATAACACGAGTTAACTTTCTTTCAATTTCCACGGGTGTGCATATTTTTTTTTAGTTTTAAAACTTTGTTATAAGTTACTCTAGTCACGTGCGATAATGCACGTCAATTTCATGAGCGATTAAAAGTAATTTATTACACTGCAGTGTATATATATTCAGACATCCGATCTCTTGGGTATAATGACACGTAAAACACGCAGCTAAAACAAACGAACATTTTAAGGAATTCATTTTAGCGTGAGTCTTGAAATATTTGAAATGTTCGTTTCAATAGAGCAACAGCGTGGATTCAATGGTTTGTTTACTATTAGCTGAAACGAAATAAAACAAGCCAGAGGCAAAAAAACCCAGTCACGGCGTAAAATTAATACCCGCTTCCGATTTCGGTGAGACCAATGGACTTCGTTTTAAAACACACAAAATAGTAAAATTTGTCATAATTTTTGTCTTACATAAATTTTCTGAGAATTTTGAGTTAAGATATCCCGCTGTGCAAACGGAAGACGATCGAACACACGTGGAATTGAACACGGAGGGAGGGGTTGGGCCGGCGCGAATCAACCATCAAATCATCCGATATAAGTTTATAGCCTCGACAGAAACGGTGTAATACATCGTGTTGTCATTCTTTCATGAAACAAGCTTTTGTATTTAACATTGACGCTTTCGGTGAAATATACAAACGTGGCACACGTACGCGGCTGATATCGAACTCTGCGATCGAAGCGACGGAAGCGTTGTACGTATTTTTAGATTTCACCAACGCAATACGGAATTCACACACTTGTAAAATGCTTTCCTTTGTAAAAACGACAACAGAAAACTGAAATGTCACTATACTCGAACATGGGAAACAGAAACGCCATTATTACAAGGAAACACCGGTGGGAATTCGAATACAACGAAAACAACACAGAGGCGGGAAGCGTAGTCAAAACACTACCGCACGAACACGAATTCTGTCGTTGGCAAAACCGACAATTTGTCCTAAGTTTAACAACTTACCTTTCGTCTAAAACTGCTAAAAAGCGACTTCTTCTTGGCTTTCTTCAGCGCTTCAAACAGTCGCCTCTGTTCCGGCTTAGCCATGCCAAGATCGTCTAGATCTTCCTCTGTGACATGGTCGAAGTGCGAAAGCCGCGTAACATGTAGTTTGCCGTGAATCTGTCGGTAGAATTGTTCAAGTTGAATGTCCTTTAACAGATCTTTAACTTTTTCTTCTTCTGTGTTATCCATTTGATCTGTTTTTTGAGTAATATTGAATTTTTCGACGATTTACTATAGCCACATTACATCACGTTGTCACTGCCGCGTAGTCTGTTTTCATTCATTCATGTGGTTTCGAAGGATGGGATGACTTCTGGCGCGCAATTTATCACTACGAAGAATTTGCATTTCAATCAGCATCATCTCGCTCAGGTTCTCACTTCAAAAGTAAAATAACAGACAGAAAAATAAAGCATTTGAAAGCTTTCCTCGCTTCTATTTTATATCTGTTCCAATTTGATATCGAATTAAACTCGCTTGTGCACTACAACACCCGAAATAATTTCGAACAAATTGTACCTTTTTTAGTCTTGAAGTTGTCAAATTCTCCTAACATCTCCCCGTGGGGGTAAGTATTCTCATGATAGCCAATCATGTGTCAGCTCATTATTCATGAGTATCACGTATCTGCACGGTTGTTTCACGCGAGAAAATCACCTGATCTCGAACGATCTCGAATACTAATGTTCATTGGCGGAGGTAATGAAAATAACATGAGTAATTCTCCCGATAATCCGGTATCAATAACATTAATGATCTTCACGAAAACAGGTGTCCCAGCTTGTTTTCGGTCGCCCTTAGAAACAGTGACAACGTTGCGTGGGCGAATCAAGCGATTTCAGTTCCCGTTTACAAAATGTAAAACACCATTAAATTATCGCTTTATGTCCTAAGGGGACAAAGCCACAAGTAGCCGGTTCGCCAAAATTACGCATTTCCTGGTAATTTTAATTTCTAATCATGATTTCAACTGAGGAAATAAATGGACCAAGGAAGCAGAACGACATCGCGCGCGACTTCCCGCGCGTGGAGGCTGCACTCGCGAGGTACCGGAAAAGGGAACTGTTTCAGTTGGCCGCTCACAACAAAATAAGACCGGACAAGAAACCGGAAAAGCGACATTCAGAATGGACGACGCATTTGCTTATTTTACTTCGACACGTCGCCTTAAGCTTCTTCTCTTCAAACGTTTTTGTTTTGTTTTTTACATGCACGTCATAAGAGCAGAGGTCTATAACTAGAGGTTTCCATCTCTGGTATTGGGCCTTGGCCCATCAGATTCGGAGTTAGGCCATTTTTAGACATTTTTCGCGCGAAACCAGCAGCCAATCACGTTGAAGTTGAACCATCTTTAAAATGATATGCGGCGAGCGCTACGCAAAGACAGAAACTTTGGCCAAGGAAAAGCGAAAAGCGTCACAGCAGAATGTAATAATTGTTTAAATACTTCACTAAATTTAGGTCAAACTTCGGTATACTTTTTGTAAAACTATAAATCGACTGAGTGATTTTTCAGTTCAATCTAAATGAAGCATGATTTGTATGAATTCGGCGGCAAAACTTCTGGCGGACTGGCGCGCTGTCCAGTTGGCAAGTTGAATGAAAAGTGTTCTCCGCGGATTTAAAATCTTCGCTCAATCTCTCCAAAGTTTCGTATATTCTGGAAAATTGTGCCGATGGTTTAGCTTAACATGGGAAGATTCGAAATAATTGTGGAGCTGAACATTATATTCATTTTACAAGTTGAACGGACAGCTATACGCAGCCGAAGGTTTCACTTGTTTACATTATACGGCGGGCAAAACTTGCGCGACTACAGAATTTAATAAGCTTAAACTAAATTGTGTTGAAACGAACTGAGCTTAAAATCAAGTTCATTGAAGTAAAAGAACAAAGGAAACCCTCAATATCTACATGGATGGAAAGAAAGAGAGTGGTCTTCGAAGAGAATTTCACTGTGAAGTGATCTGACCGTCACGAACGCTTGACGAACTGCCGTGGATATTTATTGTGCTGATTGTAAAAACTTAATTCAGCTGGAATTGACAAGCCTCTTCGAAATACAAGGTAACAATACTGAATAGACTAAGCTTAAACTTGTGTTGTAAACAGGCTTTCATTCTTTGGACGAATTAATTAAGCTTATATGTCCGCGGTTTTCGGATCTGATCTTCCCGTAAACTAATTTCAGGCTGCCTTTAGTGCTCTTTCAGTCGCATTAGTTGTACATTTACAGGAATTTCCCATTAAATATTTCGTTCCAAACTTCGTGCATTATTTAGTAGAATTAACTTTTGTTTGATTTAGAAGGGCCAAGGTTTTTTACTTAATAATTTTAGCCATCTTTTCAAATTTAACTGTCATCCGTCTTGAACAAAAATTGTCGAGCTAGCGCGTTCAGTGACCATATTTGTCAGGCATGGTGCGTGATTGGCTGCTGGTTTCGCGCGAAAAATGTCTAAAAATAGCCTAACTCCGAATCTGATGGGCCGCGCGCAATGCTAGATGGAAACCTCTAGTTATAGACCTCTGATAAGAGCTATAGCTAGAGTGATGTAGAGGATGTTAATTGTGTTGCCTGAGAGGTGGCTGGCGTTGTAATTTTTCCCTTCCAAGCTCGCCGGATGCCCCCCGGACATTTGAAGGGCAGTCGGGCATGTGAAGAGCAGTTTGTTAACTTATAATTTTCTAGCGGGGCAGAAGTGCGCAGACGTCTCCTATCTCCCGTCCTGCGTCAGACTTTTTCCGGATGCCGGAAATAAGAGACGTCCGCCGCGCGTAGGCTAGAGGCGCATTTGCTGACTCTGATCTGGTAAGGCATTTATTATGATGATGATATTAATATTCTCTATTTTGTTCAAAATGGCGTACGCCGTCGACGCCGCCATCTTCTAAAAAAGAGTGGAGACCCTGGGGACGAGGTTGAATCAATCGGCCTCTTTATCATCCTCGGAGACCCAGGGCTAGAAGTCGGGATGGCGAAAAGCCCCTGTGTCTCCGAGGATGCCTCTTTATCGACATGTCGCCTGTTTCAACCACGCTACCGGACCTCACTCCGTTGGTTGTAAGAATGCAACTCGAGCTTGGAGCTCAATATTCTATTATATTCATTATTTTGTATGTACATGTAGAGACTGGACTGCGAGCTCACTTTATACGGCCTAGCTTTACAAATTATCACTGGCAATATCGTAGTTCGCATATAATTATTATAATTCGTTGGCTATTCGTATTTTTATAAACCGTTCCTTCATATGTACAGTACCCGTTATATCATTTGCTGTCAGTAAAACGATTGGTGTAGGGTTGTCCGTCATTGGTAATGCAAATGCGGCAATCTAATTGGCTGAGCTACTCGTATACTCATTACTGCCGTAGCTAGCTATAGTGTTCAAGTGACTGGAGGTCGTCTACTAAAATGGCTGTCTTTGCCTGTGAGCAGGCTCTCTTGTTTTGGGATTTGCGCGAAGTGCAGAGCACCAGTTTCGAGCAGAGCGCGGAACGCGAGTATTGGGGCACAGGCTATGACGGTTTCTTCTCGTTAAATTGAAAAGAGCGTTTTCACTCAGGTGACCATAGAGCTCGTATATCGTCTTGGCAACCGGTGTTAGCCGCCATATTGGTGTTTCATCGTGACAATGTTTATACTACGCATAGTACATATTTCACGGGTTTTTGGACGGCTTGTTTATTCAGTTTTAAACCAAAGCAGCACAGTTTTAATTTATCGTATGGCGTTTTGTCTCCTGACAGGCTCTGGCCAAAAAACTGGATGAAGGCATCCAAATCTCCGAAAAAAATGAGGTTTTTCCTGTTCTAAGTGCGGTGCGGACAAAGAAGGGAACTTACGTCTGAGCGAAGAAGAAAATAGATCTCTGATTACTCAAGACGACTAACTGATGAAACTGTATTTTGTGGAAATGATAGTGTGGAAAGCTTAGTCATAAACTTGATAAATGCTGCGAAAGTTAATTTTAACCGGCTTGATGTTAACATATTTCTTAAACAACTGACTTTGAAACTGAGCAAGGGCAAATTCCCTTTTGTAAAACGAACAAGTACACTCAATAAAGACGAATCGTTGACTTCTAAAATACGGTTTAATGTTATCGTACCTTTTCCCTTGAATTGAGACAGGATCGATGCCAACACATGAAATATTTTCGGAGTTATGGTCGTAAAGATTGTTCACGCGAGGATCGAAATACTCCGAGGACATTTCCATCCCAATTTCGTTCTATTTCAGTTCTATTTTTATTTGGCCATAATTTGAATTCTACAACCTCAAGAAGCAGCCCAAGACTTCAATAACATCTCCAAGTTTGAAAATGTTCTGAATATAAAGGCATTTGTTGCACTGATTTAACTGTCAGTTGTCAAAGGTCTAGTATCGAGTCTGATAGACTCTTGACCTACGATTCCGGAGAAGATACACCAATATGGCGGATGTAACTTTCCCGCCAAACCGTGACGTCACGTGCAAACGCTCTATTGGTATTTTTTGGTATTGGTGTTTTTTTCTGACGCATGAGTCTCGTTTTATTATAAGATTTTTACTAAAACAATTAGATTATTAGATTATTAGATTCAGTATTAGATTATTAGATTATTAGATTATTAGATCTTATGAGTGTTATTTTCTAAAATTGTTAATAAGAGTTGAATGGACGAATGACGTCACCGATGGACGAATGACGTCACAAATGGCAGGAAAGCACCCTCTAGGCCAAACACCGTCTCAAAACAGAGAAATATTTTCATCAAACTGGAAATTATCCGTACATTAGAGTAAAAACGCACAGCCAAAGGGAATCTATCGCGTTTTCTTTCAAAACATTCATTCCCCTCTCCATCAGTTGCTTGGTAAGGTTACCAGCACAACAAAATACGACACGATTAATCCAATGAGCTGAGAAATAAAAACAGAAAAAGAAAAACATAAGCATAAGCAGTGTTATATTTTTGTATTTATAGGTGGAGGGTAAGGTTGCCTTTTTTTTTAATATTTGTCCAATCAGTCAGTCGCTCAGTCAGTCAGCCAACCAGCCAGTCGGTCGGTCGGTCGGTCGGTCGGTCGGTCGGTCGGTCGGTCGGTCGGTCGGTCGGTCGGTCGGTCGGTCGGTCGGTCGGTCGGTCGGTCGGTCGGTCGGTCGGTCGGTCGGTCGGTCGGTCGGTCAGTCAGTTAATTAAGATTAAAAAGAACACCCGTATTTTCCGCTCCACCCTGCAACCCCCACCCCTCCCTGACCAAATTATTTAGTCTTTAGTAAGAATTATGTGTTTACGATAATCATTACTTATGACTTTTACTAACCGTAAGAAAGAGAGACTTGCTTATCACCACCAGTCCTCCCACAGACAAACCGATAGGCTCCCCTCGGAGATGTGCAAGGAAAAGAATCAACTACACAAAATCAAAATGTCATTAATAATTTAAAAAATATGGTACTTATAATACTTATAATACGATTTATCATATTGCAAACTGGTCCATGAGGAAGAAGAAGAGGAATAATAATAATAATAATAATAATAAGAAGAAGAAGCATTCTGATTGGTTCCCTGAAAGGTCTTTTTTTCAGCTTAGTCCATACAGTTTCCAGAAAGCTACTAGACCAATACTTCCCCACTGAATACATGCCGAATAAGCTAGTCCAATAACCGTCCATGTATAATGAATATATTTTTTTGGTCGCTTACCTCAGCGTTTTCGTTGATATCTTGAGCAGAAATTCGAGACTTCTGTAAGGTTTCATAGAAACTGTGAGCCTGTCAATTATAATGCCTTGTCAATAATCAGTAATGGTTTCATTTTGTAAGCGCTGCAGCTCCAGAAAAGGCAGACTAATGCGCAACTCTCCACTGTCTCTCGAGTCACTGAGACGGACAACAACGACAACAAAGTTAGCTGTGGTGTCTATCGAGGCAAACAAGCGTTTTCTCGATTTAGCCTCTATTATTTTATTTCCGTTCTTTGTGAACACAAAGTTTATATTAATTTGTAATCCTATTAGGTCATTCACCCAGTCGAAGCCTTCAACCTGTCAAACCAGTGTAAAACTTGTTGCAAACTGTGCGTTCTGATTCACTGAGCTGCATTTTACACATTAAGCACTTTCAAATTTGCAGGGTATCCGGAAAAATTCACATTCCGTGTATTGTCTCTGAATGATTGTTACTCGGTTTTAAATTTGTCTTGGCGTGCAGCAAACTTATCTAGCCACGTGGCCGTCATTTTAAGTGACAGTTTATTTGAACATTTGTTTGCTAATTGGTCCCATTAGCGAAAATGATATTATGACAGCATCGTCGGGTTGATGTAAATATGAACTTTTTCAATGAAATACGGCCGAATTGTGGCCCATGAAACCCTGCAAGTTTCCAACATGACAATTGAAAAACAAACTGCTTAAATCGTGCGGTTGAACCTTCACAAACTGCTGCGCCATGTTTTGTGAATGAAGATCGTCGCTTGTATTTACGGCAGTAAGAGGAGGATTGCCCGAACTGGTGGCAATGTTAGAAAGACTGGACTGTTTTGGCCTTCCACTCAGAGCATCGGAGAGGATATTCATGCAAGCAAGCTTTCAATTGATCGCTAAAATGACGAGCGTTGTAACTCTTCAGGCTTGCTTCGCTGCGATGACCATAGATCGTGCCGAGATCGATGCTGCGAGATGGAGACCAGTGATCGCAGTTGCACGAACACTATGGAGAAGACAATTTGGAAATTTCCTTCATCATACCTCCGAGGTTGTTAACACAGAGAGGTTTATCTACGTACCAAACTCGATCTTCAACTCTGCGGATTGCGTAAGCATTCATGAGCTCCGTGCTTTGTACTCTCATAAAGCACGCTGTTTAAACCAATCAGAGCGCGTGTTATATTGATACTTTATTATAAAATGCAATACAATGCAATGCAATGCAATACAATACGAAACAATACAATACAATAACCTTTATTTTGAAACGATGATAATTAAAGCATGGCAATGCTTGTGGGGTCGTGTGCTATAAATAAGAATAAAAATAATATTTTAACATAAAATAAGACATAAGGTACAATAAAGAAATAATGAAATTACAATGCAATGCAAGGCAAGCTAAGATCCTGTAAGTCGACTAATATTATATAAACATATGCATCTCAATAGACTTACCTTTTCGTTTACTCGAATTCCAAACATAAACGTAACTGCTAACAAAGCGGCAGAAACTCCAGTAGAGGTAACTGATGATCAATACGGGGTCCGTCTCGCTTGACGTCGACTTGATTAGCTGATGGAAGTTGGTGCACATTAACGGTATGTCCAATGAGACAATCCCAAAGAGAAGGGGTGAAAACACACCATTGGCCAGCTCTACCTTCTCACATAGCTTCAAATGTTCCTGCCGCAAATACGCGATGGTAAATGATTCATTGGATACTTCATTTTGTAAAGACTCGAACATCTTTTCCAGCAGCATGCAAGTGACGCAGAATATCAATACTGGTAAAATCCAAGCGAAGGAATTGAAACTGAGCTGAAAGCACCAGTTCGACCACTCGTATTGCTAAGTGCTGATTCCAAGGCGGAAAGACAGACACCACGCCATTGAAATGGCGCTGAGAAGGGCAATGACAACATAATTGATCGTAGCGGCGACACACGGTACAGTTAAACCCATCACTGCTTTTCGCTTCATTCCATCAAGCTCGAACGATGTCGTGGCAAAACTGGAAAGAAATGTCGCAAATCTTGGTCGTCAGTTGCTGCGCGGCAGTGGGAAAACGAACAAGCAAATTGTTGTGCTACATGCACACTGAACGTACCAAAGAGTGTTAATCATTAAATAGAGAAAAACATGCATGCCGAACGAGAAACGGACGTAATTGGCACTTATAACCGCTATTACTACGAGTAGCCACTGGCCCAGAACAACAAGCACGCTGTAAAAGTGTGAGATATACCATGCTTTCCGACTATTATCCTCGGCTAATGCGGTTTCGCCAAAACATTGCCCCGCACAATTTCATGGTGATCAAAATCTGGCGAAAGATATCCGCTAATAGCTGCCTGCGAAGATTTATCCTTACTTGATCGTCTTCTCTGGGAAATTCTTCGGTTGGAACATCATTATCGATCTCATTTGTTTCTCTCCGGCTGGCTTCAAGCACATTCACTGATGAACGTTGCGCCATCGTGTTTTCTGAGCTAGGAAGGCAGCCTCAGGTTACCGTCGATTCATTGCCACGCGACCTTCAAACTTGGCACAAAACGTCCGTCAATCATGCGTACCTAATATGGCTTTTGTCAATCTGGCGTGCACGCACGCACGCACGCACGCACGCACGCACGCACGCACGCACGCACGCACGCACGCACGCACGATCAATCAATCGATCAATCGATCAATCGATCAATCGATCAATCGATCAATCAATCATTTCATTTGTCCTTTTCAAATTAATTATATAATTACAAGAAGTATCATGGATAGGTTTTTACTTGAGCAGGAGCTCTCAGAAAACCCATCTGGGCTTTACGAGGAGAGCCCCCGTCAAGTCAGTAAAGGTTTTTACATACACATGGCTGTGATATAAAAAAAATTACAGTATGATTGTTTTTATTCAATGTTAGTATAATTTTCAGAGGTGAATATGAGAATCCGATATTCTGATTGGTCGAGAAACTCGGCTTATGACGCTATAATCACCTCCCGCGAGGTGATTATAGAACTTATGGCGCGGTTGCTAAGCTAAGCCACATTTGCTATGCTGGCAAGTAAACATGGCGGCTGGTTTTTGAATTAAATTTTCGTTTATTCTGAAGACATCACTCAAACTCCTGTAAACACAACGTCATTTAAAAACGAACTTGATCAAAGATTTCTGGACTTCTACTTTTTAATCCATTTCAAGAATAATTTCATTATGATTTCACATACTACAGTAGAAAAGTAACTTAATTTTAGGCTTTTTCATATACAGATAGGAGTTTGCTTACATTTTATCTTGTTTTTCAGATACACCAGAAAATCCATTTGCTATTTTTGTTTCATTTTCACATACTTCTAGTCCAGTTACTTATGGCAGTTTTAGTGGTGTTGCAAAATTGCCCATTTTGAACCACGTTCTCTATAACTAAATTCGCTGTCTTGCTTATACCTCTTTTCAGAGACTTCGTAGTATACCATTTTCTTTCTTAATTTAAGTCGATTTCGCATACCAAAATTTTCACTGCCAAATCGTAAATACAAAACCTATGAAATTCGTATTTGTGTTCAATAGGTATAAGAACCTAATGCAATATGTCCACCACTTAAAACGTGCTCAAAATGGTACACGGAAACGAAGGTTTAGGAGGCCGGGCACAGATGACAAAACTTTGGTATGGATATTATACCTCATAACTGGGTTATGGGCGTTACCGATACCTCAGATCTGAGGTATGGATGTTATACCACAGATCTGAGGTATGGATGTTATACCACAGATCTGAGGTATGGATGTTATACCACAGATCTGAGGTATGGATGTTATATCACAGATCTGAGGTATGGATGTTATACCACAGATCTGAGGTATGGATGTTATACCACAGATCTGAGGTATGGATGTTATACCTCAGATCTGAGGTATGGATGTTATACCTCAGATCTGAGGTATGGATGTTATACCTCAGATCTGAGGTATGGATGTTATACCACAGATCTGAGGTATGGATGTTATACCTGCGATCCAATGTATGGATGAGGGCTAACTATAATTCGTAAGAAAAAAAGCACTCAAAAGAAAACTATTGAGCAAAGGCATACATGTGTGTAGTCTTGTATTCCTGGGATGCAAAGCGTATAATCACCTGACAACAATAATAGCTTGTATAGCGCTTATAGACACATCGCTGTTTTTCTAAACGCGTTACATCGCGTAATTAGAAAACTATCAACATGCAAGTATGGAATGACAAAACTTAAAACATGCTAAAAAATTATTATTCTACTGGGATAAACATTAACATTAGAAATCTAGTGATACACAAATTAAAAATATCATGATATTCACTGAATCAGTTTAAAATCTAGTCAAACTCATATCAACAAATATATAAGAACCTTATAAAATATATTAGTGCACCTCTGTTCATTTCACAACTTCTGCAATTGTGAAAAAATCAAATTATCATTATTAAATAACTCAAGCGGTCAAGATCAACAGCCTAATTTAGAAATTAAAATAACTTATATGAGTTCAACTTTCTGGCTAAAGGCATTTTCAATATTACGTGACGTCCTCCGTCTTCAATCTGTTCTTTCGTCATCCCAGTTGTCCTCCTTTTCCGTGTCAACTTGCATTTCATATGCCTTGATATCCCTTAGGTTCCAGGATTCTCTCTCTTTCTCTCAACAGCTGCTTCGCTTCTGAAAAGATGCAGTGCTCCAAATTTTACTGCGGATTTTATCGCAAAGCCTATACAAATACGTTATCCAAATTGTATTTAACACGTATAAACATTAAAATTTATCATAATTATGAAGAAGCCGGGGGGGGGGGGGGTGGGTGGGGGTACTCCCTATAATGGACTATACGGGGAGGCTCCGCCCGAAAGGGGTACCTTTTCAGACTGGAGGTATATAAAAAGGCTGCGATTTCTCCTATTTAACTGTCACTGGAACGCTCACTCATCAAACATTGCATGTTTATCAGTTTAGTTTGCACTAAAATCCATTGGGATGTTGCATTTGACTCCACTGCTTTTGGATCAATTTCTCTGATCGACCAGCAATTTCTTTTTTTTCTGGGGTAGCTAGTTGGCTAACTGGTACAGAGAAAGAGAACGTCCCTGTGTGAATGAACCGGGCAAAATTTAATTAGGATTGATCATTTTAGGCATGACTTGAAGTATCTTGTGATTATTGCGATAACTGTAACTTTTAATTCTAGCCTGCGACATGCCGGCAATCAGGCTCTCTTGTTTTCTTGATCTTTCATTGGCGATATGTAAAGTAAGAAAACAAAAACCCCGAACAAACAAACAGTGTAACACGCGCCAAACGATATTTCCACCAACTGGAAACTATCCGATTTAGTATCACTAATATGATATATGTCTGCGCAAAGCAGAAAAATAACTAACTCGTCAAAATAAAGTTCTATCTAAATGATATCGCGGTTTATCGGCATGTAACTCGTTTTGCGTGCGGTTGTTTTATCAGTTACAGATTTCTTGGCACATAATTATATGTCCGAGCTGTGGTTTGATAACGAGACTTATTTCCTGAATGACTAAAATTGTTGCAGTTCCGCGGCCGATTTTCAAAAACTAAGGCGTAATACGAGAAAGATGTTTATCAGTCAGTGACACAAGCTAGCGAAAAAAAAATACGACGCGTTACAGACGCATTTTAGTCGAGTCGAATAACTACACTTAAAGTATAAGCAAATAGGAACTCGAATCTGCCTGACTCTGTTCGTCTTTTAGGTCATTCCCCCTCAAAGTAACGTTTTTTTCTTGTTTGTGTGGTTGTTGGGCTGAAATTGCAATTATTGTCAGTTTTTCTGGTGCTTGAATTGCATTCCACGCGACTGAAATTAATGCGACGTATAAATTGGGCCTAACTGAATTTTACAGGAATTTAACAATAGCGTTGTAGCGGTTGTAGTGCAGTTAAGCCCGGGATATTTCATAATGCATGAATCATTAAACTTACCAACTTTGCACTCCTCGAATCTCCACTGAAGGCGGGTGAAAGGACATTCTCGCATCCTGGACGATGTCGGCAGGATCCGGCTCATGCAGGCAATCTTCTTTTGCGAATAGTTTTTCGTTTCTTCGAAGTACACGGAGTGTTGGACATCTGGAAACGGCGGCAACTGCTGGTGTTCGACTTGAACTTTCTCGAGACAACTCTTTACTGCCAACAAACCTGTCCAGTTGTGCCTTGAAGCTTGCCGGAGTCGTACACTAGGCAAACACCCTAATCGATTTCAGTTTCCGTTGCAAATTTGGAAATTTTAACCCCTTTACCCATAGTTATAATTTATTTGTCTCGTGGCGTCCTTGAGGTCGTTTGAAGTCCAATTTCTCTTTATAGCCGAGGAAAACGTTGTTTTGGTCTTCTTGTTGACCTACGTGACTTACGATGTATAGGGCAATAAATGGATGACTGTCTATTTATTTAGCTTATTGTTTTACACGCATAATAAGGGGTGGTTGTGGGTGAAATGAATGACATTTAGCTGTACTGGATTTTCGCGCCTCTTTGTACTACTTCCGATACAAAAGGCCGTCTTTTTTTCTGTTTGCCTTTTCTCGTAAGAAAATAACGTAGGGATAATAGAATATAGCCTTCTTTACATAGTTTGATCAATGAAGCCCCGGGATTGAAGTGAATCGTAACCGAGTAACACTTTGACACACTCGCTTTAGCATTGGTTACATATGTTTCGTAAAAACCTGTACCTGCTGTTGGAAAACTTGTGCTTTAGAAATATTTAATTATTCAGTTTTTGGTGTTTTTGGAAGGCTGGTCGGTTGTCATTGAACAGCAAACATTTTTTCCACAACGGAATTAAAATAACAACAACAACAAAGACTTCTTAGTGTGAGCCGCGGTGAAGAGCATGAGAAATATTTTGCGGTGGTTGAACCGTTGTATCAAACAGTATGCCGCCGTTTTCGACCGTTTGCTTTTACGCGCGCAATTAAGAAAAGCGTGCGAGATACGACTCTTCTCTTGGGCAGTATATGCAAGGACTGATGTGATGGATGAGTATTCACTGTTAACAAGCGAAAAGGAGCGTAGTTGCGGCGAGAACGTTGAAAATTCGACCAGTTTTAATAATAGTGATGAAAACCATTCGTGGGAAGAGCTTTCTCTAATTCAGGCCTAATTCCGATGATGACGAATTTTCAGTGTTATCGACATCGCGGACGGCTAAGCTACTGTAGCTAAAGTGAGATCTGGCACGAAAAGGAAAACACTGCAGAGGTAATAATATAATAATGATAGCCCCTGCTATTATCTTGTGTCAGACAATAGTACTTTAGAGGAATCACTCAGTCATCATGAAGTCCATGAAGATCAACGGTCTGAAACCAGTCTCGTAACACATGGCAAAGAAAGTGTCAACATGCTGCCAGTCCAATTTAATTCCAACCACATTACATCCAACCACAAAAGCTTCTGAATCTCTCTCAGTGGAAAGTGACAGTGAAAGTGACGATAGCAAAGGCAACTCCAACACTGAATCCCCTCTGAGAATGCCAAGAAAACCAAGGAATCAAGAAAGACAAAGGAAGACAAAGGTATTCAATATTATTCAAATTGTTACTGACGTTAATGCATGGCGTATCGCATGGCGTGGGTTTAACTTTGATTTTGCTTGATATTTACAAAATACACCCTTACGAAATTCTGTGGCCCGCCGAATGACAAATTGTTCAAAGTAATATCGGTAAAACATTATTTTTTCTGCTATCAAGCACGTCGTTACGTGCGTACCGTGAACAAAGAAACGCTGTTGACTCTCGTTTCATTTTAGGCGTACAAGTTTTTATAAGTGCTTCGATGTTTAGCAATAATAAATATTAATTTTAGGTTCGAAAAAGGGTTATTCATTGAATAAAGATTATGGCCTAAAAAAATAGCTGTTATTAGGATGTTTCAGTGCTGCTTTATTCGCCCTTCAGACCCGGCGAGCCGATCATGAAGTTAAAGGATTAGCCGCGATAAGCTTATATTTCAAAGAACTTTTCTCCGATACAGGGATTCAATTCTGCTATTGCAAAATTAACTTACCACAATGAAATTGAAAGGAATAATGCTCATAACATTAGTATATACCAAGCCAGTGGATAGTGCTTTTTATCGGGATAGTATGTGCTATCCACATCTTGCGCGCAAATGTATTTGTGAAATACTTTTTTGCTGTCTTCTGAGAGATAATAAATAAATTATTTTGGGGATTTTATCTCACTGCTTTGGTATATACTGAAACAAACGGCTCGCTATCCACCACTAGCCACCTCCACTGCGGAGGATAATTGTTCATTATTGTGAGCAATGAAGCCGGAATAGGTTGTTTGTAGGCCCGATCAAATGGTCACAACATTCACAAAATTTGTTGTGAGCCGATGTTGAGACCATTTGACCACCCCTCACAACAATTTTGTGAGGTGTTTGAATTCATTTAAACTTTGTCTCAACATCGTCACAACATTTATTTTGTTCCTGAAATGTTGTGTGGTTGTTGTGGCCGTTTGACCGGACATGCATGGTCACAATATGTTTTACGCCGCTAATTCAAGTGCGACTTGTTGCGACTTGAAACTGCTGTGTAAAATACCTTCGATTAGAAGCGATTTCACGGCAATTTTTCAATTTTTGGTGCACTTAATCATATATACAAAATAACTTACTTAGGGGTGGCTCTATTTCGGACACAATTTTAAAACATGAAAACAATGGAGTTACTTGAATGAAAGAATGCCGGTTTCTTGAGTTCTAATGAGCGGACGAGCTGAATGTTATATCTTATGATGTTTCTTCTTTATCAAAGATTTACGTTGGACCATACCAGACTGATCCAAGAAGGAATCGACGACGAAACCAACAGCCAGTGGAAGAAGCCAGTGGAAGATGCCAGTGAAAAAGCTGTGGGGAGTAATGACCTCACAAGTAATGCTGGCGACAACAACTTAGCACCTGTCGAGCTCGACAAACTTTCCGTTGGCCAGTATGTGGCATTAGACAAAGCTGAATGGAGCAACCGACCGCTTATCGAACACGTTGAAAACACAGCACCTATACCATGATTACTGTTCGTGACTTGACGGCTCACACAATGGAACTCAGCTTTTCGAGACTGATACGTTGGAAGTGGTGCTAACAGAAGACCATGGACAGAGGATATGGCAAAATCTAAAATTTTCATGATCGTAGTACAGTTTACCAATAGTAGAATAATTTTAAAAAACGAGATTGACGAGCACATGAGATTCTTGATAATGAACAGGAGACCAATCCTGACAACAGTGCATAATTAAGGAAATACCTGCTTTAACTGCAATAATAACGTATATTTCATCAAATCTTACAAATCGTTGTACTTTATGGCGTCTGGAACAAGTATACACCACGAAAGGAATATAATTTATTCAAATGCAGAAATTAAACAACTTCAGATCTGTGATATAACATCCATACCTCAGATCTGTGGTATAACATCCATACCGCAGATCTGTGGTATAACATCCATACCTCAGATCTGTGGTATAACATCCATACCTCAGATCTGTGGTATAACATCCATACCACAGATCTGTGGTATAACATCCATACCTCAGATCTGTGGTATAACATCCATACCTCAGATCTGTGGTATAACATCCATACCACAGATCTGTGGTATAACATCCATACCTCAGATCGGTGCTATAACATCCATACCTTGGATCGGACATGGTATTCGATGTTATATTCTATTAAAATCTTTATTTCTCCTTGACTATAAATTTAAACGTACAAACGTACCCATCAATACAAAGTTTACACATACTAAACAAATTACTCAAATTTTGTAAATAGGAATACAGTGTTTCTAAGCATCATAATTAAATATGTCAGTTTAGTAAAGTGAAAATCACGAAAAAGAGCCCATCAGTAAAATTGTCTCATTTTAGTATGTGAAAACTGGTAATTTTGGAAGAGGTGGAAAACAAGTATGTGAAAATCCCTGAAAAATAGACGTTAGGCAGTTCAAAAATATGGACTTGATCAAGTTCATTTTTAAATGATCAAATGTTTGTATCTTCAAAGTACTGGGAAGTTAGGAAAATGACCACGAAGGACTTTGGCCAAAACTCTTTTCAAGAAGTGGTTTTCAAGACTGATTTAAAAATCGTAAACAGTGGTTTCGTAGATCGCCAGCGATGACAAACTCCCATGCAGATCGAGTGACGGGCTGAAATTTACTATTCTTGGACCGAAGCTACTGATTTCCAGACGATACCTACAATTTCTCATGAAGTAACCAACGACAAAACAAAGGTACCCGATGAATGTCTTTTTCGTTATCACTAGTTTTAATGAATTTCACGGCTAAAATTGATGTGTAAATTGATTCGCAATTGATGTAACCAGTCAAACCAGTCGGTACACATGTGCGTTGTTTTCCATGTTTTAGCCCGTTATTTTGAAGTTCTTGATATTCACCTCTGGAAATTATACTAAAACAATTATTCGCCTCAGGCTCGTGAATATTGGTGAATATTTACCTTATCTTCGTTCCGGTAAATATTCACCATTATTCACTTCGCCTTCGGCGAATAATTGTTAAATAGTGAATTATGTTATTTTCTTTCTATTGGAGGAGAAAATGATTTTTAATTTGCTTTCTTGAATAGGTAAAATGTTTTTATTTTTTCATTCCATATTATATTTCCTTTACTGAGTGTTTTTGATAGTTAGTATAAAACCCCAAATTATGAATGTTAGAAGATGATCTTGTATTGTAATTATGAATGTCCTTATTCAATCGAAATAAATCATTAACCATATTCTGCCTGGGGGGTGGCAGAAAGTGCCCGCGCTGACTTCACATTTATTGTACTTAAGAGCATTCAAGCAATCATAGCCAAACTTTATGACTTTTCCTAAAAATTATCTGGGAACATTTTGATGTGTCAATTTTTTGGTCACGTGACTTTATGTTTCCATGGCAACCAAGGTTTGACAGGCCGTTTTAGCCAAATTTAGTATTTTCAGCTTAAATTTCGCTTGAGATTTTCGCTTTTTACGAAGAGTTTCTTCCAAAACCTTCTCTACTTCTTTTTCCGCACAAGGTAATCGTCGAAACTTGTCAGTTTTCTTCAGCCACAGGAGCGATGCAATTTTTGCATCCTTATATTGTTTTCGATTTTTTCAAATCAAATTTGGTGATTTTCTGACATTTCTGAAAAATTTAGAAATCCAAGATTTAGAATCTAAGATGGCGGATTTTTTTAAATGTATGACGTCATCATGGCGTGTATGACGTCATAATTGACACGTGACTGCCACTAAAATAAAGATTTTTGGATGCTTTACACACCATGTAAGTTTCATTTTCATAGCGTCAATTCTTTTCGAGATACATAGGGGGGAGGGCACTATCTGCCCCCCCCCCCCCATCCCAGGCTCAGAACGAAAAAAAAAAAGCCCAGGCAGAATAGGGTTAAAAGATGGTGGTAGCATACAGGATTAAATAAATGAAACATAAACAAAGCAGTGGTTTCATTTGTTATGCCATCTAAAGCTGGTGAGAGTAAAGGCGGAATGAGTTTTCGGAATGGCATGTGGCATGACTTGCGGAGACCGAATTTTAAATTTCGCCAAAAAACGTCTTAAACAGCCCGGAATGACAAAATAACAGCGCACATGACTCAATTAACATATATTCTAAACTTTATTGAACAATACAGATCAAGTTGACTCTTAAATCTAAACTAGTGAACCAAATCTCAACCGTCACAGTAAGTCTGTAGTTCGTGACCTGAATAAATGACCTGAATAAATTATTTAAATACAGACCACTCAAACATAGGATGGTCCGCCTGTGATATAACATTGAAAATCTTCCCAGATACAGACTATGAACACGGTTAACCATGTCAGTTCAAAGCTAGACTGCGAGCAGTCCCTCTTTCTTTCTGATATCGAGCGCGAAGCGCGAGCGAGCGGGAGATGGGCCGAGCGAAAGTGAGTCACGAAGTGAGAAGAGCTCTTCTCACTTCGTGACTCACTTCCGCTCGGCCCATCTCCCGCTCGCTCGCGCTTCGCGCTCGATTTCCGCTCACTCGCGCTTCGCGCTCGATATCAGAAAGAAAGAGGGACTGCTCGCAGTCTAGTTCAAAGCTTGAAATAATACTGTTGATTCTGAAAATGTTTATCAAGATAAGATCCCCGATATGTTAATTCGTTATTAAGCGGCCGACGCATAGCGGCCGCTTCAAGAAATGGACTTTTTAAGCGGCCGATGCATCATGGGCATCGAGCCGCTTCAAGAAATGCACTTTTTTTTTCATGTCGCTAGCCTTAGTCCTCTTCACGGTTGACATGATGTTATCGCATATCGTCTAAAATTAGCCAGTAGAGAATTTCTCTTCCACATTCTTTCTGTAGTGTCGTGTAAGTGCGTAGATGTATTTAGTTTATTACAATAATCGCATTGGAAAAAGCAAAGACAAATGTCCCACAGCAGTGAACAGCAGTGTTGTTGCAAAATGTGCTAAATTTTGTTGTGTGACCTTTTCTCGTTATTCGATCCCACGGTTGACATGACGCAATCTCTGGTCATGTAAAGATGATGCAATATAGGTATTGTGCTATGAGCATGAAGCAATCCGCATTGGGATTTCTCTTCCTGATCGCAGTTACGATACCCCCGTGGAATATGTTTTTGTAAACGTGATTAGTGTCCTTGGATTAGTGGTATTAAGATAAATTAAGGTATGTTTTCAAATGACTATTTGTCATTAGTTGATGGCATTTAGATATATATTTCAGTTTCTACACAGTAATCTTAAAGTTAACCTATGAAGTCTGGAATAAGTTTATTAATCGTTTGTCGTGAAAGGTTTTAACATTCACACTTTTCCTACAAGAGATGAATAATTCAAATACTTTCTGTCTAGAAATCAAAAATGTGTGCATAAGAAAAGTGATTATTTTTAATACTAATCTGTGAAGCTGAGCATCTTAAAGTTAACCTATGAAGTCAGGAATAAGCTTATTAATCGTCTTTTCCTACAAGAGATGAATAATTCAAATACTTGCGGTGGAGAAATCAAAAATGTGTGCATAAGAACAGTGATTCTTTTTAATACTAATCTGTGAAGCTGATCAGTCATGTATGTGCTGATGAGTTTCAGAATGTAGTTGGATAACAAACAAAAAGTCGTCTGATGACTTGAAATGACACAGGGAGCAGAGGAGTCGAATTGCGTTACTGCGTTATTCGATCTTGTTTTTATGTCGCTAGCCCTAGCCCTCTACACGGTTGACATGATGTTATCGCATCTCGGTCTAAAATTAGCCAGTGGAGAATTTCTCTTCCACAGGCTTTCTGTAGTGTCGTGTAAGTGCGTACATGTATTGAGTTTATTACAGGAATCGCATTGAAAAAAGCAAAGACAAATGTCCCACAGCAGTGAACAGCAGTGTTGTTGCAAAATGTGCTAAATTTGGCGGTGTGACCTTTGCGCGTTATTCGATCCCAGCGGGGAATCGGCTTCCGGTTTCACGCAAACTGCGGACTTTAGCAGACTGGCATGACTACTTGTTTTTTTCACTGCACTTTCCCCAGTTGACATTGCATTGCATTGTGAGGGGTTTTCCCATTACATTGTAAACGTAGCCAGGAGACATGCAAATAAATAGCCACTAGATAATTTCTGTTCTGTTTAATACATGCACCTCATTAAACGAACGATAAAACTCGGTCCCAAAAACATAACAATTTTTCTTACACAATCACAGCATATATGTCATTCACAATTTATTTTCACGTTGAGCGAAAACACATCTGTGCCCTTGTTGATTATGATGCAATTGACATTAGCTAAAATTTTCTACACAGTAAACTTGACCTAAGCTCAAACTTACGCTAGCCAAAATATTGCATCACCCAGTCACGTTTTTCGTCACGCAGGTTCGAAGATGACTCTTAGATTTGGCGGGAGAACCTCAGAGTAAACTGACCGAGGGGGTGGAGGGGTGCATTGTTCTTTCTCCCCTCAAGGTGAAATTGGCCCGGGGGGGGGGGGGGGGGTTTCTCCCAAAAAATTTGGGTGGGGGTGTGCCGCTGGGCTATAACAACCCTAATTTTGCGAACCTGTTCCAGACTAAGGGCCTGTTTACATAGCCTGCGAGCGCAGACGTATTTCCGGCGGGGAAACTCGAGCCGGAAATACGTCTGCGCTCGCAGGCTACTGTTTACATGGAGGGTGGGTGACCCGGGTACCCGGGTCACCCTCCCTCCATGTAAACTAAATGTTGAAAAAAGATACGCTATTCCGGACGATTCTTAACGATTTTCTTTCTAACCCAAAAGGCTAAACTTCTAAGCAGCACTGCGAGTTGTAGTTGTAAAGCTTTTTTAACACTCCTACGCGTTTCCTTTCGTCTGACTACTTCATCTACCCTATGCCAGAGTATCAATTACCGATCTTCGTGCCAACTCCTGGGAAACTGATACCCTGATACCCAAAAATGCCTTTTGGTATACCCTGTTCCAGACCAAAATGCTCAAAAACCATACCCTGTCCAGCTGCACGTTCCTATATAGCGAAAATAAGGGAGTCCCCCCCCCCCCCCCCGGAAATCGGCCGCTTGTAATCCCTTCAGGGGTTCTTGTTTTTTTCATGTCGGTAGCCTTAGTCCTCTTCACGGTTGACATGATGTTATCGCATCTCGGTCTAAAATTAGCCAGTAGAGAATTTCTCTTGCACATTCTTTCTGTAGTGTCGTGTAAGTGCGTAGATGTATTTAGTTTATTACAGGAATCGCATTGAAAAAAGCAAAGACAAATGTCCCACAGCAGTGAACAGCAGTGTTGTTGCAAAATGTGCTAAATTTGGCGGTGTGACCTGTGCGCGTTATTCGATCCCAGCGGGGAATCGACTTCCGGTTTCACGCAAACTGCGGACTTTAGCGAGACTGGCGTGACTACTTGTTTTTTTTTCGTAGTCACTGCACATTGCATTGCATTGTCTAAAATTAGCCACTAGAGAATTTCTCTTCCACGAGCTTTCTGGATAATTTCTTCCTACTTTTAGAGAACATTTCGATTTTCGTATCGTGTAAGTGCTCTTTTCATGTCCTTTACAACGAAACAAGCGAAATATTTAACGAGACAGGGGAATATAACATCAGATAACATGTAATAGTCATCTGCTATCAGTTTAAATTCTATCAGTTTTCCCATTACATGGTAAACATGACAGCCCAGTATACGCATGATGTAATAGCTTGTAAGCGTTCATAGCGCGGGCAGAGTTGTAAAAGTGCGTATTATCCTGTATAGCTTTATTAGTGGGTGTTAAGACATCTATTCTTGGTAAAGGTAGGTGTTCAAATGTTTATTTGGCTTTTTATAGTTGACGACATTTGGTTAGATATTACAGTTTCTTCGCAGTGAGTTTAATATTAATATTGCATCACGCAGTCACGTTTTTCGTCACGCAGGTTCGTATGTTGACTCTTCTTTGGGTGGTGCATCTCAGAGTCCAGTGACCGATGCATGGGAGGATAGGTGGATTATTGTTTCCCCCCCTCAAGGTGATATCGGCCGCTTGTTAACTCCTTTAGGAGTTCTTGTTTTCTTTATTCTCATCACCTGTCGTCTTGTCAGACGTTCATAATTGGTGTAGAAACAATATAATAGCAACTTAAAGGATTTCCCCGTTTAATGCTTATTTCTTTCGTTTTCAATACGTCCGGGATTTTGAGGGTCCTAATGGGGGTACTGGATTCTCAGTTACCAGTTAACATTTTGGTCATTTCTCAGTTATCAGTTAAAATTGTAGCCAATTTCTATCAGTTAATTTTCACCGATCTCATTCTCGGCTATCAGTTAAAATGTTAGCCAATTTCTGTCAGTTAATTTTTAGAGATCTCATTTCTCGGCTATCAGTTAAAATGTTAGCAAATTTCTGTCAGTTAATTTTCACAAATCTCATTTCTCGGCTATCAGTTAAAATGTTAGCAAATTTCTGTCAGTTAATTTTCAGAGATCTCATTCTCGGCTATCAGTTAAAATGTTGGCCAATTTTCCGCTATCAGTTAAACCCTATCGGGGCCCTCTATTTTCTATCGTGGACTAATAAAGTTGATTCAGATCCATTTGTAATTATGAAACATGCTTCTCTTCTTTTATCGCGATAGTTTTATCAAGCAGTCGTGTTGGTATTGCCAATGAATACTGTGTGGCATTGAAAAGCAAATTAGGGGGTTCCCCGATTACCAGATACACTTTCTTTCGTTTTCAATAACCTTCAGGCTTCAGCGTTATATTAGCGGCAGTGAAAATAAACTCAGACCTCCTCGTACTCACGGCTGTCAACAATATATACTTCTCGTCTTGTATGTTGTGAAGCATTCGTGTTACAATGAAATTCATAACGCTATAACGCTTATTCAGCAAAATATTTCATTAATTTTAAAGTGGAGAAAAAATGTTTTTGACTGAGGAACACAACATCAGCGGTTTAGTTTTCAAGATAAACTATTGAAAAATAGAAAGAATATTCGATGTCATACTGTAACCCAAAGATGCAGATCTCTGTTGTTGGCAACATAAATATGCAAATTGTATTGCAAGCATTGTCTAAAACGGGGAACCCCCTTATTTTATTTCCTTATTGCGTTTCGTTTTCATTTTTACAGAACATCAACATAGTCTATTGTGTGGTAGTTTTGGCATTACAAAACGTAAAACCGATGAAAGTGTTTTCCATTCAAAAGCAAAAGGGTCGGAAAGCTTTTAGAATAACGTCAATGTCTGGTCTTGTTTCCGTGGTGATCATAACACCCCGAGTTACTTAGGTTTCGTGTGACGATGCAAAAATAATATACAGAAGACATGGAAATCGATCGCAAAATTATTAATACAGTGTGGCAACCGATTCAACTTTGCTTCGAATGTGCCGAAACGTTTCCAATTCAAAGCCTTAGGATTAGACTAAATAAAATTGACTAGATTATACCTTGATTTCTTGTCAAGAAAGCAAGCATATATTTTGTAAATTCAAACGCAAATAGCGCATGCGTATAAGACGCAGTTCTGAGACTGCCCCACATGGAACACAACGCTAACTCTGATCAATGTATATAGGTAAATCAACCTATACTATAAATCGAGGTCCGGACTTGGCGAGGGTTATCTCAAAATGATTCTCCCACCCCTCTCCGCTCATTGACCTCATGTTTTGGTTTGCCGAAGAGGATACCTTGTCCAAAATTAATTTTGACAAAACGTAAGAAATAATAATATTGAAAAACTATTGCGGCATTTTAGCAACCTTCTGCCGGCTAGTAGAGCGAGAATTTTAGTGGACAATTTGAGCATTAGTATTAAAACTTTAGTGACGGGGAAAAGGCTTAATGGGTACAAAAGCCTGCGACCAAACAAACCGAAAACAGGCTTGTTGTTTAAGACATTTGCTCAATCAATCTAACCGTCATAAAGAGGATAGACTTGCCCACAAGTAGAGTTCGGGAATTTGTTTTCCGGGAAGCAAAAAAACAAGCGCGAACCGCGAGAAATCGAGCGCAAAGCACGAAGAGGGGTGTTCGGCTGGTTTCCCTTGCAGTAAGTCGAATGGAGTGACGTCATTTTGGTGCGAATCTCTCAGTGTCTTGTGTTTCTTGTGGGTGGAGATACACTGAACACAGAACAAGGTTATCCCAAGCAGCTCAAGCTCACGTGTTCTTCGATAACGCCGTTTCTGATTGGATAACACCACAGGAGGAAAATTCCAACCTCGTCCCCAGGGCCATCACCGCTTTCAAGATGGCAGGTGGGCGCGAAGAAGAACCTGGGGAAGAGCAGGTCAAGTGTCTCCAAAAATATTGGAGATTTTGATTGTTTCAAAATGGCGGCGGGCTCGCGATTGGCTAATTTTGTGGTCACGTGACCTGCTCTTCGCCAGGGTCTTCTTCGCGCCCACCCGCCATCTTGAAAGCGGAGGTGGCCCTGAGGACGAGGTTGGGAAATTCATCCTGGAAATTTAGCGCGCTGCAAGTGATAAAAGTCCTTTGCACCGAGACCTACTCCCAGACCGGGAACAAGAAAGTCTAGAAGAGGATAATTCTAATAGAACATGATCCTAGAGCCATAGGTTGTACAACAGTAATCCAAGAAGCTGTTAATTGTAAGCTGTTCGATATACTTACATTTACAACTGAATCCGCTTCCTACGTAACCTGGCTTATACTGACAGTTGCATTAACCAATAGAATTGAGGCAGTCCGCGCGTTTGAGTTACATTCATGATCGCCAGTCTCACATTCGTCGGTGTCTGTTTAAAAAAAAATTCAATAAAACATAACAATTATTATAATAATAATAAAAACCGTTACATTATCGATCCACATCATTGCTAATATGTTTTGAATCACATCTCAACTCTTTGTTGTTTAAAAAGTACAAGCTTTCTCTGCAACGTTAGTCAATAAAATGGGGCTTTTTCTTAAAAAAAGAGCTTGGGTTGTAAGCGTTCCTTCGATAGCTCAGTTGGTAGAGCGGAGGACTGTAGAAGTAAGGTTGATATCCTTAGGTCGCTGGTTCGAATCCGGCTCGAAGGAAATACTTTTTTTTAATTTTAATTAACATTAAATTGAACCCTCTTTATTTACACTCTTCCAAAATGTTTTCTTCGTGGCAAATATAGCTAGCTAGCTAGGTAAGTTATGTCTTCTTTTGAAATAAATATTGTATTCATGGCAAATATATATTTGGGTTGCTGGTTCGTACTGGTCTTGAAAGAAATAAACTTTGTTGTTTTTGTTGTTCTTTCTAACTTGGCACCGAGGCTTAGGCCATCCCCATAATTGTTTTTGTTTCCCATCGCCCTCTCTCTCGTGAAAGTGTGTCGGTCGGTCGGTAAAAAAAATAATAATAAAAAGCCGAGAAACGAAATATTGACAACTTATACATAAATAATTCCAAGCGGGCCTTGATTATATCGTCTCCGTGACCAACATTTTGCAAGGAGTCGATATCACTCTGAAAAGTGTTCGAATACGTCATTACTGGGCTGATTTAGATGTCATAGTGACTTTAAGAACGAATGTCGCTAAGGATGGAGCCAAATTGGAAATGGTCAAAATAAAGTTTCCTTCATACTTTGTGTGTAGTTAGTCCTTGGGGTGGAAACATTCACGATGATATTTGTTTCACTTCCTGCACTAACCTAGACTTGGGATCAGGGGGGGAAGTTCATGCCCAAAAATGTATTTTTTGAGGTATTTTTAACCCTGAAAACTGAGATTTTGTTAACTAATTATCTCAAAATGCAAAAGGCTGGTTAAAATTCTGCTGACATCCTGGTATAATATCATCCTTCCGCTCCACAAAACTGGCACCGGATTTTCAGTTTGCCCCCTGGGGGAACCGCCTTTTTAAAAAACTGAAAATGAGACATCTTTGGCTAAAATAAAATCAATAAAGTTGCAAATGAATATTTCGTCCATGGTGAATCTTTTGGTACTGAAAAGTCCGCGGGCACTCAATTATTTTTTGCAGAACAAACAATTTACAATTCATACCCACGACAAAATGTTAATTTTTCGTCATTTTCAATGCCCACTTTCTGGAAGGTAAATAATGCTATTTGTAGCAACTTACCACTACACTGTTTCTCTATCATCAATAAATTGAAAATATTTCACTTTTACAGCTTACATGTAAGCAACTTCAGAAAAAAAAAATGTTTTGAGTAGCACATCCACTGGTGAAACTGGTAATTTATGCAAATAATAACACTCAAGTTTCCGGCCAAAAAAATATAAAACTGAGTTGTGTAGTCAATTAAACCACATAAATAAAACTTATAATAAACAATTGATGTAATGCATACCATTTATTAAGTAGTAACTTCAAGAACCACTGATCTCAGAGGCAACGAGGAATCACGCCGAATATTATATAAATTCGTCGGTGCTTTCGTTATGTGCCACCGTGTTGAAACTTAGTTCTCATCCGTCGGAACAGCCCCAAATGGTTTCCTTTTCACTGGAAATATATTATCTGGAAAAATACATTTTTGGGCATGAACTTCCCCCCTGAACCCAAGTCTAGGTTAGTGCAGGAAGTGAAACAAATATCATCACGAATGTTTCCACCCCAAAGACTAACTACACACAAAGTATGAAGGAAACTTTATTTTGACCATTTCCAATTTGGCTCCATCCTTAGCGACATTCGTTCTTAAGATGTAAATAAAGCATATTAAACTTGGAAACACCCGAGAAAAGGGCGCAGGCAATGAATGGGAAACTTTTTTTACTTTTTGAAAAAATTGGGTCGGTCGGGCGATGGGAAGCAAAGCAATTTATGGTGATGGCCTTATTGCTGCAAAGTTTACACAGGAAATGGTTATTTAATGGCATTTGTGAAACTGCGTGGTGGAATATTTTTCCGAAAATGTAGAAAGTTGCTCTTCGAATGTGCATGAATCCACTAGACAGAAGGTGCCTCTAAACGCGATTTTTATCTTCTTGGCGAATTTATTGCTCAAAGTTGGGTTATTTTTGTGAATTGTCACGTGTGAGTAGAAATGTTGTGCAAAGTTTGTGTCACACAGACTATCATCAAATCCAATTGTATTGATATCTTCTGAGAGCTGCTGTTTTCCAAGAAATCATAGCACCCATATAACTGGCAAAATATAACCCATGGATCTGTTCATCTGGATCTGTCATGGATTTATGCTTATCACCCAAATCATTTTATAATTCGTGAACTTTCATTCAATTGCACAGAATCGACACAGGACACTTCTTCTTCATGAAATAATTTACCTCCAGAATACAGAATATCACTTAAAGGATAATTTGTCTTTGTTTTGACCGAAAAATATGGCTACCACGAACACAAAAGTGGCGTTGGAAACAGGTTTATAGTAAACTGTCACCGAACAGCCGCCATCTTGAACAATATCGTATGGTTTGAGCCCGCAGCATTACGTAAAACGGTTATTTGCGTTAATTTATTTATTTAAGTCATTCCGCATATATTATATTCCGCATAATTATGCCGTTCCGCAAGTCATGCCACATACCATTCCGCAAACTCATTCCGCCTTTTACCCTCACCGATCTAAAGCCTGGTTTCCATATGATCGCAACGATCGCAGTCGCAACGATCGCAGCGATCGTTGCGATCGTTGCGATCGTTGCGATCGTTGCGATCATATATGGAAACTACTCTTGCGATCGTTGCGATTGCTGCGATCATATGGAAACCACTCTTGCGAACGTTGCGATCGTTGCGATCATATGGAAACCAGGTTTAAAGGTCAAATGCAACAACATTTTAGTAAGATTAGTTTTAAGTCGAAATAATAGGGATTAGTATATACCACTCGGCGACCTTGGCGTTTTAAGCAATCTGATTGGTCCGCTATCTCGGGATATTCAACACTATCCACCTCCTAGGAGGTGAATAGTGCCGGTAATTCTGGGAAACCTTTTGGCAGATAATTTATTGAGAAGAAAAATTAAAATGGCCGGCCTAAATTATCGTTCGACTTATGTTTCAGAAGTAGAAACCTTGAAATTGTACATCGGAAAATACACGAAGGCTACAAAGTTTGTTCTAAAACATTTCCAAGGTAAATAAGCTATATTTATTTCGATTCTAGTTACGTAGAAAGCATGTTCACAAACTGTTAGGTAGTAAACGTTTATTAAATACGTCGCGCTACTCGTGGATTGCAAATCTTGTACATCTCTATTCACATAAAACGAGCATCAAACAATGAAAGAAGAAGAACAATTAGTGCACCTTTGAGGACTGGTCGACTGGAAGGTCAGTTTTAAAGCTGTTCGTAGAAATTAAATAAATGTCGTACTCTTGAGTCGAACTCCTGAAGTGCTCTTTGCTCCCTGTCTGTTGTAAATATCCACTCCTGCATTAACTGCCATTCACAATAAAATTGCTGGTGCTAGCCAGGCAGCTAATCCTATCCTTGAGCAATGAATTTCGGTTGGAGAAAACTTCAATTTGTCTTCTCAATCCAGCACTACACATTGGAATTCTGGCGACTCGTTCATTTGCACCTTCATTACTTTCCACTTGAAGTGAAGCCTTTAACGAAACTGTCGAACTGCCCACAGGTTTGTTTCAAAGTTTTGACAGCATTATCAAGCAATTATCTCTCAGCAATTCATCGCAAACTGATTAAATGAACTGTAAGTACTCCGAGCAACGATCCGAGAGTCAACACATGTGCATGAGTATCTTGAATTTGCATAAATTGAAATGGCCTGATGCGAGTTCACTCATGCATGGCGATTGTCATGCAATGAGCGTCACACTCTTGCTTTTTTTTAAACAAAACTTTGACACTTTTTTCCGTGAGTTAGGATGGAGGTCGCCTCGTTGGTGTATACTAAAACAATCATTCGCCTCAGGCTCAGTAAATATTGGTGAATATTTACCTCGACTTCGTCTCGGTAAATATTCACCAATATTCACTTCGCCTTCGGCGAATAATTGTTAAATATTATGAATAATCATATTCTTAAGTTTGAAACGATTTGGACAAAACGTCGTCGATATATTCGACTTTGAAAACTGCCTTTTTTTTGCTTCCACAAACGGAAGCGTTCGGGCAAACTTTGGAAAATTATCGGAAATGGGAAGCTCACCACATATGACGTCACATACACGCGCGAGTCCGCGAGAAGAGCGATAATTACAAAATTCTGCAGTTTCAAAACATCAACAAGTATGGTGTTTTGTGCGGCTTTTAACTGTAGCAACTGTTCAAAAACGTCACTTAAAAAGTGAATTCACATTCCTATAAACTATTTCGCTGAATTCGGAGGGACAGAGTTCAAGTCCAGATAGAGAAAGGAAAATTCACCGTCGTGTGTTCACGTTCTCCATAATACCATGAATTTAATCATTTGACGTTGTTGTTTTGCAGAGGACGGCAAAGAAATGTACTAAAATGCAAAACGCACGTGCGGAGCAATTGTACTACTATTAAATATATTGTTTTGTGACGTTCTCGTTTCCGTCCCCGTCGTGGTTGTTTAAGGTCCCTAATCAGGCGTAAGCTTTTTTACATTCCCTAACGCCGACGAGAAGAGATGCAAGGAATGGATGAGATTAATTAATTTGTTGTATTTGAGCATTTTCAAAGGAGATGTGAAGGTCTTCATCCATTTTCGTCAATACCGGCTATGGAATAATCTCCGAACAAACAGAACACCAGAACACTTGACCCAAGCGAATTACAAGCTTCAAACACGCGCGAAAACACGAGCGAAAACACGCGTGAAAATAAGCTCACCACATATGACGTCACAAAAAACATACATTCGTTTCCATTCCAAGCGCGGTCATTTCTGGTTCGTTTTCGTTCAGCTGTCGGAAATTCTCGGAAATTGTCCAATTTTGTGCCTTTTAAGCGCCACAAACCAGCTTTTTAGGGTTGAGTATGATTGATGCGCAGTATAAAGCACAGTTTTCGCGACAAAAGAAAAAAACACCAAATTTCGTTGCATTTGACCTTTAAAAATGAATTAACGTTCCTATAAACTATTTCGCGATTATTCCAACACGTTCAATTTGTCCAATGTGGCTGAACTTTCCAGGAGCTGAATTCGTGAGTTCAAGTCCAGATAGAGACAGGAAAATTAACCATCGCGTGTTCACGTTCTCCATAATTCCTTGAATTTGGACATTAGATTTTTTTGTTTTGCATAGGAAGGCAACAACATGTAAATGCAAAACGCACGTGCGTTTTGTGGGACGGCAAAGAAATATGTAAAACACACGTGCAGAATATTGTACTAAAATTAAACCTATTGTTTTGTGACGTTCTCGTTGCCGTCGCCGTCGTGGTTGCATCGAAAGACTTGAGGAAGAAGTTTATCTGGTTTAAAGGATCAAAAAGTGAAAACAATACAATAATCATTTTCACATCAGTACGCACTTCTAGCTTTTCTTCTGGCTTTACACAACTTCTACGCACGTGCAGATGATGAATCCGCTGGCTAAAGTCGTGATGATTGCTTTGCAAATTGTGAGAGCATGGTTTGGATTTGATTTAAGAGAATGTATGGAAAGTAGCTACCCCCCTGTTCTGTCGGTTAAAATCAAATGAGCACTCGCCTTTTTGAAGAAATGCATGCAAGCTCTTTAATTCCACTGCATAGTTCTCCATTCACATTCACGTGTCAATGATAAGAGAGCAATATAATGTGAGAAATTCAGTAAAAGCTTCTTCGCATCAACCTTCGCACGTTGCTGAAAACACGCGCGAAAACACGCGCGTGAAAACAAGCTCGCCACATATGACGTCACAAAGACATACATTCGTTTCCATTCCATGCGCGGTCATTTCTGGTTCGTTTTCGTTCAGCCGTCGGAAATTCTCGGAAATTGTCGAATTCCGTGCCATTTTAAGCGCCACAAATCGCCCCAAACCAGCTTTTGAGGGTTGAGTATGATTGACGCTAGTATAAAGAACAGTTTTTGCGACAAAATAAAAAAATGCCAAATTTCGTTGCATTTGAGCTTTAAGGGAAAAATTGACATTTTTTTTGAAAAGAGGCCTAGTATGATCTGTATATTTTGCGAATGTGATTAGTCTTATGCTTTTTTGTAATGTACTGAAAGGCCTTCTACTTTCCCACTCCGCTTACGCCTTTTGTGAAGGGAAGGACTCTTCTGAATCATTACTAAGCCAATATAAATAACTTACATTCAAAACGGCTGAAGCTTTCCGCTTAAAAAATGATTATTTGATTCAAATTTCTAAACGGAATCATCGAATCATTCGACCATAACTGACTAGACGTTATTCGGACGTTATTATGCAAATGTGGGTCGTGTAACGCAATCAATACAATGCAATATATCGTTTTCACGTGACGTCATCAAAATTCTAAATTCACAACTATTGATCCTACGAGGTTGTTATTTTAGTATATTTTAGATATCAGTGTCGCTGGGAAATATTTGGCGCCAGCAGAGTGCTTCGTTTTGGAGATAAAGCGTTTTGAAATTTGAGACGACCTGGCTCAACCTGACCTGAAATATTACAGAAAACAATATTTTGTTTGATGTGTAAAGTATCCGAAAATCTTTATTTTAGTGGCAGTCGCGTGTCAATTATGACGTCATACACGCCATAATGACGTCATACATTAAAATAAATCCCCATCTTGGATCCTAAATCTTGGATTTCTAAATTGTTCAGAAATGTCAGAAAATCTCCAAATTTGTTTTGAAAAAATCAAGAAAAATATCAATATGCTAAAACGGCAAAGATTATGGAAGGATTTCATCGTAAAAGCAAAATTGTTATGAAAACTGAAAATTAAGCTAAGAAAACAACAAATTTGGATCCACCATCTTGGATTTTTAAATTGTTCAGAAATGTCAAAAAAACACCAAATTTGATTTGAAAACATCGAAAACAATATAAGGATGCAAAAATTGCAAAGATTTTGGAGGAAACTATTCGTAGAAAGCGGAAATCTCATGAAGTTGAAAATACCAATTTGGCTAAAACGGCCTGTCAAAACTTGGTTGCCATGGAAACATCAACTCACGTAATCAATAAATTGACACACCAAAATGTTCCCAGATAATGTTTAGGAAGAGTCATAAAGTTTCGTTATGATTGCTTGAATGCTCTTTAAGTACGATAAATTTGTAATCAGCGCGGGCACTTCTCTTATAGCGACCGTAAGGGTTTCTAAGGAACTATTATTTCCCTGCCGTATGATGTTTTGATTTCGCTACGAAGGCTTCGAATTCTTCTTCATAAATACATTAAAATCCATTTTTTGTAGTTTTTCGTTATGTTGATATAAAAGGCTAGAGTTTTTAAAAACACGTAGTTGTTGGGAAAGTTCCATTAAGATTGATTTAGTCTGACCCTCTCTTCTGGACTAATATCGCTTTATTTAGTAGATTTTTTTTACTTAGAAGAATCAAACGTATTTTCTTCTGGATCGGAATGATTAATTAACACAACACACTGTTTTTACACCAGATGAATAGTATTATTTTAATTATAATAAATGGCGGTGGATGAATTATTCTTTTATATTATATTCATGCTAATCAGCCTCCCTAGCCTCATTTTAGAGTAAAAATTATTTTAAATTTTGCACATACTAACGAGGCTACGGGGGCTGATTAGCACAAATATAAAAGAATAATTAATCGACCGCCATTTAAGAATAAGGTCTATAATGAAGTACAGGGAATGAGATTCGAGCTTCGTGGCTTCCTTATACGAGAACTGTCAAATGTTATTATATTTCTGCAAATTTCAGAAGCAAAATGACATTTTTAAGCAGTTTGAAGATAAGATTCAGTTACAACATAATTTTTTTAATATTTGCTGATGACAACAATGAAAAGTTAGGAATACATAATTCATTTCCAACCCCCCTCGTGTACCGTCGTCGGGGTACGAGTTTCCAATCATGAACGTCACGTTTCAATATATACCTGATTAGTCAAAATGAGAAACCGTTTAAAATGCTGGATCGACGATGATCGGGTGGATGTGGCTCTCTTTTGTGTTTGCTGTTCAGTTTGTCCATGTGGACGTCCCGAACGTCCATTTAACAACAGCTATGACCCAGTCACAACGATACATATTCTAACTTGAATGTCCTTGACGGTCAGGTGCAAGTGTCAGCTCTTTTGTGCTCACTTTTTGTCCATGTTACTGTGCGAATCAGAAAACCGTGAACACTTTGATACCATGCTTGGATTTTCCTTTGCCAAAAATTGGTCTTTTTTTCCCCTGTATTTATTTTATTGCTATTTTCGCAAAGCTTTTCTGCAAAAACAAAATGTAAATTTTTAAAAATTCTTCTTGCGGTTTGATCATGTCAAAGTTAAATCAAAGTGTTCACGGTTTTTTTATTCTCACAGTAACAGTGGAGTCCAAACGTCTATTGAACAACAGATACAGCCTAGCCATAACCTTAAACATTCCAACTTGAATGTCCTTGACGTTCTAGGTACTGGTGCAAGTGTCAGCTCCTTTGTGTTTGCTTTTTTCCTCTTCTTTACTTTGGAGGCTCCAAACGTCCATTGAACAACGACTACAACCGGGTCACAATCGGTAAAACTCCAATCAGGTGCAAGTGTAAGCTCTTTTATGTTTACTATTTTGTCCATGTTCTCTGTGGACATCCCACACTTCCATTGAACAACAGTTACAACCCGACCACAACCTGTAATATTCCAACCTGAATGTTCTATTAAGCACTCCGTATATGACTGGGTTGATTGCAGCACTGATTGTTACCAAGAATACGTTAAGGAGATACACTCTTCTGTGTAAAGAGTGGTTTCCTGTGGCAGAATCTGTAAATTCGATAACAAACACTGGGACCCAGCACAATGTGAAACCCAACACCATGGCGAATAAAGTTTTGGTGATGTTTATTTCTTCCACACTCAATCTTAAACTCGGGGCACTTATTCGCGAATCCGTTGACATAAACCGCTGTCGATGCTTTTGTACTTTCAAGAACACTTTAGTGTAGCAAAATGTTATGACGCCAAATGGAATTATGACTATGACTAGGCCCAAGAGGCCAGTGTATATCTTGTCGATGGTATGGTGGTGAAATTCCAGGACGCATGTGATTTTGCCGGAATGGAAATGAAAATAGGCCCAGCCTGTGACCAATGGTAAGCCGAGAAGGAAAGCTGCGGAGATAATCACGGCCAGCATGGATAAAACGACGAACTTCCTTGTGAAAATTTTTACGAAATAGCCAAGGTTTTACCACACGGCAATATCGATTAAAAGCTAATAAAGCTATGGTTTGCAAAGATACGAAGGCTAAGAAGAGAACTGCAAAGCCATGCATGCCGCATACCAACCTCGAATACCTCCATTCGCCCACGAGCAGTACTCCCCAAACGAGAGGCATACAAAATGTTGCCATGGCAACGTCAGAAATGGCCAAGGCAAAAATGTAGAGGTAAGTGATGCTCCGTAAACTTGGATTTTTGTAAAAAATAAAGCAGACGAGAATGTTGCCAAGCAACGCCATCAAGTTGATTATTATAAATAGCGTCGTCTCTATAATGTAGTCCGCGATGCTCCTCGATTCCATTATCGTTACCAGATTATCGTAAGGACTTTCTTCAAACGTACTATTGGCTGCCATGATGTGGGTTGCTGTTTTCGCTTAGCCGTTCTGTTGATGAGATATCACTGATGTTATCATTACTGGAAGCAAATTTTAAATTGCCGGAAAAGGCCGACTCCTTACAATCTAACATAGGTAAAAAACGAGGAAAAATATGCAATTTAAAAATATAATTAAGCTCAATAACTCCTGTTAACTGATATCAATGATTTCCTTTTGGCGCGACTTTTATCATTGATACTTGGCAGCAGAGAAGATTAAGGTTCAACTAAATAGAATGCATGAACTCGTGCTCTATATGAGATGATAGGGAAATTCATAAATCGTGAAGTGCTAATAATGAAAATAATTTACTAAAATAATAAAACAATCGGAAACGGAATGGCGAACTTTGTGTTGATTGTTATCGACTTTTTTTCTAGAAACTGAATCTGAATTTGAATCTTCCGAAGAATACACAAGTGTAGTTGCTTCCCTGTGATACTGTTTGGAGAAGATTTTACCGAAAAACATTAAAACAAAACGTCAAAAAAATGTTTTCGAAAACTGACCTATATTAATATTATTATTTCAGGGAATATCCCAATTTTGAGCTTTATATATCAAGTCGCATGACACGTTTGACCAGTCACATGCGGGGGAAAATATGATTGGACGGAGAAATGATCAATAAACTCCTTTAGGAGCGACAGCGTGCCATGTTTAAAGTGTTGATCGAAATTATCTCGCGAGGTAGTTTCAATCGTGTTGGTAATAAACTTATTTCGATCATGGCTTGCACAATTCACGGCCTGATGTGAACGCTTTTAATAGTAAAACATGTTTATTCGATATTACACTAGACAAGTTTCGGCCTAGTGTGAACGTAGTATAACATACAATAACATTCACCAACTTCTCGGTCGGTTCCATGCAAACAACCAAATCACAAGCTTATCTGCAGTACACACTAAATTTTTTTGTCTCACACCTGGCGTTTTAAATATTGCTGTCGCAAATTCAATATGGAGCAGAAGACTGTACGGCGTAAAATTAGCCGTGCCAGAAATATATTTAACTACCGCATGGCAAGCTGGTGTATACTCATTTGGTTGAATGATAAACACTCCCACTGACTTATTATATTACTGTATTACTTTCCTTTTTAATTCCGGATGTCCGAGTAAACTAGTAGGTCGAAAATACTATTCTGTGGGGTGTTTTTATCTGGTCTTGCATTTATATATCCTTTTTTTTTATTTTGCAAATATATAAATCGAATTGTAAAATATATTTATATTTAGAAATTTAGGTCATAAAGGTATATTTTTATATTCATCTTCCGGTAAATTTCATTTTCCATGAAAATGATATTACATTACAATTATTCGTCGTTAATATTTCTCTCGTTAATATGGATGCAAAAAGGGCATTATCGTACAGTGCTTCCTGAAAAGTATTATACACGCAATACTACTGATGCACGCTCCGGGGAATTTTCTTTAAATCGAAAGCTAAAATGCTTTAAAGTTTCCGCTTCTATATATCAAAACAAATAAAAACTTTGATCAAGCTTCCATTTACGCCAAATGACGGCTCGCATTCAAACAACTTTAGCCGCCTGGAATAAATTAAACCCATTTTATGAAGATTACGAAGACCACAATTATCTCGATTGATAATTGCACGCGAAATTATCCGCCCATGCACTTCTATGGAAATAACATGCCTACTAGAGTTTCTGTTGATATATATTTTGACTACTCCTTTTTATTCTATGTCTGCATTCGGCTGAGTGGTCTGAATTTTTGGAATCGAAATTGAAAGTGCTTCGTTTTCAATCGGGGACGTTATTGGATCAATCATCGAAATGCAACCGAAAAAAGAGGAATAGTTTAAAAAGGAAACTAGCTGGATCAAGTTAAGGCCCACGGCTGAAGGAAGTGTCCACTCATATTGTCGTGTCGGCGTTTTGCCCTCATGTTCAGTAGTTTTCAAAGCTTGAATTGATGACTTATCTTTAAAAATCTACAACTCTGACAAATGTTCGACAATTAAAACTCGATGCTGCTGTAATGCTGCTGTAGTTTTGAACTAATTAAGTCTCTAAAATATATTCAAATTTGAAAAATAAAGTTTAAACCAGAAATACATGCAGCTTCCTCTCATATTTCTGGGCATGGTCCATTTCTGTCCCAAAACAAGCAATCATCGATAAGGTTCTCAGATTCGTCGAACGTGTATAAAACTGCAACCAAAAGTCGTACGTTTGCATTTGAATAGACGAATACAAACGGACAGTTCCCTGGATAGTCGCGTAATGGAGAAATGTTCTTACATCATTACAATAATTCAAACCTAAATCAGCGATGTACCTGAGAAATTATTGGGTGTAAACTGAAGCAGTCGGTTAAACGTACTTGTGTACCAGGCATCTAGAATAAATCTTGAGCCAAAATTCAAAATACCACACACAAAAATTAGTGTCGTGAAACTCGGGACCGAGCAGCGTGCAATGACCTTTTATATGAATCAAAGGTGGTGGGCGAATGACAGGTTGCAAGTTATATCGATTCACATCTTGGTCTGTATGTAATTTTAGTAAACAAATACCACATATATATTTTAATTACTTTCTAGTCTTATTTGCATTTGCACTGGTCAGCTGTCCTGTCCTCGTCGAAACGGGCTTAAGGCGCGGAAACCTTGACATCCTCGATTGGGTTAAACACTAAACGTCAAAAGGTCTATTGTAATACTTTTATGTTTTTTTATTTTTTTATTTGTTTTTACCGTCATCTAAAACTCTAAATCTAAAGATATTTATTACCAATGGGTCGTGAAGCGTCCAACTAAACGCCACATGAATATAATTGAAATCCTCCAGCGGCAAATAAGGGTATTTTTAACAACAAAACTTCAAAGGAGGGTTTCCGGAATAATTTAATCAATGAACATTTAAGCATTCAAACGACAAATTACATTAAATGACCGCCAACCCCAGCCACTCCCATTAAGTTCTTCATTAATATACATTTTCCTCGGGAACGTAATATTTGAAATTGAAAAGCACCAGATAATTGTTTTATTATTGTTTGCAATACATTTTAAAACAGTTCCGGAGTGAGATTCAAAATAAAAAGAGAAACCGCTTGGTGCCACAGAATATTAATATTGAAGTCGAGGTAAAAAAAAAATTAATACAGAATCAACAGAAGAACAAAAATGACAATTGTTCAAGCCATCTTCATTAGTTAGTTTGAGAAAAACGGCCTTTCGAACTACACATACATGTATTTGATTCTAAGGCTGAATGTTTTGAACTCCATATACTTGATACTTTTGGAATTATAAAGACATAGTCGATGGTTTATCACCAGCTTTATTTACCTGCAGCTGGTCGTGTTTTAAAAATACGAAGGGCATACAATTGTTGGTGTTCAACATTATAATACTCAAGTCAAAATCTTATGCTCAAACGACAGATATTCTGTAAATGGGATAAAAAACGTGGCACATTTTGTTTTAAAATATAAAGGAATACGATTTATGGGTTTCAAAATGTCATAAAAATTCATACTCAAGTGAAAATATATTGCTCAACTGACAGATATTCGTTTTAAATTAGCGGTTGAGAAATAAACTGTATGATATTGGACTTTCTTTGATGATTTTCATATTGAAAATATAATATTGCTTACATAATATAAATACTTACGACGTCCTCAAAAGAAAAAGCCGAAACAAGTGCTGATCTGATCTGTCGAAACTAACACTTTGAAGAGGAGCGACAATTATTAATGCAACAGATAATATTATGTATTGACTTGCAATTATTATCAAGTTTGAGAGGTACACGAAAAGCCCGAAAATTATGTCTCTAGCTAGTGTTTTATTACAATATTCGAGAGTTCAAATGTCATTAAGTTTATAATACTAAAGTGAAAATATTTTTGCTCAACCCGACATACATTATTTTAAAATTATTTGAAAAAGACTGTAGATTGGAACTACTTGATGATGGCCTTCCTATTGTAAATTAACTATTGCTAAATATTTAATGAAATGACTTGAAATTATCAATTTGCGGCGTCCTCAGAAGGAAAAGCCGAAACAGCTGTATTGTGTTTCCGACCAGTGTCGAAACTAACACCTTGAAAAGGAACGACAATTTTAATACAACGAAGAATATTATGTGTTGTGTAATTTTTATTCGATTTGGAACTCCGAGCGATAACATTTTTCAGATCGAATCTTCTACAGAGTAAGGATGCTAAAAGCTAAAAGTTGATCGGCCAGTGATGTTATATTATGATCCATTTGGTAACCAACATGTTCAAGTATTCCAATCCTGGAATCGTTTTAACAACCATTTTATACGTAATGCGAGCGTTGTTAACCACAGTGTAGCAAAGGGTCATCTTATGGAGAGCAAGTTAACCCTCAGACGTACAAGGGGGATTGAGGGGGGAAGGGGCCGGGGGAGGTAAGGTTGGTTGCCACAAAATGAGGTTTTTACAAAATGAAAATAGGATTTACTCTGGCATGCTCAAACTTTCAGTAGCAGTTCATTCATTCATGCAGGATTACACATATTTTGAATTTCCAGATAGTACATTTTAACATCCCTTTATTGTTTTGAAATAATTTGGAATCGAATTTTGCTTTTTCTGACTTCTTGGGGAAATCTTGAATTCCAAGATGACGGACTTAATGACGAAATATGACTTTATCTGAGCCAACAAATAACCATCTCATATTGAAGAGCAAGCTCAGGGCTATCTACTAAAAGCTTATACTTTCGATTTATCATAATATATAATAACGAAAACCCAAGGGGATATGACTTTGGATGTACGTCCGAGAGTTAAGTGCAGCTATCCCCAATTGCCTTTTTCTTGGCTTTATATAAATCTACTTGGAATGCGAAAATATTGCTGCAAAAGATGGATTCGGCTAAATCGTCGATCGTCGATCGTCTGCTGAAGTCATGTTCGAATTGATAGAGAGCCTTGGCCAAAAGAGGGTTATGACCTACGTCTACCGCCTCTGTCATTTCTGCACGTATTTATTTGGGATAATTGAATGTGTATTTTGTACTTAAACTTACGATTATTTTACGCAATCGTGCCTTCTTTATTTTCGGAATCAAAGTTACCCCTCGGACGTACATCCAAAGTCAAACCCACCGGCCGTACAATGGGGAGGGGAGGCGGTTGATGAAGCCCCTCGCTTGGGCTTCGTTATTGTAAGACACATCGAAAGCATTATGCCCTTAGTAGAAAGCCTTGAGCCTGGATAGTTGTTTGTTGTTATAACGACAAATGACAATATTAAATCTGCCATTTTGGATTTATATTTCACTATATCATCAAGAGGTCAGAAAAAGCAGCAATTGACACAAAAATTATTCCTAAACATTAACGAGATGTTAAAATGTACTAATAATGCGATGATGTTTAAGGAAACGAAGACGAACTCAACCGCAGAACAACAGTTGTCACATAAAACATGTTTGGGAAAGACGAATGAACAGCTGAGTACTGAAAGTTTAAGCATGACAAAGTAAATCCTCTTTCAAAAGTTTCCAAAAACCTCATGCATCCCCCCACCCCCGTTGTACGCGCAAGGGTTGAGTTTAGATTGATCATGAGATGATTCCGACTGAATAAAGTTGATTCCGAAATAGACATCGAGCAGGATCAAGAGCACGTGTTTACAAACGTATGCGTCACGCGATAAATACTTTAAGCGGGCAAAGACGAAGACATCTTCGCGGGTGAACAGCTTGCAGACCTGGAATGGACACCAACTGTGCGAAGGAGGTGAAAGCGAACGAAGAGCTGACAAAAGAAAAACCTCAATGATCCCTTAGATAGCACTGAGGCAGACTCCCGCGAGTCCCCATGGAAACATTTCAGCCGGTGTGTGCGGCTTGTAGCCTGCGTCGAAGACGAACTCCACCTTCAATAATACTAAATGGAAAGAGCGTGATGACATTGGCAAGTTGGCATCTTTGAGGCCTTTGATGTTTAAGAATATGCCTGTTTTTATGACATGATGGTTTTAAACGTTTGGGGAAAAAATAGATAATTTATATGGAAAAAAAAAAGTGTTGGATATCATGAACTAGCTGTACCCATAGAAATCCAAGCTTCATGCATGCAATAGTTATAAGCGTTGGTTTTAATATGTGATATAAGTAATCTGCAGTTTTTCGCTGTATTCTGTGTTAAAGTCAGCTGGGTAAACAGATATCGTTTCATTCAAATTAATGCCGGAACGAAAGTGCCACACTTAACAATAAGGCATTCACGAAATTTCACTCCAAATACGTATGGGGGCTTCATTGAATTTCATTGACGTTTGTCATAGTTCTTCTAAGATTTACATATATAAGGCATTGTCTGATATAAACCTTTATTAAAATACTGAACCATTCCCGCAAAGTTAAACATACATACATAGCTTATGCGATGTAGATTAATTAAATCCCCTATGGTCTGCACCACACGTACAGGATGTAAATCGTAAAATATGTTTTTAGTTGTTTCATCTCTCCCTTACTCTCTATGATATCGATCCTAATGCTGGATTATACTATTATACTATAAACCGAGTGTATTCTTTGATCTAATGCCGACTACATTACGTATTGAATGTTATCCAATACCTCGACATGTTAAGCAAAGTTCCTTTAATATCTTGCAAACCAGTTAGCCATTCGCTTTTCTGGTGTCGTAATATCGGTCAAGCACATTCAGAGACCAGGGAATATTTCCCTTTCGCAGCTCCTTGCAAAAAAACGAGCAAGCTTTATCACCTCCCTCTCGTCCAGTGCCCCGTTCTCGTTGTCTGTCGGCATCCATGCTCCAAGATAAGTGAGAAGATTGCTGTTGTTGGTAAAGTCGGCGGCTAGCTTGATTGCTTGTATGACATTTTCACGACCTTCGGGAATACCGTTTCCGCTCCAGTACTTTTGTCCTCCAACTTTCTTGTTCGGTCCTGAAGCGTAAATGTGCCACTCGGCCAGCATGTGCGGATCGTTCTGATATATCGATTCGTTGATCTCGTCGAGGTCTTTGCCGTTTTTTCCAGGTGATCCTAGAATGAGGATACGCTCTGCGTTCTTCCCACCCGTTGCGCGGATAGCACTACCACATCAGACGTCCAACGATTGTATTTGTCGGGCCTCATTCGAAGACTTTCTCCACGACTTGATTTCTTCCCTCCACACCCGTCCTAACCCGAGCTCAGTAAACAGATTGAAGCTCAGTCTGTAGTCTCTGTCCCTCAGTTGCCTTGCCACGGCTGTCCACCAACTTACATAATCCCGGCGATCATCTTCAGTCGCGTATGCTTCGGCATGATGGTGGATCCACGATATTATCGGCGCAACTCCAACCTCAAGGCATTTATCGACCACCACCGTCAGATTACCCGAGAAACCAGGCGAAGTCAATGGTGTTGTAGGGGGAGGAATAGAGATCTGCTCTTGACCGAAGCCTCACGTTTCTAAAGCCCTCGGAAAAGATGTCTTCGATATTCTTGTCGTTGTATTTTGACAATGGTTCAGCCGTCTTAAACCAGTTTGTTGCAAGCCTTGTCCGATGACATTTTGGTAATCTGCTGGACTAATTGGCTGCAATGCACTTATGGCTGGGATAAAACCCAAGACCATAACAAATATCAAGTTGATCATTGTTGAACAATTTAAGATGGAGAATCGAGGATCTCAAGTGTCGTATTTTATTTTATACGGTTTGGCCGATGGAAAGTGTAATCTGATTGGTTGGAAGACGGCTGTAATGAAAATAAAGTATAATAGCATTAGCTCGTGACTTTTTTAGTTCTTACATATTTATGTTTGAAGATTGACTTTAGCTTTAACGATCCATCATTTTAATTTTTAGTTTTTACTCAGATGTATTTTTATTTTTTTAATATTGTAATGCGCTTTTGATCATATTTACATGGAATTAGCCCATTATAAATACGGATATTATTATTATTATAACATACTTTACATTATATTCCACGATCACTTTTCATTGGCTTATTCTTATTGACGTCACAAGTGGGGGGAGGGATTGGCGTGGATGCAACCCCACATGAGGTTTTTTTCTCCATTTTGAAAAGAGGATTTACTCTGGGATGCTAAACCTTTCAGTAGCTGCTCACTTCATTCCTCACGGACATTCGATGTTACAACTGTTTATCTGCCGTCTTTGACGTTGGGCAACCGCATGATGACATGCAGGCTGATATAATTATTAGTTAACATGATATTTTATCAGATTGTGTCGAGAAACATTGCACTATTTCGATCTCTCATAAAAGGACGAAAAACCAAGGGGGCATGAACGTCGAGGGTTTAATGCAAAGACAGGTTGGACTAAAAAAACTGGAATGATTTTATTATGCATGATCCCAAAAGGAGCCGATCGCCAATTCTACACACATCCCTATCCCCCAAAACACTATTCCGTGCGTTTTTATGAGCGTTTTTTAGGTTTTCGTGCGCTAAAATGTAAATGTACCAGTCCATCCTTTTCCGTACTGTGGATTCTACACACTTCCCTCTCCCCCAAAACACTATTCCGTCTAATTAATGAAATCATTTTATTTTGGCTTGAGCGTATTACGGCGGTGTTGGGTGTTTATGATGCGATACTCAAAACAAACAATAAATTCGGCAGCTCTATATTAGTAGGAAACAATCCCTGACCAGCACCGTCAAGCCCGCCCTCCAGAATAACATACTACTGCTTAGCTAAACCCGCTTATGTTGGTGGAGCCAGATGCAATTTCTCACTGACAACGATCCAATTTATTAAACAAAATAACAACTTACACGGTCGGATTTTCATCGCTAAATTATTTATTTGGACAATGTACATCAACCATAGTTAAGTTAGAGAAATACATAAGAAAAAAACAGCTCTTTGATGTCTTCAAGAAATGGAAAGAACCCAGACGTCAAACCCACACGGCCGTACGGATTACCGAACCAGGTGAAGTCAGTGGTGTTTGCAGGGGAAGGAATAGAGATCTGCCCTCGACCGAAGCCTCGCGTTTCTAAAGCCCTATTAAAAGTTAGAACCACATATTTATCGACGCAAGGTTTTGACTCTGTGAGTCAAATGGTTAAATAACGATTCTTTCTTTCGATTCTTTCTTTCGATACTAAATTTCTGCTGGGAATATCCGTTAACATGATATAACTACTTGAAAAGAAAATATATTGAAAACAGATCTGAATCTCCGGAGAAGGAAAAACATGCTTCAGTTTTGTATTAATTGACTTACTGATAAAAGTAAAATTATGTTTAACTTCTCATTTGGTTTCCGCCCTCGGAGTTTAACATTAACCTCCCAGCTATCACACATCAGCTGTCAGTAATAAATAATATATTTCACTTCTCCATAATTTTCTTGGCATTTATTCTCATAACTTTACAGGTAATGCAGGCCATGTTTAATTATTGTACATGTTAATCACTACCTTTATTCTCATTGGCTAAGTGCACCAGGCTGCTAATTCACGATGGCATCAAATTGTGACGTTATATCTACAGACAGATTTTTTCACCCATGCAATCATGATGTCATGTCTACAGACATGACAGTGAGGTGTGTACAAGCCTAAATTTCATATTTTAAAACAATTGTATGCGATCATTTCTTAAGGCGCTCTGTACATTATATCGGAACTGTGAGTTGTTTATTACGATTCATGGTATTGGAAACCGATCGATAATACGAAATTTTCAATTGAGTGTCGAAAGAATCCGAAAGTACTTTGGTTTACTTCACTACGCTTCTGTGATTGGTTTTAAAATACTCGCACCACCTACTTAATCAATCCGATACAAAATAAAAACCCATAGCATGAAGTGACGAGGGCATCGCTACTTCCCTGATGGTAGCCCCCCCCCCCCCCCCCCCCCCCCCCCTCAGTCTGAGTTGGTATCTTATCCAAACACAATACACCATGATCCCGGCCAAGGCTTGAAAACAACAGACCGCTCAATCCAGAGTCCAACGCGCTAATCATTAGGCCCACAGCTCCTCCCACCCTGACAGATCTATAAGTACAATTGTTTTTACCAAGAATGAAGTTCCTGTAGAGGAATGTGTCCTGTCTCAGTGGAAAGATTATTCTGTGTTGTGACGGGCACTACGCCAGCACTGATTGGTACCGGCAGAGGTCTGGAACAGCGATAACAGTTCAACGTATTGCGCATTGCTCTGCGCATGTCTTCATTTCTACCATAGTTTTAACAGTGGACTAAGAAGTCCATTTAAAGGTAATCAGGAACGAGAAGAAAGGTGCAAAGGACTGTGTGGAAATCCCATAGAGAAAAGAATAAGAGGGCTTATCAACGCTGGCAGAAAAGAAAACAGAAAGCACAATAATGATCACTGAGATGGTCTGGTCAGATTCTTTTCTCTTTTAGCACGCGTGTTTTCGCACGGATGTACCATCATAATTCGCGAATGTCGCCTATTGCGATTAAAAATTGGATGTAGCTAAAAAAATCAACAAAATACAAACCGTGTAAAACAAGAATATGACAATGAAAAGAACGATTTTTGAATATCTAATTTTGAAATTTGCGTACACTGAAAGAGCAGTTTAAAATATACTTGCCAGCCAGCTAAAGGCAGTTGCTTTGATGGCACGTGATCGATTCGCGTGATGACGATACCAACCAGGTCTGCAAATTGCTAGATAACGGTCTCTGCTAATCACTGTCAGATTACTAAGGGTTGCAAGGCAGCACAAGATGGCGACGCTGGCTTCCTCGTGTCCGTGCTCTGTGGGTCAAGCATTATGTAAATGTTTACAGTTAGAATAAAACAGCGCCCATATTATAAGTCACTGATTGACAAACTACACAGCATCAGTATTTAAGGATGTTGAAGATATTTATTCCGTGTCACTGTGATGAAGACAAGCGAGTTACAAACAAATGGCATGGCGGGGCGCCAGCAACACGCCAAGAGGTCGAACAACGTGGTTGGTGATGTCTCGCACCTGGGTGCTGGATTTCTTCTGGAAGGTTGGGGATCAGACATGCTTGATAAGGAAAGTGGTTGGAGTGATTGGACTCGTTTTTCCTCGAATCATTTTCTGAAAAGAAAAAAAAATGGATTACCGCTGTACGCGTTATCCTGCATAGGCTTTGTATGAAAGTTACATTTCGATGCAAATTTAAAAAACCCGCTAGTTTAAGCAGTGTGTTTTAGAGCAACCTCAAATTAATGAAATATAATGCGGTTGCAAAACGTATGTACAGATCTGGTAGAAATGTTCCTTGCATCAGGTAAGTAAAATGTATGAAAAGGAAAAACTTTTACCGTGTATATTTCAAGTTATTGGCCTCAAAATGTCAAACATTTGACATTGTTTGCCGTTTTTAACATTGCCATGACAACTGATGATGACGTCGTAGTGGTATCATATTATTTACTGACGATATCAATGTTCGATTATGACAAAGTTCTCATGTATGTCATCATCAACAGGCTAGCTGTTCGACAATGTCAAAGACAGGATGCTATGAGCCACTTTAAGTATCTTGCCCAATAACACAACACAATGCCCCTGACCAGTGCTTGAATCCATACATGTCGCTTGATCCAGAGTCAAATGCACTAACCATTAGACCACTGCCTCTCCCAATACCATAGTAAAAAGCGAGCAACACATTTATTGACTCAAGGTTTGACTCTGGGAGTGAAAGGGTTAAGGCCCGTTTTATACAGGCGATTGTCACGTTTCATAGAAATTCCAGCCATATCGCGCTTAAATCGCAGTGAAATTGCAGCTGGCCTTTGACAAAAATCGCAGTGGAAAAATCGCGACAAAAATTACAGCAAAACTCTCGCCTGTGTAAAAGGCCCTTTTTATATCAAGCCCATTTTAACGACCTAAAGAGACTCCTTAACGGGACCGAGAGCTCTGCGTGGCGGCGCACTCGTTTGCTGAAAAGCTATGACAACAAAGACTGAGACATGTTGGTTGGAGTAAATTTGGTCACCAAAGTGACGAGTTTTTTTTTTTTTTAACAACAAATATAAAAAACAACTATCTCTTCAGCAAAGGTGGGGTGGGAAAACGCCAACACCTGAAATAGCTGTAAATATAATAACCCAGTCATAAAGAATAGTCCGCAGGCCGACGGAAGTCGTGGAGGTGGAGGAAAACTTTGACTTCAGTTCAGGCCGAGACGTGCACGTTGTGATGGTGAACAAACGAAAGGGGCGCCAAATAGCGAGACCTACGTTAAGAACGCTATCGGCCTACACGCCCTGCCACTTGATTGGTCAAAGAAACATAAAACTTTCTACCGGATCCTGCAGACTATTATCTAAAGAAATGACTTGACATAAAATGGAATTTCTGGAGATTGAGTGGCTACGAATTAGCCTGAAATGTAATATTTCTGCGTCACGAAAGCGACAGGGCCTGGGCCCTGTTGGGTGACGGTGTATCATGGGTAATACTGTGGGTGTATATCAGCTTTGTATAGCACGTGGGGAGTCATTCTAGGCCGACACCACCTTTCAGTTTAGCTCTGTTAATTTCTGAATTCAGTATAGCCTCGTAGGATGGGCTGCTAACTGCTTTGAGCTTGGGTCTTTGGTTCCCACTCAGATTTCCTGCCATTTTTCCCCTAAGGGATTTTTCGGTAGGTTTTTTTTCTGGCCTCCGTCTAACCACAATGTTTTTTTTTTGCGTGGTTGCCCAGCTCTGTTCATGTGTTTCATCGTGATGGTGATTATTGGATAACTTAGTTTTTCTTATACTGTATATTGTGTGTAGACTATAGCTTTAATTACTGTGTACATAGTCCCGGTGCTCGGCCGAAACCTGCAAAAAAAACCTAATGGTATGTATTTATTGTCTGTTGCGGAGTGAAGCCGAGATAGACCATTATGTTTTCGTCATAATGTTTGGTTTTATATAGGTGCGGCTGCATTGAACAAAATAGAAATACGCGCCTTGAAGAACCTCGCGAATGTAGGGATGCATTTTTGGGTTTTCCGTTCAGCTGACATTCTGTGTCCTTCTGAGCCGAAGCTCCCGTAAGCGGAGACCCTCGGGAAGCATAAAAAATGTCCGCAACTGGAGCTGGCCGCTTACGGGAATGTGTAAATACAGAGTTTGTATCGAGTTTGTATGAGGTAGATTTCAAACGGGTTTTCTCAAGGCGGCCGTAAGTAGAAATGTCCGCTTACGAGAGTGTTCGCTCAGAGAGCTTTGTCTCTAGTGTACATAATTTTATCTGGTTAGTGAATCTATTTTCATGTATTTTAATACAAGAGCAACGTGTTATTAAACTTCCCTGTACAGTACTAAGCTTAAATTGGAGCAATTCCTGAGTAGTCGGCATCCCTGTCTATGTTTTGACACTGTCGCTTTTATCAATCAGAGTAAACATTTTTATTTTTCAAATCCGCGCACAAACATTTTTCAGTTAATCATATTATCCGTTAATACAGTGAATAAAGTAAGAGTGTGCTACTAACGATCGGGGCTTGAATCGATCGAACTAATTCAGTTTATCGCTATGACTATTTATAATTCCGTGGTGTTTTTAATTTCTTTTTAATTTTTTAAATCCTTTTGTGCAAAAGCTCTGAAATAATAAAGAATAACAACTTGAATAGCTACAGGGTAAAACGTAATTTACGTTGTTTTCATGACTCGAACCTTTTCAGATCAGACAGACAAGAGCCCATTACCGGGCATTAATGGGCTCCTGGACAGACTAATTGCCGTTGCGGCTTGCGGTTTATTTTTGCTTTGGTAGCAAGACAATAAACATTCCAGAAATATTTACGAACGTTCACAGCTTAGTGGATTTCACTGTAATAGCGGGTGGCCAATCAATTATAGGTGGCCAATTAATTGCGGTTCGACTGTAGTCGTTGTTGACATTTAACTGAATAGTCTCTTTTGACTGCGACTGATAAGTCGTCAATAAAGGGTATATACCTCGTGTAAAGATCTTTCGAGTAAAAATAGACTTTAGCCACACCCCCATAAAATACTTTCTGGTACCTTTGGGGTTCTTTTCAATTTTTTCGTACAATCATATCAGTTTACTCCGTCACTTCTACGGATCGGAGGATTCAGATAACTAAACATGAACATTTAAGTCAGACTTTGTGGAAACAGTTTATATTTTGCGTAGGTACTCCGGCCTCATGCGGTTTGGGTACGTTGAAGCGTAGCAGCCATTAATTGAAAAATAAAATAACTTGGCTTCCAATTGGTTAACCCTGCAAGGGCGTGTAACCTTTAGTGATCTTCGTACGTGCTTCGTCTGAAACCTGTGATTCTAAAGAAACATACCGCCTTTCCGACCACTTCAAAAAGGTAACAGCGAGGAGCCAAATTAAATATCCAAAGTTTATCTGTAGGCGTCATTTACGTATGTTTAAAGGGAGTGTTTCACGGTTCGGCGCATGTGCCGGCTTATCAACTTTATCCGTTTAAAAAGCCCTACTCGCATCACAGGGTACAGAGGAGTTCAATTTGATCGTGTAAAATTTGATCGGGCCACTGTTCTCTTTGAAGTAACGTCGCCGTATTGCGTTACGTTAAATATATACCGCAGGCCAAATTACTGTGGGCTCGGAAGATTGCGAAGGTCGTCTTACACTGATAGAATACGGAAAGCTTTTCCTTTCTTTTCTCTCGGCACTTGGTGCCTCGTTGTCGGCACTTCGTGCTTATTCGGAAAGCTTCGCTTTCCGAAGATAATTTGCGCCCGCGAGCCAGTGTTTTCTTACGAAATAAACAGACATTGCGGACGAATATCGATCAGGCGATCGAAAGGATATGGCAAATAGGAAAACATAAAACGGTTGAAATTGGATTCAGGATTTTATTGGCACAAACAAGGATTTAGTTTACAAGGTATAAGACGTTAAAAGCGAGTTTTGTACGATCAAATTGAACTCCTCTGGACCCTGTGCTCGCATGTACTTCTCGATACCTCAGTAAATATAGTCCAAGAAAAACGGCGATGAATGACCAAAATTCACGAAAAATGTCAACGGATTACACCGAGAATGTCGACATTGAATACCAGAAAAAATTATCAGAACAAACTGTTGACCCGAAGGATTTATTCTGGTAATTTATTCTGGTATTCAAATCTCGTAATTCTCGGTGTAATCCGTTGAAATGAATTTTGGTCTTTCGTCGTTTTGCTTGGACTAATTATCATTATTTGACTACTGAAGTATCGAGAAGTACATGTGAGTGAGGTTTTTTCAAACGAATAAGTTTGATAAGACGGCACATGCGCCGAACCGTGAAACACTCCTTTAAACAAAGCAACAAAGCAAGTGTTCTGGATTCATAGCTATATTCATCTTTCCTAGACAGTCTGCTCTTGTGGGACTGCGAAGCATGACGCGTTCATAAATAAATCTGCATTGTTTTTCTCTGTCTTGGGGACACTCAAAACTGAAATAAAATGTTCAGGATACCTTACTAGGGTTTAATCTTAAGTTTCTTGATTCTGCTATCATGTCACCATTCCAAATTAATTGAAGTCAGATTTTGTGGAAACAGTTTTTTCATGCTTCGTACTCCAGCCTCTGGCGGTCGGGTACGTTGAAGCGTGGCATCCATTCAGATCGATACATAGAATATTATTATAACTTGGACTCCAAATGGTTTACCGCAAGAGCCGCGAGAACGTAAACTTATAAGTGTGCTTCGTCTCCACTTAAAAAAGAAGCAGCATAATTATACACATTTATCTTGTATCGATCGTAGAACGAAGATCTTTTACTCTATTTTGGTCGCCTTGTTAGAAAACTGAGATAAAAATACTGCGATTCGAAGTTAATATGCTAAAACACGCATACGCACTGATGGACCGGCAATAAAGCATTCTAACTGACTGATTTCAGTTATTGGCCCTCTCAACTGTCTTATAGTCTTGTAATAAATATAATCGAGTGCTTCCAATTGGTTTTACCCTGCAAAAGCGTGGACATTTTAAGTGCCCTTCGTAAGTCCTTCATCTTCGTCTTCCCATCATTTAAACTTGTATCGCTCGAAGAACGACATTTTCGACGCCTTTTGGGAAAACTAAGGTAAGAACCCGTGATTCTAAAGGCAAGCACATAGTGCGCTAGTGTCAAGATTTTGGAACTCATGAATAATTTATCTTCGTATATCCAAAGATACTTTTTTATAATTCATGCGGATTAGCTCGGATTGATTGCCGCTCGAAGTGAATCAACTGCAGATGCAAAAAGTCGCAGTTTCGCCTTGTGCTTGTTACTGGAGTTACAACTCAGTGACAATACGTTATAACTGGCGGAGCTGTTGTAGGCGGAAAGAGGCTCAATTATTTATACTTTAGCTGGCTATTCGTGGAAATTTGTGCAGCTTCTAAGAAGTAAGATTTCGTTGCTCAGTGCCCTTGCAGTCGGGGCACTTGAAATGTAGTCTTCGAGAAGACACTTCGTACGAGCATATCAGTTACTCCGTCACTCCTACGGATCGGAGGATTCAGATAGCTAAACATGAACATTTAAGTCAGACTTTGTGGAAACAGTTTATATTTTGCGTAGGTACTCCGGCCTCTTGCGGTTGGGTACGTTGAAGCGTAGCAGCCATTAATTGAAAAATAAAATAACTTGGCTTCCAATTGGTTAACCCTGCAAGGGCGTGATAACCTTTAGTGATCTTCGTACGTGCTTCGTCTGAAACCTGTGATTCTAAAGAAACATACCGCCTTTTCCGACAACTTTAAAAGGTAACAGCGAGGAGCCAAATTAAATATCCAAAGTTTATCTGTAGGCGTAATTTACGTATGTTTAAAGGGAGTGTTTCACGGTTCGGCGCATGTGCCGGCTTATCAACTTTATCCGTTTAAAAAGCCCTACTCGCATGTACTTCTCGATACCTCAGTAAATATAGTCCAAGAAAAACGGCGATGAATGACCAAAATTCACGAAAAATGTCAACGGATTACACCGAGAATGTCGACATTGAATACCAGAAAAATTATCAGAACAAACTGTTGACCCGAAGGATTTATTCTGGTAATTTATTCTGGTATTCAAATCTCGTAATTCTCGGTGTAATCCGTTGAAATGAATTTTAGTCTTTCGTCGTTTTGCTTGGACTAATTATCATTATTTGACTACTGAAGTATCGAGAAGTACATGTGAGTGAGGTTTTTTCAAACGAATAAAGTTGATAAGACGGCACATGCGCCGAACCGTGAAACACTCCCTTTAAACAAAGCAACAAAGCAAGTGTTCTGGATTCATAGCTATATTCATCTTTCCTAGACAGTCTGCTCTTGTGGGACTGCGAAGCATGACGCGTTCATAAATAAATCTGCATTGTTTTTCTCTGTCTTGGGGACACTCAAAACTGAAATAAAATGTTCAGGATACCTTACTAGGTTTAATCTTAAGTTTCTTGATTCTGCTATCATGTCACCATTCCAAATTAATTGAAGTCAGATTTTGTGGAAACAGTTTTCATGCTTCGTACTCCAGCCTCTGGCGGTCGGGTACGTTGAAGCGTGGCATCCATTCAGATCGATACATAGAATATTATTATAACTTGGACTCCAAATGGTTTACCGCAAGAGCCGCGAGAACGTAAACTTATAAGTGTGCTTCGTCTCCACTTAAAAAAGAAGCAGCATAATTATACACATTTATCTTGTATCGATCGTAGAACGAAGATCTTTTACTCTATTTTGGTCGCCTTGTTAGAAAACTGAGATAAAAATACTGCGATTCAAAGTTAATATGCTAAAACACGCATACGCACTGATGGACCGGCAATAAAGCATTCTAATTGGCTGATTTCAGTTATTGACCCTCTCAACTGTCTTATAGTCGTGTAATAAATATAATCGAGTGCTTCCATTTGGTTTACCCTGCAAAAGCGTGGACATTTTAAGTGCCCTTCGTAAGTCCTTCATCTTCGTCTTCCCATCATTTAAACTTGTATCGCTCGAAGAACGACATTTTCGACGCCTTTTGGGAAAACTAAGGTAAGAACCCGTGATTCTAAAGGCAAGCACATAGTGCGCTAGTGTCAAGATTTTGGAACTCATGAATAATTTATCTTCGTATATCCAAAGATACTTTTTTATAATTCATGCGGATTAGCTCGGATTGATTGCCGCTCGAAGTGAATCAACTGCAGATGCAAAAAGTCGCAGTTTCGCCTTGTGCTTGTTACTGGAGTTACAACTCAGTGACAATACGTTATAACTGGCGGAGCTGTTGTAGGCGGAAAGAGGCTCAATTATTTATACTTTAGCTGGCTATTCAAGGAAATTTGTGCAGCTTCTAAGAAGTAAGATTTCGTTCCTCAGTGCCCTTGCAGTCGGGGCACTTGAAATGTAGTCTTTCGAGAAGACACTTCGTACGAGCATATCAGTTACTCCGTCACTCCTACGGATCGGAGGATTCAGATAGCTAAACATGAACATTTAAGTCAGACTTTGTGGAAACAGTTTATATTTTGCGTAGGTACTCCGGCCTCTTGCGGTTGGGTACGTTGAAGCGTAGCAGCCATTAATTGAAAAATAAAATAACTTGGCTTCCAATTGGTTAACCCTGCAAGGGCGTGATAACCTTTAGTGATCTTCGTACGTGCTTCGTCTGAAACCTGTGATTCTAAAGAAACATACCGCCTTTCCGACAACTTTAAAAGGTAACAGCGAGGAGCCAAATTAAATATCCAAAGTTTATCTGTAGGCGTAATTTACGTATGTTTAAAGGGAGTGTTTCACGGTTCGGCGCATGTGCCGGCTTATCAACTTTATCCGTTTAAAAAGCCCTACTCGCATGTACTTCTCGATACCTCAGTAAATATAGTCCAAGAAAAACGGCGATGAATGACCAAAATTCACGAAAAATGTCAACGGATTACACCGAGAATGTCGACATTGAATACCAGAAAAAATTATCAGAACAAACTGTTGACCCGAAGGATTTATTCTGGTAATTTATTCTGGTATTCAAATCTCGTAATTCTCGGTGTAATCCGTTGAAATGAATTTTAGTCTTTCGTCGTTTTGCTTGGACTAATTATCATTATTTGACTACTGAAGTATCGAGAAGTACATGTGAGTGAGGTTTTTTCAAACGAATAAAGTTGATAAGACGGCACATGCGCCGAACCGTGAAACACTCCCTTTAAACAAAGCAACAAAGCAAGTGTTCTGGATTCATAGCTATATTCATCTTTCCTAGACAGTCTGCTCTTGTGGGACTGCGAAGCATGACGCGTTCATAAATAAATCTGCATTGTTTTTCTCTGTCTTGGGGACACTCAAAACTGAAATAAAATGTTCAGGATACCTTACTAGGGTTTAATCTTAAGTTTCTTGATTCTGCTATCATGTCACCATTCCCAAATTAATTGAAGTCAGATTTTGTGGAAACAGTTTTCATGCTTCGTACTCCAGCCTCTGGCGGTCGGGTACGTTGAAGCGTGGCATCCATTCAGATTGATACATAGAATATTATTATAACTTGGACTCCAAATGGTTTACCGCAAGAGCCGCGAGAACGTAAACTTATAAGTGTGCTTCGTCTCTACTTGAAAAAGAAGCAGAATAATTATACACATTTATCTTGTATCGATCGTAGAAACGAAGATCTTTTACTCTATTTTGGTCGCCTTGTTAGAAAACTGAGATAAAAATACTGCGATTCAAAGTTAATATGCTAAAACACGCATACGCACTGATGGACCGGCAATAAAGCATTCTAATTGGCTGATTTCAGTTATTGACCCTCTCAACTGTCTTATAGTCGTGTAATAAATATAATCGAGTGCTTCCATTTGGTTTACCCTGCAAAAGCGTGGACATTTTAAGTGCCCTTCGTAAGTCCTTCATCTTCGTCTTCCCATCATTTAAACTTGTATCGCTCGAAGAACGACATTTTCGACGCCTTTTGGGAAAACTAAGGTAAGAACCCGTGATTCTAAAGGCAAGCACATAGTGCGCTAGTGTCAAGATTTTGGAACTCATGAATAATTTATCTTGGTATATCGAAAGATACTTTTTTTAATTCATGCGGATTAGCTCGGATTGATTGCCGCTCGAAGTGAATCAACTGCAGATGCAAAAAGTCGCAGTTTCGCCTTGTGCTTGTTACTGGAGTTACAACTCAGTGACAATACGTTATAACTGGCAAAGCTGTTGTAGGCGGAAAGAGGCTCAATTATTTATACTTTAGCTGGCTATTCGTGGAAATTTGTGCAGCTTCTAAGAAGTAAGATTTCGTTCCTCAGTGCCCTTGCAGTCGGGGCACTTGAAATGTAGTCTTCGAGAAGACACTTCGTGCGAGCATATCAGTTTACTCCGTCACTCCTACGGAACGGAGGATTCAGATAGCTAAACATGAACATTTAAGTCAGACTTTGTGGAAACAGTTTTTATTTTGCGTAACTAACTCCGGCCTCTTGCGGTTGGGTACGTTGAAGCGTAGCAGCCATTAATTGATACATCAATCGAAATATTAAAATAGCTTGGCTTCCATTTGGTTTACCCTGCAAGGGCGTGGAAACCTTTAGTGATCTTCGTACGTGCTTCATCTGAAACCTTTGATTCTAAAAGAAACATACCGCTCTATTATCAAATGCATTTGGAACTCATAATTTATCTTGGTATATCCAACGACATTTCCGACGCCTTTTAGGAAACTAAGGTAAGAACTTGTGATTCTAAAACAAGCACATACTGCGCTATAGTGTCAAGATTTTGGAACTCATAATTTATCTTGGTATATCCAATGAGACTTTTTTAAATTCATGGCGGATTGGCTCGGATTGATTGCCGCGCGAAATCAAACAACTGCAGATGCAGATAGTCGCAGTTTCGCCTTGTGCTTGTTACTGGAGTTACAACTCAGTGACAAGTCGTTATAACTGTCCGAGCTGTTGTAGGCGGAATATGGCTCAACTATTAATACCTTAGCCGGCTATTCGTGCAAATTTGTGCAGCTTCTAAGAAGTAAGATTTCGTTCCTCAGTGCCCTTGCAGTCGGGGCAAGGGAAATTAAGTCTCCGAGAAGTCAATTCGCCCGTCCATTCGCAAAAATAAATTAAACTTTCCACGAGAATAAAGCTGACGAAGAAACATTAAGAACAGATATTAAGCTTAGGGCTTACATGCGTTCATTCTTGTCTCCACTTCAAAAGAAACAGCGATGAGCCAATTTAAATATACAAAGTTTATTTGTAAGCGTTTTCTGAACAGCTCAAGCTGCAACGGTAATTGTCGTCGATTACAGCAGGTACATGAAACTCTGGAAAAGAGAAAAAATCCCAATCAAACGCCATGAAAAATTATCAGGTAAATATTCAGTGTTTTGTAACGAGTCTTCGCAAAATAAACATAATTATTGTGTGTGATTACTAAACTATCGCGAAGTACACGTGAGTGGGGTTTATAAACGGATAAAGTTGATAAGCCTGAACATGCGCCGAACCGTGAAACACTCCCTTTAAATAGGAATAAATCTTATTTGCCATTTTTTGATACAGAAGGCACATATTATATTCTAGCATTTTTTTCAACACTTTAGGACAGAAGTGGTATAATTTCACAAAATGAGCATAATTTTAGCTTAATTTTGAGAACAAGAAGAGCACTGCCAGGAGCATAAAATACAAGCACAATCGGGAAAAGCCTATCCCACAGTGCAAGGGCATTTTTCGTGGCGTCTGCTAGTTGAACGTTTAAGTTTTTTTCGATAAAATCGTTCACAGTCATCCTTCTCTTGTGCAAAAGCTCTGAAATAATAAAGAATAACAACTTGAATAGCTACAGGGTAAAACACAATTTACGTTGTTTCATGACTTGAACCTTTTCAGATCAGACAGACAAGAGCCCATTACCCGGCATTAATGGGCTCCTGGACAGACTAATTGCCGTTGCGGCTTGCGGTTTATTTTTGCGGTTTCATCACGTCTCTGAATGGTAGCAAGACAATAAACATTCCAGAATTATTTACGAACGTTCACAGTGGATTTCACTGTAATAGGGGGTGACCGATCAATGGGTGGCATTTAATAATAATAAACATAACTTGGCTTCCAATTGGTTTACCCTGCAAGGGCGTGGAAACTTTTAGTGATCTTCGTAAGTGCTTCATCTTCGTCTTCCCATCATTTAAGCTTGTATCGCTCGAAGAACGACATTTCCGACGCCGTTTGGGAAAACTAAGGTAAGAACTTGTGATTCTAAAACAAGCACATACTGCGCTAGTGTCAAGATTTTGGAACTCATAATTTATCTTGGTATATCCAAAGAGACTTTCTCTAATTCATGCGGATTAGCTCGGATTGATTGCCGCGCGAAGTGAATCAACTGCAGATGCTATAAGTCGCAGTTTCGCCTTGTGCTCGTAACTGGAGTTACAACTCAGTGACAAGACGTTATAACTGGCGGAAAGAGGCTCAATCATTAACACGGGCTGGCTATTCGTGCAAATTTGTGCAGCTTCTAAGAAGTAAGATTTCGTTCCTCAGTGCCCTTACAGTCGGGGCACGGTAAATGTGGTCTTCGAGAAGTCACTTCGTAAGAGCATATCAGTTACTCCGTCACTCCTACGGATCGGAGGATTCAGATAGCTAAACATGAACATTTAAGTCAGACTTTGTGGAAACAGTTTTTATTTTGCGTAGGTTCTCCGGCCTCTTGCGGTTGGGTACGTTGAAGCGTAGCAGCCATTAATTGATAAATAAAATAACTTGGCTTCCATTTGGTTTACCCTGCAAGGGCGTGGTTACCTTTAGTGGTCTTCGTACGTGCTTCATCTGAAACCTTTGATTCTAAAAGAAACATATCGCATTATTATCAAAAGCATTTGGAACTCATAATTTTTCTTGATATATCCAATGAGATTATTTTTTAATTCATGCGGATTAGCTCGGATTGATTGCCGCGAGAACTGAATCAACTGCAGATGGAGAAAGTCGCACTGAGTTTCGCCTTGTGCTCGTTACTGGAGTTTACAACTCAGTGACAAGACGCTGTAACTGCCCGAGCTGTTGTAGGCGGAAAGAGGCTCAATTATTAACACGGGCTGGCTATTCGTGCAAATTCGTGCAGCTTCTAAGCAGTATGATTTCGCTCCTCAGTGCCCTTGCAGCCGGGGGAACAAACACCAGACGAGGGCGCGTGGAATGCGTCATTTCTCCGCAGTTTGTCACCTCTTTAAAATTGAGTACGTACCCCCATTCCAAAAAATAAATTAAGCCTTCCACGAAAATAATCTTAAGAACAAATTTTAAGCTTAAGGCTTGTACATGTTTGTCTCCGGCCACTTCAAAAACTCAACAGCGAGGAGCCAATTAAATATACAAAGTTTCAAAGCAAGTGTTTCTGGATTCATAGCTATATTCATCTTTCCTAGACAGACTGCTCTTGTAGAACTGCGAAGCATGACGCGTTTCATATAATATGCATTGTTTTTCTCTGTCTTGGAGACACTCAAACTGAAATATAATGTTCAGGATACCTTATACTAGGGTTTAATCTTTACGTTTCTTGATTCTGCCTATCATGTCACCATTCCAAATTAATTGAAGTCAGATGTTGTGGAAACAGTTTTAATGCTGCGTATTCCAGCCTCTGGCGGTCGGGTACGTTGAAGCGTAGCATCCATTCAGATCAATTTTATGTGCCTATTGTATATGTGCAAGTTTACACTTTCTTAGCACTAAACTGTTTGCTGAGAAATGTGTCCCCAAATTAGTATGGGATCTTCCCAGGCTATAAGGCATTGACACGTTAACAAAGTTTTATATTTATCTAAAACTGTTTACGACCTATAATGACACCCTACCAATTATGTATTTTTATAGGAATATGAAGTGCCTCGTTTTCTTCATCGCGGCTTTGGGCCTGGGATGGCATTTCCCGCTGCAAAGCTGGGGAAAAACACGGTTGCTGGTAAGTCTGCCAGTTTTTGTTGGTAGTTACTTTGCCAGTTTTTGCAAGGAACGATTCTGAATGAGTTTTCAACAATGGCCGACTCTCGAAAGTAATCAGTGTTCTGCTTGCTCTGTGGGTTTCGATGAACGTTAATAAATTTGTACAAAATCCGCCAACCAATAAGGGTGGCAAATGGTCTTTAAAAAATACGGGTCGCGCAAAATGTTTGTCGAATTTCACGGGTTTCGCAATCTCGTTTTTTGAGTGGTTTTGTACGTCTCGCAGTTTTCGAGTTTTTCGCAATGCCGTTTTGGAGTTTTGATGTTCGGTCTCACAATCTAAAAATTCAAAACATCTTAGGGCCTCCACAGACTAGAGAGATAGTTGTCGATCATAAAACGTTGTCGATAACAAAAAAGCCAGTGTGTGAAGCTAATTATCGATAACTAAGGCCCTCTAGCCTGTGGAGTCCCTTAGGCTTGCAGAGAAAAACGCTGGTATCGCAAAGTCTCGAATTTACATTCGCCACCCCATCTAATTGGAGAAAATATTTCCAAAGACTAACTTTGGCGCGCGTTTTTCTCTGGTTAAATGTTTTTTTTTTTCGAGTTGTGATGACATTTGAAGTCATTTAAAACAATTCAAACGTGTAAAAGATCGTGACGCCCAGTTCATTCTTTTTGTTCAAAGCAGCACCGATAAATGCTTTCTCAATTGAACGCTTTATTGCTAATCCCGATCACGAATGGCGGATTTTTTTAAAAATGGTGAAAATTTGGTGACATTTTCGCGTAATTGTTTTTCTTTTGAGTCCATTTTCCCATGAATTCGTGAAAATTAGTTCTCGCGAAATATATGGCGCATTTTCATTTTTGCGAAATGAAATCGTGAGAATAACATCTATGTACTTTAAGAGGCTGTCTCTGTTAAAACCGACCAGTCGATTTTTCTTCGAAATTTGGATTTTTCTCATATGCTGGGATTTTGAAGCCTTTACCAAAGTAATCACTAAAATGAGTTTCATTTGATCAAAAATTCTAACTGGAGTTATTTATGATCGATCAAAGTTTGGGCCGGTTGGCACTAATTTCGGGGCCCCCGGAAATGCAAAAATGACGCATATTGCCGTCGCCGTGAAAAAATAAATATTCGTCCTAAAGATCCAATTCTTTTTTAATCTATAGATATATCATAGAAGTTTGTTCAGACTGTTGCAATTAGAATTCAATTGTGTTACTTCGGCGGTAAAAATTAGATTTTCTACCACACCTAAACGAGTTTTGAACGAAACACGAAAATAGCTCAACTTTGAGGGCAAATTTTAAAAATGTGGCACCTGTTTCAGACTGCTTAACTACATAAACAGAAACTAGAAATGACTGTTAATTCGAAACTAAAATAAAATTTGTCAGCACTCCACGTTTGCAACACTAACAATTGTTTGAATTTGGTAAATTCTGAAATGTAACAGCATCGAAACCGCAAGGGGACTGGGAACGATTACACGTGTAAACATCGCAGCATTCCTTTCTTCCTTCCATCCTTCGATGCGCGGCTCTATTTACTGTTCATTTGGTGTAATAGTAGTCGTCAAGATGCCTCTACAAACTATTCAAGACTAATCTACATCATCAAAGCGGCTTCGAACAATATTATGGTCAGTAACGCAAAGAAGACCGTTCTTGCTACGTTGTGATGTGACCGTCACGCTCGATACAGATCTCAATGATGAACGTATCTTACATGTAATATCTTTTAGTTGGTAACGATATAGCTGGAGGGACACGTTTAGAGTTCTGACGTTACTTAATAGGAATCAAGGATTACTAGAAGAGACCAAAAATTGCATCAGAAAGCCGGATAAGAGATTATAGTAAGTGAATTTCTCCGAACACACTGTGAGAGCGAATGTGTTCGTTTCTGTTACATTTTCAGAATTTCCCAAAATTCAAACAGTTGTTAGAGTTGCAAATGTAGTGTGCTGACAAATTTTATTTTAGTTTCGAATTAACGGTCATTTCTAGTTTTGTTTATTAGTAGTTAAGCAGTCTGAAACAGGTGCCACATTTTTAAAATTTGCCCTCAAAGTTGAGCTATTTTCGTGTTTCGTTCAAAACTCGTTAGGTGTGGTAGAAAATCTAATTTTTACCGCCGAAGTAACCAATTGAATTCTAATTGCAACAGTCTGAACAAACTTCTATGATATATCTATAGATTAAAAAAAGAATTGGATCTTTAGGACGAATATTTATTTTTTCACGGCGACGGCAATATGCGTCATTTTTGCAGTTCCGGGGGGCCCGAAATTAGTGCCAACCGGCCCAAACTTTGATCGATCATAAATAACTCCAGTTAGAATTTTTGATCAAATAAAACTCATTTTAGTGATTACTTTGGTAAAGGCTTCAAAATCCCAGCATATGAGAAAAATCCAAATTTCGAAGAAAAATCGACTGGTCGGTTTTAACAGAGACAGCCTCTTAAGTCCTTGTTTGTCCATCAAGGAAACCGTCTAAATTCAGGTTTAATCTCGGGTTTTTTTCAGAAACACCTCAGAACGACCCCTTCAACATCCATGGTGGCCAGACTGTTTCAGGCAAAATCGGGCAGCAAGGCGAAAACATCAATCAGCATGGACCAGTACATAACCACCTCTTCCGCCGCTTCAACATTCATGGTGGCCAAACTGTTTCAGGCAAAATCGGTCAGCAAGGCGAAAACATCAACCAGCATGGACCTGTACACAACGATGAAGCCTCGATCGACGACTATCGCCGCTTCAACATTCATGGTGGCCAGACTGTTTCAGGCAAAATCGGTCAGCAAGGCGAAAACATCAACCAGCATGGACCTGTACACAACGATGAAGCCTCGATCGACGACTATCGCCGCTTCAACATTCATGGTGGCCAAACTGTTTCAGGCAAAATCGGTCAGCAAGGCGAAAACATCAACCAGCATGGACCAGTACATAACGACGAAGCCTCGATCGACGACTATCGCCGCTTCAACATTCATGGTGGCCAAACTGTTTCAGGTGGAATCGGTCAACAAGGCGAAAACATCAACCAGCATGGACCAGTACATAACCACCTCTTTCGCCGCTTCAACATTCATGGTGGCCAAACTGTTTCAGGCAAAATCGGTCAGCAAGGCGAAAACATCAACCAGCATGGACCAGTACACAACGATGAAGCCTCGATCGACGACTATCGCCGCTTCAACATCCATGGTGGCCAAACTGTTTCAGGCAAAATCGGTCAACAAGGCGAAAACATCAACCAGCATGGACCAGTACACAACGATGAAGCCTTGATCGACGAGTACCGCCGCTTCAACATTCATGGTGGCCAAACTGTTTCAGGTGGAATCGGTCAACAAGGCGAAAACATCAACCAGCATGGACCAGTACATAACCACCTCTTTCGCCGCTTCAACATTCATGGTGGCCAAACTGTTTTCAGGAAAAATCGGTCAGCAAGGCGAAAACATCAACCAGCATGGACCAGTACACAACGATGAAGCCTCGATCGACGACTATCGCCGCTTCAACATCCATGGTGGCCAAACTGTTTCAGGCAAAATCGGTCAGCAAGGCGAAAACATCAACCAGCATGGACCAGTATACAATGGCGGCTACGGTGGTGGCGGCTACGGTGGTGGCGGCAAACGGTGGCCACGTCCACGGCCGCTATGGCAGAAAATGAATAACGATTCGTACATTTCTTGTTTTGACTAAAACATGGAAACTGCTGTTAAAATTAACTTCGTAGTTCAGTGATTTTTTGTTTCGCTTTTAGAACTGATGTTATTTCAGAACATGTAGAGAGCTATAACTGTAAAAGCAGACATACAATAAAGGCGTTGATGCAGTTTTGGTGTTTGTGTGATCAGTATTGCTTCGAAAAGCATTTGATGCGATTTGGTCGGGAGGGAGGGTAGGACAGGGAATTTTTGCCGGAAATGCTGTGGAAAACTGATTCTAGCGCGTCGCCGGCGTGATTTCCAAACCTCGGCTCCAACCAGCTGGAACTGAGTGTTCTAGAAATTGAATGTTGTATCTACGAATTACCCTCTGTCAGATTAGAATCTTAACGTGGTCGAATGAATTTTATCTCTTCTTGTACATTTCACACAAATATTTTTGCCAACGACTCGACAGATTATGTTTGTTTTCTAACATCCAAGAAACAATACTGAAATGGAATGAAACTGAATTGAGTCCAGAGATTTCAAACACTTTTCAGAAATCCATACGCGTTTATGAGAGCACAGGGGCCCCTCTCATCGATTGCAAACAAAATTCCGCACTGACTTTCACCGTTAATAACTTTTTTTTAATATTGAAGTAACAGCCGCGAAACTTTTCGACTTTTCCTAAAATTTATCTGGGAACAATTTGGTGTGACATGTCATTTTTCATGGAACATGATGTTACCATGCAACCATATTTTTGATCCTTGTGCTTATGCTTGCATCAAGCCAGATTTACGATTTTTATGTTACCAAATAAACTAGTTTATTGTATTATACAACCAAACCGTGCCCGTGATATTATTCAACACTAACAATGAAATCATTGAAGTAATTAATTGTCGATTTTTGTTTGCGGTATTGTGTTTTAGCCCCAACCCCCCCCCCCCCCCCCCCCCCCCCCCCCCCCCCCCCCCCCCTAGGCTCAGTATTTCCAGCCGTGGGTGTTTCGGTGCGCCCGCGATCCTCTCCACTTCCACGGCTGGGTCCACGGGCATCAAAGCGTGTCCGTGACATCATCTCATTAATATTCAAAAATACGTTCATTTTCAAAATTTGCATAAATTTGAGATTTTATTCAGTCGATTTGATTTACAAATTGTCAAATATGGAAGCGAATGCATCATTCTTAAAGATCAAATCCCACTTCAGCTCATTTAATGGTCTCGCATTATTTCAATTCACTTTATTTGCAGCGTTAAATACCCGACAAAACTCGAAGAGCCGAATTAAACATGCATGGCAAAACAAACTACAGGCCGGTTTACGGTCGGCTGAGTCTCCATGAAAGCAAATAAACGTTATAAACATGAAGTGGGTATTTCAATACGCTGAGAAATGCTCAAACCCATTATATGTACTTTGAATTCATTTGTGATTCTGGGAAAAGTTGATTCAGTTTAAGCTTTATACTCGTATTCACTTCGCGCAAATCATAGTACGGAACTGTACGGCATAAATATTTATTTCTCAAAATCAGAAGATCGAAAACAAGACACATTTACCATGTTGTTCGAAGGTGCTGGACTTCCATCTGCAGTCAATCCTTGTTTCTTTTTTATATCCTTGTCAGCAGCATTTGCTGCCGCAGTATTACGGCAGAGGATCAAGTTTATTACGGCAAATATCCGCGTGAAACCCTATACCGATGTATAGAAATTTGCAAACGTAGTTTATCCAGAAAATAACTCATTTATGGCCCGAAACTGTTTTTGCTGTAAACAAGCTACACCAAACGTTTCAACAGCTCATTTACAAGCATCTTAGAATTGAAGCGTCCGCCATATTCATAATGCTCATCAGCTAATTTATGCCCGCAGAATTTTGCGGGTCTCCTCCTGATTGGTCATTTAAACAATAGTTACAACCGGTGGACCCAGCCGTGGAAGTGGAAGTGGAGAGGATCGCGGGCGCACCGAAACACCCACGGCTGGAAACTGAGCACCCCCCCCCCCCCCCCCCCTCCCCCCGCCGACTACAGCCGTATCGACCAAAAACAGTTGGAAAAGTGTTCCTTCAGGAAACTTCAACCAAATACACCGTTTTAACGTTTCCTTGATATAAGCTGAAGATTGGATCGATGTAGAAACTGAGCAATGTGGTTTCGGTATTAGGTCGATTTTTGACACAGTATTGCGGTTTTTGTCGATTTTTGCTCGCGGTACATCAATGGCTCGCACCAACACGCCCAAATGGAACCTTCATTGTTTTGGTTTCCTGAAGTTGTTTTCATCCACAGACCGTGTTTCACTGATCAATTCACCATCCACAATGGTTACAAGAAACGCTTTAGAGTGCCAAGAAATCTGCTGCAATCAACTGTTGATTTTGTCTCAAAAGGTAACGTTCCGTAGCTTCAATTTTAAATTACACAGGTTACGACTAGGGTTAGGATTTTATACCACCTTCGCTATATTTTCTTCCTTCTAAAATGTTTACTGCAAACAGTTTAGTGCTAAGAAAGTTTCTTCGGATTTAAAATAGGCACACATAAAATGCATGTAATACTGTTTACGAGTTAAAACCTGGATCTTTTTTTTGTAATAATCTTTCTATAAGAATATTGAGGCTGAGATTGGCGAAATTTTAAGAATATACCAGGCTGAGATTTAGTTAAACCCTATTCTGCCTGGGGGGGGGGGGGGGGGGGGGGGGGGCGAGAGAAAGTGCCCGCGCTGACTTCAAATTTATCGTACTTAAAGAGCATTCAAGCAATCATAGCCAAACTTTATGACTTTTCCTAAAAATTATCTAGGAACAATTTGGTGTGCCAATTTTTTGATCACATGACTTGATGTTTCCATGGCGACCAAGTTTTGACAGGCCATTTAGCCAAAATTTTGGTATTTCAGTTAAAATTTCCGTTTTCTTGAGAATTTTTTTTTTACGAAGAGTTTCTTCCAAAATGTTTGCCAAATTTTTGCATCCTTATATTGTTTTCGAAATTTTTTAAAATCAAAGTTGCTAATTTTCTGACATTTCTGAACAATTGAAAAATCCAAGATGGCGGATCCAAGATGGCGGACAGGTTTAAAGTATGACGTTATTTCGGCTGTGATATTATATCATAATTGATTTCGTAATTGCCACTAAAATAAACATGTTTGAATTCTTTATTCACCACATTAAAGCTTCATTTTTATAGCACAAATTATTTTCGAGATACAGATCGTTTTACCCAAATTTGTTGGTTTTTTAGCTTTAATTTCAGTTTTCATAAGTATTTTGCTTTTTACGATGAAAATTCCTTCCAAAATCTTTGCCGTTTTAGCATCTTTATATTTTTCTTGATTTTTACAAAGCAAATTGGGAGATTTTCTGACATTTCTGAACAATTAGAAATCCAAGATTAAGGATCCAAGATGGCGGATTTTTTTTAACGTATGACGTCATTATGACGTTTATGACGTCATAATTGACACTTGACTGCCACTAAAATAAATATTTTTTGGAATGCTTTACACACCAGGACGGCAGGACCCTTGCCATGAATAAATTCATAAGCTTAATTTCTGGTGGGGTGTGTATTCTAAACCTTCAAATCTCCGAATTTTGAAAGTCGATTCCGCTGAAACTTAATAGGGATATTGGCGGATGATGGAACTATATCGTGGTTGTGTTTTTTCTGGCAGATTGCGCAGTACGGTGATACTTAAGCTTCTAAAGTTAGAAATTGCGGAATGCAATTTTTGTGTCCAAGCTTTCAACTTGAGAAGCCTAATTAAATGTTTGTATTACCTAGTGGTAGGTAATAACCTCTTTTGTGATGTGACAGAAAGCAGATTTTGCAATTTCAAGACTCGTTGAAAGTTGTTAGCATCTAAGTGAGTAAAAATGTGAAAAATTAGACTTTGAAACATTCGATCTTCTTTTTGAAAGGCTTTTTTGAAATTCCGCTTCTGTCACATCACAATAAAATGTACTAAGTTTACCTTCCTCGAGTATCAATTCCGGAAATTCTATATCCGCGACGAAAGCTAGCTTGACACAAAGTTGTAGTTTTTCCCGTCTCCGAAGATCACACGAGTCAATAATATATTCAACAACGACGCCTTTAGAGACCAGTGCACGTGCCGTAAAATAAAGTACAATAAGTGGTAATTAACCGCGTACTTTTCAAGGTGAGTGAAGATTGCGAGAGTTTGTAGTGCACCAGAAAAGGCAAGGCCTGATACATACCTCGCCAGTTATATAAAAAAAAAAGTGGATCAATTATTTTTCGCAATTTTTCAGCATGCAAGTTCTTAAATTGTTACTATTTCCTTTAGCTCCAATCCAGCCCTCGGCAATTGTAGATTGACGATTACAGCGCTGTTTTTGATTTCTTCCTGACTTAAGGTATAGTTTCCTCTCTGTGTTCTAGCCAATCGCAAGAACGCGCCACGTGTGCCGAACGCTGTTGATTTACATTGCAATTTTCTGTGTACTGAAATGCTTTAATCGAAACAAACTGAACCACCGTAAATACACGTGTACACCTTTTAACGTTTTCAACTAGTGGCGATGGATTACGGTTTGATAATTTTGAATTACCTGTAAAAAATACCGTTTTTTCAGTTGAAACAAACGAGCTTCCGAAATAGTATTTTCGAGGGTGAAATGCACAACAAGCTCGTACCTGAATATTTTCATCGGTGTAAGTTACTAATACGTCGAAAACAGCATTTTTTTGAATACATTATTAAGAACATAAAAAAATATTCCTCATAAATATTTTTGCGTATGTCGGCATCAGTCGTTATGGTTCGTGCATACTCTTTAAATAATACATACATAATGAGAGCAAGGGTCCTGCGTCCCTTAAGAATATTGTCTGGCATTAAATCAGCCAGAAAAAAGATGATATTCTGCCTGGGCATGAAATATACATTCTTCAAAAAAAAAATGTGTATACTGACAACCTAACAATTTCTGCCCTGCGTATTTTTAAAGGAATATGAAGTGCCTTGTTTTCTTCATCGCGGCTTTGGGCCTGGCGATGGCATTTCCCGCTGCAAAGCTGGAGAAAAACACCGTTGCTGGTAAGTCTATCAGTTTTTGTTGACATTTTCTTTGTGTTGCAAGAAACGATTCTAAAGGGATTTTAAACAATCGCCTCTCAAAATTAATTTTTCTGCTTGCTCTGTGTTCTTGGGTTCGATGAACGTTCGAAAAATGTGTACAACATCCACCAACTAATAGGGTCGGGTGGCAAATGGTCTTTAAAAACACACGGGTCTCGCAAAATTTCACGGGTTTCGCGATCTCGTTTTTGAGTGGTTTTGTGTCTCGCAGTTTCGAGTTTTTCGCAAAGCCGTTTAGGAATCTTGATCTCGGTCGCACAATCTAAAAATTCAAAATGTCTTGGGCTTGCAGAGAAAAACCGCCTCGAGTTTACATTCCACCCCAACTAATTGGAGAAAATATTTCCAAAACGTATCTAATTTTGGCGCGTTTTCCTCTGGCTTGATTGTGCAAAAATTAGTGAGAATGATGTGAAGTACTTTTAAATCATTCTTGTTCAGGGAAACCGTCTAAATTCAGGTTTAATCTCTTTTTTTTTTTCCCAGAAACACCTCAGAACGACCCTTTCTCCATTGTTGGTGGTCAAACTGTGTCAGGCAAAATCTTTCAGCAAGGCGAAAATATCGACCAGACCGGAACTGTAAACAACGATGACGGCTACTTAGTTGGCCCCACTAGCGCCCTCTCGCTTCTACCGTCGCTTCAACATTAATGGAGGCCAAACTGTTTCAGGCAAAATCGGTCAACAAGGCGAAAACATCAACCAACATGGAGCAGTAAACAACGATGCCGGATGCAATTGCAGAGAAGAACGTTCCCGGAGGAAGAGTTGTACCCGAGCGGGTTTTGATGTATGGAAAATGAATAACGATTCATACATTTGCTGTTTTGACTAAAACATGGAAAACTGCTGTTAAAATTAACTGTGTAGTTCAGTAATTTTTTTTTGGCTTTTAGAACTGATGTTATTTCAGCACATGTAGAGAGCCACAACTGTAAAAGCAGACATGCAATAAAGGTGTTGAATGCAGTTTTTGTGTTTGTGTGATCAGTATTGCTTCGATAGGCATTTGATGCGATTTGGTCTGAGGGAGGGGAGGGTAGGACAGTGAAATCTTTGCCGGAAATGCGGTGGAAAACTGGAATCTAGCGCGTCGCGTGAATGCCCCCGCGATTATCAGCCGCTGTTATCCACGCACACTCCTACCAGGAACTGAGTGTTCTAAATAATTAATGTTATGTATTATATACTACTACGTTGATGTATCTTCCAATTACTCTTTGACAGATTAACCCTAATCTCATATTGGATATTATTTTTTTTTGGACGTAACTTTGGAGAATCTTTATCGTGGCAAAGTGGTCTAACCCTAAAAAGAAATAGGAGATTCCTAGCCCTCCCTGAAAGTTAGACCATTGTGGCTTTCATCGCGGCTCTTAGGGGAAGAATGGGCTAACCCATGAACTGTTGACCGTTTTCCCGTTGGCTCAGACTTGTGCAATCACGCCACGTTGCGATTGAAATGGCGGACAGAAGCGAGCATTCATCGAGCAACAATCCGCGTAAAAGAAAACAGAATTCTGAGGATTGGAAGACGAAACAAACGAAAGGCTCTTCGAAACAGAGGTAAGGAATATGAAACAGTTTTCCAATCGGGCGAGAAACGTAAAGTTATCGAAAAAGGTATTTTTATAAGAAAAAACTAGTCAATATTTTTTTCCAACCCTTAAAATTGAATTTTTTTTCTTCTAAAATTACTAAAAGTGGGGTTAGACCACTCTGGTTCTGAGCCCCTCATATTATATAATAATTGATTCGTGTTTGTCACTAAAATAAACATGTTTGAATGCTTTATACACCACATCATTTTCATTTTTATAGCACAAACAATTTTCGAGATACAGATCGTTTTACTCAAATTTGTTTTTGTTTTAGCTTAATTTTCAGTTTTCATAAAAAATTTGCTTTTTACTATTAAATCCTTCCAAAATCTTTGCCGTTTTTTCATCTTTATATTTTTCTTGATTTTTTCAAAACAAATTTGAAGATTTTCTGACATTTCTGAACAATTTAGAAATCCAAGATTTAGGATCCAAGATGGCGGATTGTTTTAATGTATGACGTCATTATGACGTGAATGACGTCATACTTTACACACCATGTAAGTTTCATTTTCATTGCGCCAATACTTTTTGAGATACATAGTACGATAAATTCGAAATCAGCACGGGCACTTTCTGCCCCGCCCCGGCAGAATAGGGTTACGATCAAAGGTAGCGGACCCTCCCCATCGGGGCTTAATTTGACTGGTGTCCAGTGCTAACTGCGCTCAAGCAAGACGATTGTGATCTTCACGGATATATTTTGAAACGCTATATGAATTTGTAGAGCGTCTAAACTATTTTGGTGCGGAAATTCGAGCGACTTTCGAAACGAGTCGAGCGGTGAAAGTAGATTATTCCGATTATTCAGTCATTTGTCTCCTTCCTTCTCCATATATAATACATGGTAAGGTAACTAGAACTAAAATCGCTCAAAATTGCGTTTAAAACACATTGTTAGGATAGCAAACAATGTAATGTTTCCTGAACTTTATTCAGTTATTTCAATTTTAGTTATTGCTCAAAATGTTCAGTTTGAAATCCCATACAAACTCTTATATTTTTAAATACATTGATATGCCAATACATTTATTATGCTTGGGTTTCATATGTTTAGAAATCCAAGATTTAGGATCCAAGATGGCGGATTGTTTTAATGTTATGGCGTCATTATGGCGTGTATGACGTCATAATTGGCACGTGACTGCCACTAAAATAAAATATTTTTGGATGCTTTAAACACCATGTAAGTTTCATTTTCATTGCGTCAATACTTTTCGAGATACATGGGGGGGGGGGGGGGGGGGGGCACTATCTACTCCCCCCCCAGGCTCACGAACGAGAAAAAAAAGCCCAGCAGAATCGGGTTAAAGTAGTTCAAATGGTAGGTCGTGTTGATTTTATCATTTTATTACGACATATATGGGTATATAAGCAAATATTCGATACGAACGCTCGTATTAAGTCGCGAGATTTTGGATAAAATCGTGAAAATTAAGTGACTAAGATTTTAAAATAGCCGCAATATCGCGAAATTAACGTGTCGGGAAAAATTTCATGCAATAAGGTCGTTTTTTGAATGTCTAAAATTTTCCAAGTTTGAGCTCTATATGAAAATATTTCTCAAGCAGCGCAATCGAAATGGCGTAGTAGATCAGTGTAATTATAAAATCCGACTTGGAGTCAGCAAAATCGGTTTCAGTTATTTTGATAGTGATAATTTTGAGAAAATTGATGGTGTTAAAAAAAATAAATCGATTTTTGACAATTAACATCGGTTAATAGACAAGAAAACAAAGTCATTCTCAAGTGATTCCCTTAACACTTGTTCGTTAAAGAGCGAAATGCGTCAACAAGAAACTAAATAGTTATAAGAGTTTTTGAATTTCTCTAATAGTTTCCGATTGTCTCAAATTTTTCCAAGTTTGAGAAGAGATTTATAAAGCAACGTTGTCAAAATGACGGAGTAAATTAGTGTTATTTTAAAACCAAATTTGGAGTCAGCAAAACACGGGTTTCGTTCAGTTATATTTTACACTCTTTTGACACATTAATTTACTTAGTTCGTGTTTTCCGGCTTTTAGTTCCTAATTAAAACCATCGGGATATGTCTGTGACTTTTTAACGACAATGTTGTCCCATTCACGAAATATATCTAAATATAACTACTGAACATTTCATCTCCGTTGGGGGCAAACATGAGTCACTTCTGCAATGTGAACTCATTCAGTGACGGAAAATGAACTATCACTATAAATTAAACCGGTTTTGCTGGTTTCAAATTGGATTTTCTAATTACGCTAATCTACTCCGCCATTTCGATTGTGCTACTTGGTAAATCTTTTCATATAGTACTCAATTTTGAACAATTTGAGGCAAGTTCTCCTTTTAAAGTGGCAAGTAAATGTCGGAAAGCTTTTAAAGTCGGATATGACTTTGTTTTCTTGTCTATTAACCGACCTTAATTGCCAAAATTCTGAATGACCAAATCGATTTATCTCTGAGCACCATCAATTATCTCCCAAAGCTCTCTGAGAAAATTTCCCAGTCACAGCTGTTACCTTAATTACTCCTCTGCGCTCCTTTGTATACCGAGTAAACTGTGTTTTCACAATCATTATTGTATTGCATGGATTCGATACAATAAAGTCAAACGGAATACAACGCTTTATTAACATATAACAATATAAATACGGAAAGCTTGTGAAATAAAATTCACAGCTCAGTAAGGTCAAGTCTGGACAAACTGTTCTCTCTTACCTGTCTTGGAGGAATCCGGAGCGACGGCGATTTGTGGTCTGTTAAACTGAGGTGACATTCGGCCGAGGGAGTGCAGTGATTGACAATATAGCAAGGTAGTAAAAGAACAATCACAAGTTAAACGAGGAAAAGACCTAGTGGTAAGACCCATTACATTAATTGTTTATCGTGTTAGATTTCAGTTAAAGCAAGTGCTGGGGTGAATTGTATATTTGTCGGGGATTAAAGCGGAATTATGAATATTGAATAGTTACTCGGTTACAATCGAAAGGGAATATTGAATAAGTAGCTTAAAACGGCCGTATCAATAACGGAGTCACAAAATAAAAATCCGGATCCGCCCCTGATTGGAGAGACACGAAGAAGACTAGGAGATCGCTTCCACGAACATTTCATCTGAGGACGTTAAAAACAACGATATAGACGCCCTCTAAACCTGTGTCTAAACATTTTAATCTTCCCGGTCATTCTTTTGAAAACATGATTGTTTGTGGCCTTTCCCTTCATCAAGGCAACGCTGAAAGTCGCAAAACTTCAGAACACAAATTTATCTTTCAAATCGGCACCGGGATCAACGAACGCTTCTCGTTTAATTAACTAATCATTAATGCATAACTATTAACTTAACTATTCATGCATTATCCGTTACCATGCTTCCTCCAATCACGGAACTCCAAATAGTCTAGTATATAAACACACACACAACCCACAATCCTAGGCCTCCACTTTGCCCGACGCTCGAAACGTCAGCTTCTAGAAATTCGCTACGATGGTTAATTACCTTTATCAACTCTGAGTTGATAATCAACATAGCGCTTGTTTTTGATTTGATATGTGTCTAATTAAGTTCTGTTCTGCGTCCCTCTCATGGTTCTTGAAAAAACACTTGGTTAACCAATCACGGAACTCGAAATACTTTTAACAATGGACACTCAAAAGTAAATTTGTGTGATTGCTCTGTGTTGTTTGGTTTTACGAACGTTCGATACATTTGTGCAACATCCGCCAACTAATTGGAGGAAACATTTCAAATGTTTGACGCGTTTTTCTCTGGGTTTTGTCATCGGTTAAATGTTTTTTGTTTCGAGCTTTGATGACAGTTAAAATCATTTAAAAAATTGTAAAAGATCGTTTAACCGTCAATCCCAGGCAGTTTCATTTTGTTCTAAGTACTGAAGTATAACTATTTTTAAAATTTGTAAAAGTCATTAACCGTCAACCCCAGTTCGTTGTTTTGTTCTTAATTTTGATGCTTTCTCAATAGGCAATGGAACACTTTATTGCTACAGTAGTCCCGATCGCGAATGGCAGATTTTTTTAAATTACATTTGCGCGAAATTTAGTTCCTTTCATTTTGAGTCCATTTTCCCGCGAATTCGCGGAAATTAGTTTTCTCGAAATATATGGGGTAATGTCATTTTAGCGAAATTAAGTACATACGCGCGAAAATTAGTGAGAATAGCGTGAAGTACACAAGGAAACAGTCTAAGGGACTGTACAATAATTACCAGGAGGGGGGGGTTGGAAAACCAGAGGGGGGGGGGGGATAAAGTAAAATCAAAGCAAGGAGAGGGGGGGCTCTAGGTAAAATAAGTTACTCAGAGAGGGGGGGCTTAACATTTTTATTTCAAGTACATATTACATTGGCGAACCCATACCTGAAACCAACACCGGACCTGAAATAACACACATGCTCTTTTCCGCGGATGTCCAACAATTAAACATGCAGTAGGAGCTCTTCTTTCTGTTATAAGATTTTTATCCACAGGTGCGTGTAGAGAAAATGTAGCGTACTTGTATAAAGGTGTGTGTATACTGTGAGGGGGAAGGGGGGGGGGGGGGGGGGTCGTACATAATTTCTGACTGATTAGATGGGGCAATAACTAAATTCACTCCTTTAGGAGGGGGGTATTACCTAATATTTGGCTACATGAAGCCCATTTTCCAACCCCCCCTCCCCCCCCTCCTGATAATTATTGCACAGTCCCTAAATTCAGGTTGAATCTCGTTTTTTTTTTCAGAATCAGAAACACCTCAGAACGACCCCTTCGACATTAATAGTGGCGAAACTGTTTCAGGCAAAATCGGTCAACAAGGCGAAAACATCGACCAGAGCGGAACAGTGAACAACGATGACGGGGTCTACTACGAACGAGAAGCACGTGTGAACGACCCAGGACGCGGCTCCCCGGAGGAGGAGTTGTACGAGTTTTGATGTATGGAAAATGAAGAACGATTCATACATTTCCTGTTTTGACTAAAACATGGAAAACTGCTGTTAAAATTAACTCTGTAGTTCAGTAATTTTTTTTTTCGCTTTTAGAACTGATGTTATTTCAGCACATGTAGAGAGCCACAACTGTAAAAGCAGACATGCAATAAAGGTGTTGAATGCAGTTTTTGTGTTTGTGTGATCGGTATTGCTCCGATAGGCATTTGATGCGATTTGGTCTGAGGGAGGGGAGGGTAGGACAGGGAAATCTTTGCCGGAAATGTTGTGGAAAACTGGAATCTAGCGCGTCCCGTGAATGCCCCCATGATTATCAGCCGATGTTCGGGAAAATGATCCCATGACCCCATGCACACTCCTACCAGGAACTGAGTGTTCTAAGAATGAATGTTATGTCTTATACTACTACGTTGATGTATCTTCCAATTACTCTTTGACAGATTAACCCTACTCAAAAGTTTCAATTTACAGAAATCCTTCGGCGCAAATATCCGCCACGGTTTTGGGATGCAATTTCGCTGAATTTTCCATAGCTTCTGCTGTCTGCGCGAGTGTGGCGAAGCCGTAAATACCGATCCAAACGAGTCACAATTCTCTTGTATTTTTGCCATTTTGTTTTCAAATAGGCCTTTGTAGCTTCTCATTTTAGTTCCCAGGCTTTTGGTAGCCTTTAACCTTACAACCGAGGTAAACTGGACGATTGTAGAGCCAAATATAAAATAAAATACAAAATGACTGCTTTAACGGGAGCTTTAATGGCTTCAAGCTTTGAAAAACTGAACATTTTATGGCAAGAAATTAATCAACACAACTCTACTTTTCAAGTGTTTATTATTTCCTGGGATAACGGGTGCTATTGAAGACATTGAGCGCTCGAAATAATACCTTCGACATGCCTCGTCTGTTTGGTCACCATATATTGAATTAAGCTTGGCTATGACGTAATGAAACCGCCAATAGGAAGCGAGAGTTTTATAAGATGCTTGATTGGCAGAGCAACCGAGCGCCAAAAATTAACTCCTCCAACAAATGTCCATTATTTCTCCACATGTCGAGAAGGTGCCATGTACTCGATGTGTAATTAGGCAATAGTATAGTTTAAACGTTGTTTAGTTTTATTATTACGATTTTAAGCTAGTATCCAATATTCCTAAATTAATCATAATTTAACCCTTTCACTCCCAGAGTCAAACCTTGAGTCAATAAATGTTCTTGTAACTTTTGAGTCAGTGGATGAAACCCTCGTGTGTGACCATTCAAATGAAAGCTATTGAGCAGTACTTTCATGTGATGCTGTCTGTTTTGATAATTGTGCAAAATGACAGTCATTATTTTTCTTCAGTTTTGAACTTAGGCCCAGTTCAGACGCCGTACTTCACATGAGCCGAATCGAATTCGAATTTAGGCCGACCCAAATTAATTTAGATCGACTGAATTGATTTAGACGCCGAGCTTAAATCGGCCGAACTTAAGGTGGCTCATCTCTGTTTTGCAACGGCATACCTTCCCTAATGTGAACGGCTGATACTTCGCTGTCAGAGCACCGTCTGACTAGCTACTTCACCACTTTACTAGAAATAGAATGAACTTTCCAAAAAAGTAGTTTTGATTGGCATCGGTGTTACCATAGCAACGCAGCGATGACGTCATGCATTTTACATATGACCATTTTTCTCGACATCTAGACGTAAACTTTTAAAACCACCTTATGTTCCTTGAAGCCTAGATGTAGTTCTTCACGATTAAGAATTTTAAAAAATTATATGAGAGCGTTTTGGAATAAAATGCGGTTGAATATTTTCATTAAAAAAATTAAATATTCACCTTACGTTTGTTTAATTCGTCGATACCAATGTCTTGTTAACTGATTGAGGTAATGTTTTTACCACATATTATACCTGTGACATAGGACGGTTTTCTGTCAGAGTTTCTTCGAAATTGCTTCATTCGATTTCATTTCATGTAGACAGATTTAATCCCTGCTAGATTCGCATTTTACTCAACGTAGTAACATCTTTGTTACGGAAGCTGTAATTAAAAAACTAGTCGATACATTTTTTTAAATTTTTTTGATGCGAAGTTTAACATCTATTACGCTTTCTCTGGAATTTTCAAGTGGATTGAATCATTTTAAGGGTACGAAATAAAAATAAAAATACAAACACTTTTACATTCATCCGCACAATCGTTTTTGCTATATTATTTGTTGACAGCAGATCTCTTTCAGAAATTTCTCTTTTGTCTATATTCAGGCATATTTGTGTGCGCTTACCATGCCTGCTTGCAAGGTTTCGCTGCTGATGACACGTCGCTCGTGAAAATGATTTTCTTCACCGATAATCAACATATATGAGTGGGTCACGCAGCCAGATGTAACGTTATTATAATTGATATATTAGTTACCGCGGAAGCAGTGCGTTGTTTTCATGGACGGATATTATTTTGATTGTTGTGGCAAAGTTCTTATGCAATTACAAATGAATGCAGAATGTGGATAATCGAAGGAGTTTTTACATTTTACGATTATGTTATTGTCCAAAAAGTTTATTTTCTGCGTGACTACAGATTTATGTTAATTTCCACGAGCGGCGTTTTTGGAGCAACGAAACCTTGCAAGCAAGCGTCGTAGGCGCACACAAATATGCCTGAATATAGAAAAAAGAGAAATTTCTGAAAGAGATCAGCTGTCAACAAATAATATAGCAAAAACGATTGTGCGGATGAATGTAAAAGTGTTTGTATTTTTATTTTTATTTCGTACCCTTAAAATGATTCAATCCACTTGAAAATTCCAGAGAAAGCGTAATAGATGTTAAACTTCGCATCAAAAAAAAATAAAAAAAATGTATCGACTAGTTTTTTAATTACAGCTTCCGTGACAAATATGTTACTACGTTGAGTAAAATGCGAATCTAGCAGGGATTACTTCTGTCTACATGAAATGAAATCGAATGAAGCAATTTCGAAGAAACTCTGACAGAAAAACAGTCCTATGTCACAGGTATAATATGTGGTAAAAACAGTACGTCAATCAGTTAAGAAGACATTGGTATCGACGAATTAAACAAACGTAAGGTGAATATTTAATTTTTTTTAATGAAAATATTCAACCGCATTTTATTCCAAAACGCTCTCATATAATTTTTTAAAAATTCTTAATCGTGAAGAACTACATCTAGGCTTCAAGGAACATAAGGTGGTTTTAAAAGTTTACGTCTAGATGCCGAGAAAAATGGTCATATGTAAAATGCATGACGTCATCGCTGCGTTGCTATGGTAACACCGATGCCAATCAAAACTACTTTTTTGGAAAGTTCATTCTATTTCTATTAAAGTGGTGAAGTAGATAGTCAGATGGTGCTCTGACAGCGAAGTATCAGCCGTTCACATTAGGGAAGGTATGCCGTTGCAAAACAGAGATGAGCCACCTTAATTTAATAGTGGAAAATTGCTGTTATATTGAAAAATACATTATAATAATTCATGCATTTGTTTCGGCTCATGTGAAGTTCGGCGTCTGAATCAAAGCAGGTCCACAGCCGTTATTCTCGGCTGAGCCAGGCGGGAAGAACGTCTGAGCCAGGCGGGAAGAACGGCTGAGCCGATCCGAATTGATTCAGCCGTTCCGAATTGATTCAGACGCACGGCGTCTGAACTGGGCCTTAGCACTCTTGGCAGTGAAAAGGTTAACTGAATATTCAATATTCATAATTTCCGTTTCAGTTAATTCCCTACAATCAGCCTGGACAATTACATGTATTCACATTTCTATATACAGCTGTTGATTTAAAAGAGGTTTTAGGGGGATTAGCCGGCCTTCTTCAACACATACGATTCACAGTACTGCAGTCGGTTGCTGTTTTGTCCAAGGTTAACTTTTACCTCTTCTTTAGCTCAGTTTACAATCTGTTCCTGCATTGAACTATAGCAAAAGTATATCGAAACTTTTCTCGCGTAGCTTTTATTGAGGCTGAATATCGGTTAAGTTGTCAATCTATGTCAAAATCCGCTTTTTAACTACAGTGAAAACCCTTGTGCTTGATGATATATTCAAGATCTCTGGCTTTGTTGTTACATTCCTCACGGGCAGTTTGCCACATGCACAACGCTGAAAGTTCTATACATTATAATTTTAAAATCAAGAATCGTTATCCCCAAGTGGCAAACTACCCGTGAGGAATGTGACAGCAAAGCCAGAGAGCTTGAATATATTATCAAGCACAAGGGTTTCCATGCACTGCAGTTGAAAAGCGGATGATTAAAAGTACTTGACTTGGCGGCTTTATTTCTCCACAGAAAGGAAACCTACGGTGCTGACAAACAGCTAAGGGTTTTCCGTAGATGCTGTATTTTGTCTTGCTAAGATTTGTTTGGAAAATAAAGTGACAAATGCGCGATAAGTCAGATGAATATAAGATATTTAATTTCACCTTGCAAGCTGCATATAATTCTGCTTCTTGTAGCGCTGACTGTGTTTGCCGTAGGTTTCTGATTACTTAGTTTCTTCAAATAAAGCTTTGGGTAGCATCAGCCTTTCAGACGGGAGATAGTCTGGCTGCACTCTTCCGCTATCTGTGCGCCAGCTAACACAAATGTATTAGTATATCATTTTCAAAGTAAATTTAACCAGCATTTTGTGCAGCGAGTTGCATGGTCATGATTTTCATGAAACTTGCACATACAAAACTTGAGAGCTCTAAGGCTTATTTGATGAAGTAAGGTGAAATTATGTCGTCGGATTTCCAAATTACGGACATTTTTTAAAAAATGAAGTTTTAAAAATATGCCGATATCTCAAACGTTTTTAGTTCCACAAAAAAATAAATAACATTTTCTTAAAATTCAAACATTTTTCATTTATGATCCAAAAATCAAAGAAATCGGTTAATTTTTTTCTGCCAAAACGCGCGACTAAAAAATGTAACCATCGCGCCGATAAATAGTATCGGGCCACCTTAAAGAAATCATTTTTGGCCTGATGTTCCTCGCCGCCGAGAAAATATCTCGGCAGCGTGAAACAACAAGCGAAAAGTCCGTCTGAGCTGCATTTACAGGCTACAGCGAGAGTCTTTCGGATACGGCCAGTAGTGCTACTACTGGAATGGGAAACGAAGTCGGATGAAAATGTTTATAGTAATACACGAGGCGAAGCGAAATCATACAACAACGAAAAGAACACGTCTTCCTTTACGTTTTCGATCGAAAACAACCAAGGAAAAAACACCTTTTTGTTAACATGCATATAAATTTTAGGTGTGAATTTCTTGCCTGACAAGCCTTTTTTATTGTTAATAAGTTCCCGTGGGACAATCCTCTTAGCAACTAGTTGAGTGTTACTGCGCACACTCGGTTGCCCGGCACCGCAATGTCCGTAATTATGCAAACCATTTATAAGGAGTTTTCTATCCCCCACCCCCTGGTTTAACATAACGCCAAATCGTCGTCATTTAGGATAACCGATCCTAAAGAAAAAATTTGGCCAGACTGAAATAAAAATAAAGAAATGGAAATTTCAGTGGAAATCCACAGAGTGGCTCTTCTCTTCCACTGTTTGCAGATCGAATTAGCTTCCAGAATTGGCTTTACTGTGAAGTTTTTTCTCAAGCTTTCCGTATTTATATTGTTAATATGTTAATACAGCTTTGTATTTACATTGTATTTGAGACTTGATTGTATCGAATGCAATACAAATACCGTGTAAATACACAGTTTGCGCAATGCATATACAACCACCTTTTCTAATTATGAGGTTCGCTCGAGTGATTTGTTGGATGAGCTTGACTGAGAAAGGTTAGAAAAACAAAGACTAAACCAGTTGGCTTTAATTATGTATAAAATCCATAATAATCTTTCCCCATTGTATTTGAGGCGGATTTTTACCAATATTTCAAATGTACACACACATAATCTTAGAAACTCTGAGTCAAATTGTTACATTCCCATACCGATAAATGAAAATGCCAAAGGTAGCTTACACTATAGGGGATCTGTTCTATGGAACAAGATCCCCTCAGAGATCAGACAGCGGCCCAATTTGAACGATTTTAAAACCTCTTGCATAGGAAAGATTATAAAGAAATAATGATCATTTAAGTTTTTATAGCATTTTATTCTTACATGTAATTTAGTAGTTATATAGTTAAAACTTTTAGTTTAATGCAGTTAACTCTTAGGAAGACCATAACATTGTATGATAGGATATTCGTGAGTAAATAAAGATTGATGATAATGACAACACAGAGAAGTAATTACGGTGACAGCTGTACTAGGAAACTTCCTCAGAGAGCTTTTGGAGAAAATTGATGGTATTAAGAAATAAATAGATTTTTTGTGAATTAACATCGGTTAATAGAGAAGAAACTAAGTCCTATCCGACTTCAAAGCTTTTCACCATTTCTAATACTTTAAAAGGAGCAATTTATTCTAGTGCTTCCCTTGACACTTTTCTCTAATAGGTTTTGATTGTGTCGAATTTTCCAGGATTGGCTCTATGAGGAGAGATTTATAAAGCAACCTTATTGAAATTGACGGAGTAGATTAGTGTAATTTTAAAATCAAATTTGGAGTTATATTTTTCACATTCATTTATTGGACGGGACTTGACACGTAGTGTTAATAAGCGGTCTGATAATTTAGTACTCAGTTCGTGTTTTCCGGCTTTTAGTTCCTAATTAAAAACATTGGGATACATCTGTGACTTTTAAACCGCTAACCATATTATACCTGGGGGGGGGGGGGGGGGGCAGGAAGTGCCCGCGCTGACTTCAAATTTATCGTATTTTAAAAAGAGCATGCAAGCAATCATAGCCAAACTTTATGACTTTTCCTAAAAATTATCTGGCAACATTTTGGTGTGTCATTTTTTATCACGTGACTTGATGTTTACATGGCAAACAAGTTTTGACAGGCCGTTTTAGCCAAATTTCATGAGATTTTCACTTTTTACGAAGACTTTCTTCCAAAATCTTTGCAATTTTTGCATCCTTATATTGTTTTCGATTTTTTTTTTCAAATCAAATTTGGTGATTTTCTGACATTTCTGAACAATTTAAAAATCAAAGATGGCGGATCCAAGTATCCAAGTATGACGTTATTTTGGCGTGATATTATATATGAGGGGTTCAGAACCAGAGTGGTCTAACCAACCAAAATTTCATATTGGATATTATTTGTTTTTTCGACGTATCTTTGGAGAATCTTTATCGTGGCAAAGTGGTCTAACCTAAAAAGAAATAGGAGATTCCTAGCCCTTCCTGAAAGTTAGACCATTGTGGCTTTCATCGCGGCTCTTAGGGGAAGAATGGGCTAACACATGAACTGTTGATCGTTTTCCCGTTGGCTCAGACTTGTGCAATCACGCCGACAGAAGCGAGTATTGGAAGACGAAACAAACGAAAAGCTCTTCGAAACAGAGGTAAGGAATATGAAACAGTTTCCAAATCGGGCGAGAAACGTAAAGTTGCATCGAAAAAGGTAATTTTATAAGAAAAAACTAGTCAATATTTTTTTTCCAACACTTAAAATTGAAAGTATTTTTTTTCTAAAATTACTAAAAGTGGGTTAGACCACTCTGGTTCTGAGCCCCTCATATTATATAATAATTGATTCGTGTTTGTCACTAAAATAAACATGTTTGAATGCTTTATACACCACATAATTTTCATTTTTATAGCACAAAATAATTTCGAGATACAGATCGTTTTACTCAAATTTGTTTTTGTTTTAGCTTAATTTCAGTTTTAATAAAAATTTTGCTTTTTACTATTAAATCCTTCCAAAATCTTTGCCGTTTTTTCATCTTTATATTTTTCTTGATTTATTCAAAACAAATTTGGAGATTTTCTGACATTTCTGAACAATTTAGAAATCCAAGATTTAGGATCCAAGATGGCGGATTGTTTTAATGTATGGCGTCATTATGGCGTGTATGACGTCATAATTGGCACGTGACTGCCACTAAAATAAATATTTTGGATGCTTTAAACACCATGTAAGTTTCATTTTCATTGCGTCAATACTTTTCGAGATACATGGGGGGGGGGGGGGGGCACTATCTACCCCCCCCCCCCAAATAACAAGAAACTCCGATGATTAATTTTTACACCAAAATATGTAATTACAGAAAGCTATACGTAGCTGTGAAGAACAGACGATGGAGACTCAAACGGAATTTCACCACTAAAAGCAGCTGAAATGAGAAGCTATTTCAAATTTAACACAAAAACCATTGAAAGTCGCAACCGGCGGCAAATTTTAGGACAATCTTCAATACTCTTGAAAGCATTTTTAGAGCAAAGCTGTTTCCTCAGTTTTCACCAATTTCATTTCTCATGTTAATCTAATTTATGGCAATTCATAATTTTCATTTTATGCGAAACCTTGACAAAATGTAAACTTGCTTTCAGTTTCGTTCAACGTACGGCACAACTGATTTAAGTTTTATAAGCTTACGTGCCGAGGATTATTTTCTGGACTACCGGTAATCACTAAGTTCTTTCTTGAATGAAACTTAACGGAAGGTATGTTTAGGAAAAAAGAGAAACGAAAAGCAAATGATTAAAACTAAGGAAATGAGTCTAAACACGGAGATTTATAATTCAAAAAATACAGAGCGCGAGCGGTGAAACTGATTTCCAAAAACAACAACAAACTCAAATTATGTCGGTTAAAATCAAATGAAAACTCACCTTTTGAAGAAATGTTTAAGTTCTTTAATTCCACTGCGTAGTTCTCCATTCACTTGACAACGGTAAGAGAGCAATATAATGAGAAACGGCAGTATAAAAAGCTTCTTCGCATCGACCTTCGTCCTTCGCACGTTGCTGAAATTAAAATGTTAGCGCATGCCTACGCTACGATTCCGCGGGTCTCCGACGGGTTCACTGGCAATTTTTCCCGCTCCCGAGACAAATTTTGGCTTGATTAATATGTTTTTGTGGGTCTTACAGTATTAAACGCATTCTGGCAGTTTTACAAAGCTAAGCAAAATTTTCTACCCGAGTAAATTGCGCAGTGGTCGGAGCGGTCCGTAACTCGGGGTCCGTACTGCAGGATACGGACCGCTGAATCGCGCGCTCTTAGCCAATCAAATTCAAGGATTTGGATACGGACCGCTAAAAAAAAAAAAATGGGTATATAAGCAAATATTCGATACGAACGCCCGTATTAAGTCGCGAGATTTTGGATAAAATCGTGAAAATTAAGTGACTAAGATTTTAAAATAGCCGCAATATCGCGAAATTAACGTGTCGGGAAAATTTCATGCAATAAGGTCGTTTTTGAATGTCTAAAATTTTCCAAGATTGAGCTCTATATGAAAATATTTCTCAAGCAGCGCAATCGAAATGGTGTAGTAGATCAGTGTAATTAAAAAATCCGACTTGGAGTCAGCAAAATCGGTTTCAGTTATTTTGATAGTGATAATTTTGAGAACATTGATGGTGTTAAAAAAATAAATCGATTTTTTGCAATTAACATCGGTTAATAGCCAAGAAAACAAAGTCATTCTGAAGTGATTCCCTTAACACTTGTTTCGTTAAAGAGCGAAATGCGTCAACAAGAAACTAAATAGTTATAAGAGTTTTGAATTTCTCTAATAGTTTTCGATTGTGTCAAATTGTCCAAGATTGTGAAGAGGTTTATAAAGCAACGTTATCAAAATGACGGAGTAAATTAGTGTTATTTTAAAACCAAATTTGGAGTCAGCAAAACACGGGTTTCGTTCAGTTATATTTTACACTCTTTTGACACATTAATTTACTTAGTTCGTGTTTTCCGGCTTTTAGTTCCTAATTAAAACCATTGGGATATGTCTGTGACTTTTTAACCGACAATGTTGTCCCATTCACGAAATATATCTAAATATAACTACTGAACATTTCATCTCCGTTGGGGGCAAACATGAGTCACTTCTGCAATGTGAACTCATTCAGTGACGGAAAATGAACTATCACAATAAACGAAACTGGTTTTGCTGATTCCAAATTGGATTTTCTAATTACGCTAATCTACTCCGCCATTTCGATTGTGCTACTTGGTAAATCTTTTCATATAGTACTCAATTTGAACAATTTGAGGCAAGTTCTCCGTTTAAAGTGGCAAGTAAATGTCGGAAAGCTTTTAAAGTCGGATATGACTTTGTTTTCTTGTCTATTAACCGACCTTAATTGCCAAAATTCTGAAAATTTCCCAGTCACAGCTGTTACCTTAATTACTCCTCTGCGCTCCTTTGTATACCGAGTAAACTGTGTTTTCACAATCATTGTATTGCATGCATCCGATACAATCAAGTCAAACGGAATACAACGCTTTATTAACATATTAACAATATAAATACGAAAAGCTTGTGAAATAAAATTCACAGCTCAGTAAGGTCAAGTCTGGACAAACTGTTCTCTCTTACCTGTCTTGGAGGAATCCGGAGCGACGGCGATTTGTGGTCTGTTAAACTGAGGTGACATTCGGCCGAGGGAGTGCAGTGATTGACAATATAGCAAGGTAGTAAAAGAACAATCACAAGTTAAACGAGGAAAAGACCTAGTGGTAAGACCCATTACATTAATTGTTTATCGTGTTAGATTTCAGTTCAAGCAAGTGCTGGGGTGAATTGTATATTTGTCGGGGATTAAAGCGGAATTATGAATATTGAATAGTTACTCGGTTACAATCGAAGGGAATATTGAATAAGTAGCTTAAAACCGTATCAATAACGGAGTCACAAAATAAAAAGATAATGAATACAGATCGTCCCAAATGTTCAAATATTTGCTGGTGAATATTTCGTGGTTGTTCTTGCGTCCGTTTTCGCTTGCGCAGAACACTTGCCCTTGCGTTTATGCCTGCGCTTGTGCTTGCGTCGCTAGTGAGAACCAGGCTTCGTGGTAGAGTATTTAGGGTTAACCCCCAATGCTTAAATTAGATTTTGCAAGAAACGACGTGCTGCTCTCCAATGTAGGACATGAATTAAATGTATTTTTTGGTCAATACCACAAAAATTGACTTTAGCTGAAGTAGATGTCTACGACACATTCTCAATTGTTTTGTGTGTTAATTTTGCTTAAACGTGATCTGATTAGAAATTTGCGTCTAAAGATTTACTTGTTTTTCTTTGTTAAATTTGTGGCATTAGCACGATTATGATGAATTCGAAGTGTATAATATTGACTTTTTTTTAGAACGCCAAATACTTTCATTGCCCATGAACTTAGGATTAGGGTTCTAACCCACTTTTTCTTTTCAGAAAATGATTCGAGGAAACGAGTCCAATCATTCCAACTACTTTCCTTATCAAGCATGTCTGATACCCAACCTTCCTGTAGAAATCCAGCACCAGGTGCGAGACATCACCAACCACGCTGTTCGACCTCTTGGCATGTTGCTGGCCATCATGTCATTTGTTTGTAACGCTCTTATCTTCAACACAGTGGCACGGACTAACTCTCTTCAACATCCTTCACTATTGATGCTGTGTAGTTTGTCAATCAGTGACTTAATCTGGGCGCTGCTTTCTCTAACTGAAAACATTTATATCATGCTTGACCCACACATGTGTCCAGGGCAGGGAGACGAGGAAGCCAGCGTCGGGATCTTGTGCTTCCTAGCAACTATTAGTAACCTGACAATGATTAGCAGAGACCGTTATCTAGCAATTTGCAGGCCTGGTTGGTATCGTAATCACGTGAATCGATCACGTGCCATCAAAGCGACTGCCTTAAGCTGGCTGGCAAGTATAGTGACCGCTCTTTCAGTGTACACAATTTTCAAAATTAGACCTTCCGAAATCCAACTTACTTTAATTATAATTTTCATGTTTTACATGGTTTGTATTTTGCTGATTTTGTTTAACTATATCCGAATTTTTATCGCAAATAAGCGACATTCTCGAATTATGCGGATACACGTGCGAAACATGCGTGATGAAAATGAGAAGAAACTGACTCGGGTTGTTTCTGTGATCGTGTTGTGCTTTCTGTTTTCTGTTCTGCCAGTATTGATATGTCCCCTAATTCTCATCTCTATGGGATTTCAACCTTTGGATCCCTTTACACCTTTTACCTCGTTACTCATGACGTTAAATGGACTTCTTAATCCCCTGTTAAACTATGGCAGAAATAAAGACATGCGCAGAGCAGTGAGTAATACGCTAAGATGTTATCACCGTACCAGGCCCCTGCCGTCCCAGCACGTCCCAGCACGGAACAATATTTCTACTGAGCCTGGAAACATTCCTCTACAGGAACTACATTTCGAGTTGAAATAATTGTAGTTATGTCAAAGTAGATTTTATCTCTGACAACTTGTTGACATCGCTTTGACAAAATTCTGATGGCTTCGATTTAAACTAGCAAATCAAATTTTTAACACAGTGGGAGTCGGAGAAATCAATTGTCAGAACCGCGAACGTGGAGGTTGACATATTCGCCTCTCATAGTTCTTGCAATTTGATTGGCCAGTTAAATTAATCAATAACTTTGTCGAGTGGCAATGGTAGGGCGCTCTTCACTGTAACGCGTCAACTTGATAACACCACTCTTTGTTAACACAACAACAACAACAACAACAAACTTTATTTTACCCCACAGGTTACTAAAAGTATTAACAATAATTGGACAGAAAAAATAATAGGGGTACTGGCTACCCGAAATAACCTTGAAGTTAAAAATGCCAGGCAGCCAGTTAATATAAATATATAATTTACATGTTAAGGTCGGGCACACAAACAAACAAAGACACACACGCACACACGCAAAAATAGGAATAAAACAGAGTTACGCTAACTACCAGTAGACTAATATAATAAATAATAGATAAGAATAATAATTATTGTATTGCAAAATAGCATTTTTATCCGAGATTAGCGATGTACAGAAAGCTAGTAATATTTGATTAAGTGTTGTTTCATTTTCTTTTTAAATAAAGACAAGGAAGAAGATTTCATTTCTTCGTCAATGGAATTCCATATTGATGGGCCTTAAAATCTTATATTAAATATTCCATAATTTGTTCTTGCTTTTGGGAGATAATAAGACTGTTTTGCAGCAAGCCTTGTGTTATAGTTGTGGATTCGTTTTATTTTAGTGAAGAAGGAATGAAAGACAGATGGTAATAGGTGATTATGATATTTATACATAAAAGTTGCTATATGTAGAGTTACAAGATCAAAAAATGTTATAGTTAATTACATTTGTTGTACTTATATTTGATCAGAACATGAAGAAAAGCGACACGATTATTACGGTTTGCTTCATGTTCGAAATTAATTAATAATTAACGAAAATTAAATACTTTTATTTTGGTATCGTAAAATAAATGAAAAAATAACCGATATTGGCTGAAATATTGTACACATTTGCAATTTGGTTCCTTGAAATTTCAAAATATTCTGCGCATACCGTTCTTGTATCATCTGTTAGTTCAATGACTACTTTTGAGTTACTTCCCGCGGTTATTTTCAATATGCCTAGGTCGACTAAGGCTATGTTCACACTTGGCGCCCGAGCACTAGTGCCTGGGCCCCGGCACAAAATGGTGCTGTATTCACACACTGACTACCCAAGATATCGACATGTTGGCCGTGCCCGAGTACAAGGTTAAGACCTTGTACTCGGGGGGGGGGGCACTGGCACCGTGCCCGAATTCTGGGTGGGTACTTGAAAAAATGGTGTGTTCACATTAGTGCCCAGCGAGAATCGCACTCGGAGAGTGGTGATAGTAAATCTGGAAAACAAAGAATTCGAGTGCCAACTTTCCAACATTCACCCATTTAAAAAAGAAACATTTCTTCTTCTCACGGGGATGGAAAGAGCTATTTTGCCATGAATCATATCAACATTCGATATTCGAATGGACGCTATGGTTGCATTATTGCATTATTGAGTTGTAATATATGAAAACATTGAATCCGTTGTGCGTTAATAAAGACATTATTGACCATTATGTTCACATATCGTATTTCACGGATATATAATCACAAATAATAATTAGTATTTTCACAAAATATTATTAAGTGACAAGTTAATGCGATGCTCAAGTACCGCTCTAAATTTTACATACAAAAGTTTTCGTCGTTTAGGCTATGTTCACACTTGGTGCCCGAGCACGGTGCCGGAGTGCGATTCTCGCTGGGCACTAATGTGAACACACCATTTTTTCAAGTACCCACTCCAGAATTCGGGCACGGTGTCAGTTCCCCCCCCCCCCCGAGTACAAGGTCTTAACCTTGTACTCGGGCACGGCCAACATGTCGATATCTTGGGTAGTCAGTGTGTGAACACAGCACCATTTTGTGCCGGTGCCCAGGCACTAGTGCTCGGGCGCCAAGTGTGAACATAGCCTTAGTCGACCTAGGCATATTGAAAATAATAGAACATTGATGGGAAAACCATCAAAGCTTGTGTTATATGACTTTGCTTTCTTCGATCCAGTTTATTTCCGATCTACTCAAGTCAGCCAGCGAAAAATAGTAATTATTCAGTGAAAATTTCCAGGAGAAAAAAATATACCGAAATATTTTCCCAGCCAGCAAGATTTCCGCTGGGAACAGATAAAGTGAGAAACAGATTCGTTGGGTGCCCCTGGGGATAAACATCGACTCCAAGTTAACATGGAAACAACACATTGACTATATTCAACAAAAAATTTCAAAAACAACTGGAATTCTTTGCAAAGCTCGGCATTATGTGTCACTAAAAGTATTAAGAACGCTTTACTATGCATTATTTTATCCATATATCCATTATGGAAATGTAATCTGGGCAAATACATATCAATCGAGACTGGAAACAATAAGAAAACTGCAGAAGAAAATTATAAGAATAATAACATGTTCCGACTAAAGAGATCACTCTCCCTCTTTTCATAAAATTATAAATTATTCCAATTGATGAAATAAATAAAGAGAAATCTGCTCTATTCATGTTTCGTTACTTCAACAAAATGCTGCCAATGACATTTGACAAGTTTTTTTACCCTTAATAGGGATTTGCACAGCCATAATACCAGATCTTCAACAAAGATTCATGTAGATTACGTACGAAAAAATTATAAAAAAAACATTTAATAAAACATAGAGGAAGTCAGATCTGGAATAACCTTCCACCAGATATAAAAATATCTAAGTCAATATATATCTTTAAGAAAAAAATCAAAGAATATCTTATCTGTAAATAATCTTCTTGATCATGTATTTAGCAAAAATTAAAAAATATGTATACCTATGTATTGAAATATTATTTAGGTAATGAATAGTTAACTAATAGCCATGTTATTGTAAAGTAGGTAAAAACATGATGTAACAGGGGCTCTCCTTGTAAGCCCAGTAGGGTTTGTAGAGAGTTCCTGCTCTCTTATCATAACTATGACTTGTACTACTGTAACATCAATCATGGGGCAAATAAAATATACTTGATCTTGAAGATTCAAATGAAAGCTATTGAGCAGTACTTTCATGTTCATTTTTTCTCAGGTTTGAACTTAGCGATCTTGGGAAGGGTTAATATCAAGCAGCGTAATCGAATTTGGTGTCAGCAAAACCGGTTTCAGTTACAGGGTTGTTCCATTAACTAAATATAACTAATGAACATCAGACTCCTGAAACTTGTTTTGCTGACTCCAAGTTTGATTTCATCTCCGTCGCGGGCAAACATTAGTTATTCTAGGAATTCACATCTCCAGAGGTGACTCTCGTTTGCCCGCAACGGAGATGAAATGTTCATCAGTTATATTTCGTGAATGAGACAACTTTGTCGGTTAAAAGGTCACAAAATATATTCCAATGTTTTCAATTAGGAACTAAAAGTCGGAAAACACGAACTAAGTACTAAATTATCGGACTTATTATCCAAACTGAACACAATGTATCAAGCTCTGAGAGTCCACATCACGTGTAGTGCATCTATTGTTTACGAAATACTGCCACTCTTGCATGTGCAAATATTGAATCTACTCCGCCACTTTTCGAAACGCTACTTTATAAATCTCTTCGTAAACTGCTCAAACTTTCAAAATATAATACAATGAAAACCTATTTGAGAAATTCAAAATTATAATAATAATGTACGATCTTCATGTTGCTTTGTGTTACTGACGGGAAGCACTAGAAGAAATGTCTCCATTTAAAGTGGCAAGTGAATGTTGGAAAGCTGTAACGTCGGATATGTCTTTCTTTTCTTTCCATTAACCGACATCGATTGCCAAAATTGCCAATCGATTTATTTCTTAACACCATCAAAGCTCTCTGAGGAAGTTTCCCAGTCACAGCTGTCACCTTAATTATTACTTCCTAGTGCTCTGTATACACTGTGTAAACTGTGTATTTACACGGTATTTTGTATTGTATCCGAAAAAGTGCCAAAGGAATACAAAGCTTTATTACAATATAAATCAGGAAAGCTTGAGAAAAAACTTCACAGTGAGGCCAAGTTTGGCCAAACTCCTTGATATAGCAAAACGTGGAGAGTTGGGGCGAGTGAAAGAGGGCAAGGAAGGGGGCGGGGTTTAAGGCGGGGTTGGGGTTGGGGAGGGGTTATTAATCGCCCCCCTCTCCTCCCTCGCCTTTCTGCCTGACTCCCTCTCCCTTCACCGTTCGTTTGCACTCTCCCCAAGCCTTCCATGTTTTCCTAATCCAAGATGGCGGCTTATCATAGACACTCGATGGAAAATTCAGCGCTCGCTCGCCCAAAATACGCCTGTTTTGCAGGCTATCCTTGACATGTCTTGGAGGAATCCCAAGGACGGCAATCTGGCGGTCAGTTGAACCGAGATGACAATAGGCAGTGCAGTGATTCCAAATTTAGTAAGACAGTAAAAAACAATCTGGCACAAATTATACGAAGTGGTAAGAGCTATTACATTGAATGTTTATCGTGTTAGATAATTGTATGTTATTTTCAGGGATTGGAGCGGAATTATGAATATTGTATCCCAAAATTACTTGGAGGCTGTATTTTCATGGATAATCTGATTACCTTTAGCTTCAGTAGACTTCTACGATACCTACTCTAACAGTCCTGGTACACGTTCATTTGATCTGATTCTAAGTTTGCATCTTAAGATTTACTGTTTTTTCTTTGCCAAATTTGTGGTATTAGTATATGATTACGGTGATTTTTTATAGAACTGTAACTTTATATATATAGAACACTGAATGCGTTCATTGCCCATGAAGTTAGGATTAGGATTCTAACGAACTTATTATTTTCAGAAAATGATTCGAGGAAACGAGTCCAGCCACTTTCCTCATCATGCATGTCTGATCTCCAACCTTCCTGAAGAAATCCAGCACCAGGTGCGACACATCACCAACCACGTTGTTCGACCTCTTGGCATGTTGCTAGCCGTCATGTCATTTGTTTGTAACTCGCTTGTCGTCATCACCGTGGCGCGAACCAAGTCGCTGCAAAAGGCTACACTTATGATCCTTTGTAGCTTGTCAATAACTGATTTGATATATTCACTAGCTGTACTCTCTCGTCAGAGATATAGAAACATTAGGACTCGCGCACATGTGCTCCAACGAATTCAGCCCCGAGCGAAGAGGCCTGGCCGCCCTATGTAACCTAGCAACACTTGGGAACCTGGCAATAGTCAGCAGATATCGTTACTTGGCAGCGAGAAAACCCTCGTGGTATCGTAATCACATGACTCCATCACTTGCTATTAAGATGAAATGTGTGCCATGGTTAATTAATGATTGCATTTGTGATTTATTTGCCACTGAAGCTAGAAGGCGAATTCAACCCTTCTGGACAAACATCTGTCTTTTGTTTTATCTTATTTGTTTCTTTTTTATTATGTTTTGTTACCTACCTATGTTACCTATACCTTTTGCATATACTGTAAGCCCACTCTTCCTCAGCAATGTCTCCATATTCGCGCCATATTGGAAAGAGAAAAGCGATTGGCAAACACTGTCGGGTCGATTATATTGGTATTGTTACTGACATTCCTGCCAGCGCTTATTTGCCCTGCAGTTTTGTACGTGAAAGGAGTAAAATACTTTCAACATTATGTTCCTTATATTCTTTTCTTCTCCAGCTTAATGGAATTTTAAATCCTTTGTTGAACTTCGAAGCAAAGACATGCGCAAAACGCTACGAGATTTATTTAAATGTTCTCAGCAAGTAGAGCCTTCAGTAAGCACATATGCTGAACAACAACAAGAACAACAACAGCAGCAACAACAGCAACAGCAACAGCAACAACAACAACGACGACAACGACAACAACAACTACAACAACAACTACAACAACAACTACAACAACAATAACAACAACAGTAACAGCAACAAACTACGACAACAACAATAGCAACAACAACAACTACAACAACAATAACAATAGCAACAACAACCACAACTACTACTACTGACAGTAGTAAACAACAACGGCGACAATGGCGACAACGACAACAACAATAGTAACAACAACAAACAATGACAACAATGACAACAACGACGACGACAACAACTACAACAACAACAATAATAACGACGACGAAAACAACGACAACACCAACAACAACAACAACTACAACAATAGCAACAACTACAACAACAGCAACAGCAACAACGACGACAATGACAACAACAACAACATCAACAACAACGACAACAATGACAGCAACTACAACAACAATGGCAACAACTACAACAACAGCAACGACGACGACAATGACAACAACAACAGCAACAACAACAACAACGACAATAACACCAATAACAACAACTACAACTACAACAACAACAACAACGACGACGACAACAACAACGACAACTACAACAACAGTAACAACAACGACAACTACTAAACAATAAGAACATTTAAGTACAACAACATGACCAAAATGACTCTTCAAAACGAACCTGTAAATATTGAAGCCGCCAATAAGTAAAATAAATAAACTTTCAACTCGTCAAAGAAGTGTTAGAAATCCTGACGTGTAATTTTGAATAAAGAGTCCTTGATGCTTTGAGGACTCAGGGATCTAGTATGTTTTGATTGGCGGAAAGTTTGGATTTTGGCCTTGTGGCTCTGGAACTTCACGATTAGAGACTTTGCAACGCCCTTCTTCTTAATTTATGGGAGATTTCGATGTCATTCGACGTGATAGAAACATTGAGGGCTTCGGCTAATTTTAACACTACCTATTCCGTTGATTCATAAGCAGCTTCAGGAATTCCATGACTTTCTTGAATATTGCTTCATTTTGTCCTGAAGATCGTAAAGTTTGTAAATCTCGTCGTCCTGTTCATTGAATTTTGCTTTTGCTTTAGATATTTTTTAGGAAATTTCACTATGTCTGGCTATGATTGCTTGAATGCTCTTTCAGTACGATAAATTTGAAATCAGCACTTTCTGCCACCCCCCCCCCCCCCCCCTCCCCCCCCCCTATTTATCTCTGCCATAAAACACGAGGTCTCATTATTATTCAAATAAAAATTAATATAAACTGATGTTGTTGGTAAAAATTATTTGAGTTTGATAGCAGGTTAGCCCGCGTCGCAGACGGACTTGACCTCCGGTAATGTCCATTCGGTCAAGTCCGTCTGCAACGCAGGCTAATAGCAGGTCTGTCACAAACATTCTTGTCCATTTTTCCTTACCTTACCATTTTATTAATTTACGAGTATACGTTCGCTTGGCTTGATTCAACATCCGCGATAATTTAACATGCATGTATCACACTTTATCTCTATATTAATTTTACATGTTTTCCATCAAACGAATTTTCGTGTTACTAAAACTATTTATCTCTGCATAAAACACGAGGTCTCATTATTATTCAAATAAAAATTACTATAAACTGATGTTGTTGGTAAAATGATTTGAGTTTGATAGCAGATCTGTGACAAACATTCTTGTCCATTTTTCCACGTCGCTACTTGATTGAGAAAAGTACGTTGAATAATATAACCATTTTCTCTTACAGTAATTAATTTACGTCTACGTTCGCATTGGCCGGCCTAATTCAACAAAACATGCAATAAAGAATATAAGTAATGATACGCTTGTAATGGAACTTAAATAATTTTGAACAAACCATATTTATCACTTTGTATTGCAACTAGCTCCTTTATTGTCATCAAACCAGCCTTTTATTCTACCTTTCCATTCGAAAACAATTACGAATATAATTACTTTTCCCCTCTTCCCCGTTTTCGTCCTCTTTTTTTAACTGCTTGCCATTCATTAAAACAAGGTGGCGCCTCTCAGTAAATAAACATGTATATCATTTCAGGTCAAAAGATTTCCAGATATAAAACACAAAATATATCATCTCGACTTGCGCACATCCGCGTATCTACCCAGTCATTCAGGCCTAGGAAAATCACGCAAAATGGGCGTCGACGAGAAATGGAATATTTCCTTGAAAAACTGCTGTGAAGAAATTGGGCGGAATGGTTCAATAAGTAATACACCTAGTATCTCAACAGAGTTTCAAGCTTTCGTGTTTGATATTATTGGAAGTGTTAATTGTGGTCGGAAACATTCTAACGATGCTTACAGTCTGGCGAGTGCGAAAATATCCTTTGGTAGTCGACGTGTTAATATTTTCGCTGTCTCTCGCTGATGTCTTGAACGCCCTAATCAGCGTAACAATTGCGATTTTGATGCGATTTTTAATTGTTCGTGGTCAGGAGATTCCATGGTTGATTTGTCAAGTGCAAGGTTGGTGCATTGTGGCGTTTGAAATGACGAGTGTATTCATAATATCCCTGGTTTGTTTCGACCGCTTCACGGCAATCGTGAAGCCATTCTGGCACCATAAGTACCTGACATGCGCTCGAACTGTTAAAGCGGTGGCTTTTGTAACTGCATTTTCATTCCTTGTAGCATCTTTGCCATTGCTAGGGTGGGACTCATATCGCCCAGTCCAACTGGCTTGCAATGTGTCTATTCAACTATCGAAGCAGCTATGCAATTTTCATCGCCTTGTTTGGCTACTTCCAGTTGTTTTTCGTCATGTTCTCTGCAGTTGCAATCGTTAAACTCCCTCAGAAAATTCGCCAACAGGAAACGCAGATTAACGGCGAGATACTCTCAGAAACATCGCGTGAGACATACAGAGTTTATGCCAATTGAAGAGAACGCGAACCCACACTGAAAGGCAAAGTCGTCAGTTAGCGAAAAATTGGCATGCATCGTCGTGATGTTTTTCTACATTGAGCTGGCTTCCACTTGTGGTGAGTTTTCAAGCGGTTTTAGCTGTTTTTATCGCCTATAAGCTTTAATTCAAATATCGCTGTTAAGAAAATATATCATCTTTAATGATTATGAATATTTTCGTCCCAGGCACAGTGGTGCAGTTTGAAATTACTCCTAGTCGCTTCATGCTATAGAAAACGGGAGAGTAAACGTTCTGATTCCTTCTACCCCTAGCCGATTTTTAACTTTTTTACCTGTATATGTGATATCAAGTTAAAAAAATATCGATGGCTCGCTTACGATATACGAGAAGAAAAAGGTTGTAGCCTAATATAGTAACGTAAACTATGCAAGTCACTGTTTATGTAGATTTCGGCAATAAGGCCGACATGTTTCTGCCGATTTATTTATCACATATATCATTTAATTAAAAATTCAAAGCACTCTTTTATATCAGGTTACATGTGTATATGTGAGTTTAATAAAAAATGTAAAAGGTTTGGTTTACATTTCAGATGACAAATACCTTTTACCTTAAAATAAATTAAACGCGCCGCAATAAAATACGAGACCTGTGTTGATTGCTTGTCGTGGATAATGCATACTAGGAAAAACTGACCATGACTTGCGGGTCTTAAGGATAATTAATATACAATTATGTTGTCGTAATTCTAATTCTGCAAGTACCATAGAGAATAATACGATTTTGTGAAAATATATTAACATATCTCTTCACGTGTATTGCATGAATGGAACGAGTGAGATCTATATCGACTTAAAACATTATAACTCAAAACTGAAGAAGGGAAAAACGGTTGACATAAGAAAGTTTGAGACGACGAAACCTGACAATTTAAAATGGAATTGATTTTACGCTTGAGCGAAACCCACTGAATGCCAAAGAGCTTTTAAATGCGACTATAACTAATATTTGGAAATGTTTCTATTTTCTCAAATTTGAATAAAAGCTTCCCATGGCTCTTTTTTTCTTTTTCACCGGCAGTTTACATATACATGGTCTTTCGCAACCGACTGAATTTCTGGAAAACGACTATTGGCCGAGAATATTGTACACTTTTTTCTACGATATCCTATATGCTTCGCTCTCGAAAAATCGTCATGGATGCCAGGCGTAAAAGAGTAGTCCGATTTCTGCCGTGTTTTTCCTTAGCGTGCGAACAAAGACAATAATTTTCCTGTTCCTCGTGCAGAAACATGGTGTAAAAACCTTATACAATATCGAGTTTAATTTGAGCAACAGTAATAACAGATAAGAATGAACACGCGTTACACTTTGTGTTATATAAGAACTTCTCTTGGACTGAACTGGACGTTCTTAATTTCATAGATGATTTAAGCTTTGAATGTTCTTAAAATGTCTGGTATTGCCTCCGAGACGCTTCAAAATTGTCTTTGTCGCGTCCACTGGACAGCTGAGTAATGGCCAAATTGTGTCTGAAAAAAGTTTGATTGTCTTGATTCATACTGTACTTTGTAATTTTCACGGCCAATGGAAAAAGAAACCCAAATTTAAGCATTAGCAAAAAAGTGCATGTTGATCTTCTCCGAAGGCGAAAAGAACGAAACTAAAACTGTGGAATATTTTAGTGAATAGGCTATTACGTGCAAAACTATACTATTTATCCAAAACATGAAGTGTCGACTCAGAAAAACAGGTCTTATATCGTTTACGAAATAAACAGCTAACGTAGAATATCAAATGGTGCCAAAAATAGTGTTTTCTATCTATGTTTATTCCTTTTACAGTTGTGCATAACGATACAGCAAATTTCAGATATGGACGTCTCAAAGATGGTATTCCTGGCATCTTTCCTATCGCTATCAAGTCCTGTAGCCAATCCTTGGATCTATTTTATGATGTGGAATGGTACCGGAGGGCGTTTATACAGATGACTGGGACTGTGAAATGTCGCCATCCCTGCTTGAAGGAAGGGGTAAGAGAACACTATTTTCCATGGGTAACTCGAAAGCAGGCCTAGGATTTTACCACTCCGAAATTTCTTAAAACGACTTGCTATGTAATCGCTGCTCTTACATTTTCTAACTTCTCTTATAAATGGTTGATACGAAATTACCGTGAAAGGAATCATGATGGGGATGGATGCCTGAAACTGTTTTTGCCATGATGACACATATCTAAATTCTCACAGTACTTCCAAAAGAGCTACAAAGTTCACTTCAAAATGTCAAGTTAGCCTACACCACTGTACGTACTGAATTTGCTTGTAAAAAAAATGCTAATTGTGTTTTCGCACAGATACATTCATAAATTAATTAAACTACGCTCGTGGAAGTCCTTAAAACCGTCTGCATGGGGAAACGGTGAGTAACTCATGGGTTAGGGAGGCAACTTACCATTCGGCCTACATAATTTGCAAACAGAGACAACCCCGGCTTTTACAAGGGTGAAGTTTACACATTAGTCAATCTTGTAAACTGAGTTCGTAATAAAACAAGTAAATTATATATGTAACACGCACAGCCGAGACAGGTTTTAAGTTTGGCGTTAAATGATAAACGTGGCCTGAAATTAATTCCTGAATTTGCAATTTATGTTTTGTTGGTTTATTGCTTTGCAGAATCCAAAACGGAAGATCAGCCAAGAAAACGTATACGTCCTACTTCATTGGCAATTATACCTCTGTCAAGTGCAGCAGATAATTGCTACGAATCTCCGTCTTCTTCTTTTGTTTTTACTGATCTAGGATATCATGCATCCCATACCAAGTTTGATCTAACGCAGAGAAAGACGGAGGAAGAATGGAATATACATGATCTCGATGGCTGCAGAATGGCGTTCTGTTATGAAGCCAACTGTTCTATGCACCACTTTGTAGAACAGAATTACTGACTCAACATTGACACTAGTAGAGACATACGTTTAAATTGAAATTTGTATGAAGCATCTGCCTTAAGGACGCAATCTTATATCAATGATATAGTGTTAAGCCACAAGGACATGAAATCAAAGATTAAATACTTGAAAGAGAGATGCTGAATAATTGTTTTGGAATACTGACGAAAATGGCTTTTTTTTAAGGTGACGAGTTCTTGTTGTTGGAGGCATTATTAGAGATTCGTAATATTTTAGGATATTTAGGATGGGGCATTAGTTGGTTTTGAATAATTTGAGTTATTGTAATTGCATTATTGCAGCGTTATCATTTATCATTCCAATCTTTGTTTTTCTTTGGTATACCCGCCCTGAAGAGGCAAAATAAATATCATTGTTATAAAAAACGTATTCAAATGTCCGAAGCTCGTGATAATCCAGCTGTTTGTTTTTAATATTCTACAAAAAAAAAAAAAACAATTGGACATATTTGATGTGCAACACACAATGACCATTTTAATCACTTTGTACTTTACCACTTTTGCCGTGGAAACGTCAAGTCACGCGATCCAGCAATTAGTGACAATTTTTTAGGAAAAGTCACAAACGTTTGCCATAATTGCTTGAATACTCTTTGAAAAGAGCGAAGACATTTCTGCTCCCGCCCAATGGCTCAATGCCCCATGGCCAAATAGGGTCAATATGCTAAAACTGTCATTAGCATAGAAAGAGCATATATGACAAGTAGCAGCAAATATGATCGCTGCTCTGTTCGTTCATCGCGATCGATTCCAGTTTGGTGGACACACTCTTCCTCCGTTTTCCTATTTTATTTTTCTTATTATAAGTACAGTGGGTATACGTCAAAATAGCCAAAAGGACATTAAAACTAACCCTGATCACATACATGTAACAATAACTAAGCCCCTTGGTTATCGATAACTAGCTTCACACACTGGCTTTTTTGTTATAGACAACTTTTTTATGATCGACAACTATCTCTCTCTAGTCTGTGGAGTCCCGAGCTCATATACATTTTTTTCTAAGAAAGTAGCTTATATTTATAGTAGCCGCAGTACAGACGGTTAAAACAATATTGTAATTGATTTATTGTGTTAACCCTCCCCCACCCTAAACTTGGATTGGGGGAGGAGAGGTTATGTTCTTTCAGCTAACTGTAATATATCTCACCCGAAACCTAAGTTGGCAAGATATATTTTATTGTATTATTTTATTTTATTTTATTTTATTTATTTTATCAGTTTATGCACGTATTGCGTTACACAACATAGAAACAGATATTGGTGTTAAGTTATTGAGAGCGAATAACGTGCTAAGGTCACAGTCAGTTTGTAACAATACATTATGTTGCCTTGCTTTCCAAATATTTAATTTTCGATGTGATTCCTGTAATAAACTCAATAGATAAACTTTAGGAAATATTTTCAGCTCGTACAGCCAAATGCCGTTTTGAAGCTTGAAAGGAAGGATTAATGTATTCTCTGCTTGTTTATAGGTAGGAAAATTACTTTATTTCCACCAAGCGGAAATATTTATTCGCAGGTAGTTCAGGGATTTAACAACTTATTTCAAAAATGATGACTTGTTATAAGGAAAAGTTAAGAGCAAAAATGTTCCTTGTTATATTGGCAACATATCCTGCAAATTTGGCTGAAAATGGTAAGTATAGAATAAATTAGTATTTTTTAGTTTGGTGTCAAATTTTAATTTATGCAGGAATTTGACCCCAAACATTGTGTCAACAATCCACTCGAAATTTATCTCTGTCGTTCCATAAGAACGTTTTATCCTCTCCCTATACTGAAATATGAATCCTAACATGTATTCAAAGCATCAACAAAGGTTTTCAAATGTAAAAAGCGAATCAAAATATCATTTCAGTTGCATTTTGTGTTCATTCGATCGATCGATGCAATATTTCGTAACACTTATCTTGGTTCGTCGTTCGATTTTCGAGCTCCAGATGCAATTCAATTTCCTCACTGCTTGGCATCCTTCTGGATCACTTTCCTCGTCCAAAACTCTTGCTAAAACTTCCTAAAAGATCGCCAGTTCCGTTAGCACGATGTTTGTGCCCCGGCCGCGCCATTGTAAAACTGAATCACTTTTGGAAAAATACGTTGTGTAACTTACAATAGAATGTAGCCGTTCAAACTTGCTAGGGGACTGGGCTAGACCCGAGTCACGCCAGTCTCAAAAAATCACGCCAAAGCAGTAAAGGGAGAAATTTTTAGCAATTTTTTTTCGTTATCGTAACTGGAGTTACGAAATCCTGGTACGCTGACGACAATGAGTTTTAACTCATGCACATACGCGACTTTAAATAGAAGATATACTCTCTTCGAGTAAACGAATTGTTGAGACAACCGCGAGTAGACAAGACACTGATGTGCTCTTGGCGCATAAATTTCACTCAAGTTACACGCTTGTGGACAAGACGCTCGTGTTGTTTTGGCGCATAATGTTCTCTGTTCTCAAATGGCCTCTGTATCGAACATAATTTTGAAGCTTGAAAGGCAGGGCTAATGTATTCTCTGCTTTGTGTTGCTGAAACAGAACACATTTAGCGATACCCTGAAGCTTCTATGACCCTGGATGGAATGTTGGTCCATTTCAGGCCCCCCTCCAACCGAGCATGCATGGTTTTAGGGTGCACCAACTTACAGGGTAGACAGCAGTCAGGAGAGTGACAAGAGAGTGGCAGGAGAGTGTGGCACTGCGAATAAGTAGCGCGTCTCGTCCAAGGTTACAAAGAGGCGACAATAAACAGGGCCCAAGCTCTGGGCCTTTGGATCCGGGCTCCAACTCACTAATCTAGTTAGGTCGGCTTTTATTTTATTTCTTCGGCGGCATTAATTTACCAACAATTTAAAATTTAGTCTCGCAAACGTACAAATACGATAAATTATCGATAGTGAATGTGCCATTTAGTAAACGGTAGCACGCATTAGAGAGAAAAAGTTACAGTCGCTTGTACAAAATTAAACGTCTGTAAATGCATGTAAATCAGTGTTCAAACTCGACACGATAACTGGATTGTACACGCTCATTCTCGTTATTTTTAATCGGGTGACAGTAGTAGATCGAGTAGCCCCTTGCAAACTCTTACCCAGATCCCTTCTTTGCTTGTATGCCCAGCTTTCATGATCAAGCAGAGGATTGGGGTCCAAATTCGTCTCTCTGTATGTATCGGCGCTGTAACAAATTCCTCCTCCTCGGCTCACCGAATTTGCGAATATGGCTATAGTCACGGAATATGTCAACCTTGGGAATATACTTATTGCACTACTGTTGGCATTTATAATATACCAGCTGTTGGAGTTGTATCAGTTTAGAGACATGCCGCCTGGCCCACGATTCACTAACCTTCCGCTGATGGAAACCTTTTGAGTTTCAACTTTGATGCAGAGGTCTTTCAAGACGCTGTTGCAAGGTACATATACAGTTTTGCTGACCCTTCGCAAATCGCGACTGCCATGAGAACTGATTTCTATCCAGCGAAGTGCTTAGTTCATTTTCTTATCGAGATCTGCACTGTTGTACAAAATTAAACGTCTGTAAATGTATGCAAATTTCAAACTCGACACGATAACGTATTTTGCACGCTCATTCGTTATTTTTAATCGGGTGACCAGTAGTAGATCGAGTCTGAAGTGTAGTAGCTGTCGGAAGCTTCTAATTTAATTGGCCCTCTGTGTGTAGCAGCTCTATTATACTAAAATGATGTTCCTCGTGCTTCGTTTAATTTGTTTCGAATCCACACTGCACTGACTGAATAAGATGCAATGCCGATCGGACTCACGAGTGGTCATTATTTAATATAATTATTGATCCTCAGCAAAACAATACCAATACAAAAATACCCAAAATGGGTTGAACGGAAGCACAAATATTTAATTTCCCCAATGTATGTCTTTCATGAGTTGGCTGAGTTCTATTTCAATTCCCAACAGAAGCGTCGCAACCGTTTAATTGCAATTTGGAAGTTGGATAAATAATTGGTCACACTGCACAACGTAGATTATGGATGATAGTTTTTTGCTAAGATTAAATAGTTTTCCCTCACGGTGTCATGCATGTCTCTGCCTAAGCAGGTTAAAATGCTCACATTTTCAAAATTTACGCTTCTCAGACTCGTTGTCCTTGAATACGCTTTGTTGGCCTTTTTCATGAAATGTATTCTGCAAGGTGCATTACTAGTTACGCCACTGATCACCACTGAAGACAAATATTTAACCTTAGCGAAAAAAATAAAAGTAAAAAACCCTATAGTGTGTATAACAAAGTGAAATAATAGATCGTAATTATAATTGGTCACAGCTAGGTTTTCTAGAAGCTTTCTACATAAATAACTTGAAGCCCACAATTAATGAAGGCCTTAAATCCTCCGGGAGAATTAGATTTGTTCTAATTACTCCATTCATTCCGTATACTATGCAAATTATCTCAGGTATAAATATTGCTAGTTTAACATCCTTGTGACACTACATGATTAGATATTATATATAATATATATATATATATATTATGAGGTCAAAGAGGATCCGTAAGATTCTGTTACTCCGAGTTTCACGCCTTGGGGCGATCGTCAGACAGTATTTTATTACGGTGAAAAAATATACCTTATATACAATAATTTATGGTAATATTACAGCATGTGAAGTTTATAATTAGTATATACTTTGTATCATATAATATATATATATATATATATATATAGGCCAGTTCGAAGATAAAACCAAAGACGGACAACTATATATATATATTATTTTTGTGAAGATTGGCTTTCCAACAATGATGCCACTTGGAAGAAGGATCCAATGGATACTACACGCTTGCACTCAAATATTTTTAGTATGTGGAGTGGAGCAAACAGCGAACTTCTTACCATGTCCAAACTTCAATGTAAACGTTTCGCCCGTTCGGGATTCTTCAGTACATATAACAGGATTAAAAATACTTGGAATAAAAATGTTTTTAAAAATTGGGTCTTATATAAGCGAGGAATAACAATTCAAAACAATATTAAAAATTACAAACAATAAAATTCTTAATTACTGGTGAATAAAAATGAATGGCCTAGAGAAAGTGCTAATTAAAAGGTACCGCGACCACTAGAGTATTACGCAATTACAAGGAAATTACAATGGAAGTAATAAAACATATAGTTCGTAACAAATTCCTAACTCAAAGTCCTTGAAATAAGGGGTTTTCTAGTGTACAATATTACTCCAGGGTAACAGGATTCCGAATAAAAAGCCTTTGAATGATTGATAACAAAATCCTAAAATTAAGCCCTGAACTCCGGTATTGTATGTGGCTATACTCTCAGCCTTGTAACAAATTCCTTGATTAAGCCTTGAACGATTATATAATTATATTATTTGAATTTAACCATGATTACGTAAGAAGAAACACCTGTGGGTAGTAGAAACAAAAGTATTTGAAAAAACTAAACGGCAATTTGTGGTATTAATTATATCTTATTCTATTCTTGGAGTTGAACTCAGATCTTTTATTCAAACCGTAAGGTTGAAGGGTGCAGAGTTGTGCACTCCAATAAGCTTCTCTTGTTAACAAGCGATGATCGAGGCTATTATTGTCACTAAAATTGCAAACTTGTTTCGATGATAGCGAAATCAAAATCAGACAAAACATGAGTTTCTTTGTTAAAATGTATCGCGACCTCACAAGTGTTCTTCTTTGTACTCATAGCCGATTTGTGGTTGCGAAATCTGACTTTAAATTCGTTGCTTGTGGATCCTATATATTGAACATTACATTTATTACAAGTGACTAGGTAAATCACGTTCTTAGATTTGCCAATGGAGATGTTGTGTGATGGATAGATTCTGTTGGTGCTAGCGCTAGTGAAGTGATCGGATTCTACTAAAAAAATTACGACAGAGATCGCATTTCCCTTTGCATTTAAAACAACCTTGTACATCTGTGTTATTGTAATTAGTGCGGCGAGGGCGTGCTAGAATATCTTTAATGTTTTTGGTTCTTCTGAATGATGGAATGATGGACCCCTTGGGGAATATTTTGGCTAGAGAGGGTGAATTGTAAATGAGATGTTTATACGAATTAAACATTTTTCCGATGCTAGGTAAACTTGGGTTGTAATCTAAAACAAAGCGGAAATACTTTCTTAGACTCCTTGATGGTGGGGGCAAGCAAATTTTCCCTAGGAATTGATTTGACTTTTGTCAAATTGTTGCTTAACTTGGGAGTGGTTGTAGACTCTATTAATCAAATAACTTTGATATTCTACACTACGTTTTTCAAAAGATTCGGGTGTGGAGCAATTTCTTTCTGACTCTAGTAGCCAGGCTTTGGAACAATGGGCGGGATGGGCACTATTACGCAACAAAATAAATGTGATTATCTGTGGGCTTAGAATAGATATCCGTTTGGATGTAGCCTTCAACAAAATTGAGCGTAAGATCATATATATATATATATATATATATATATATATATATATATTATATATATATTTATGACTCTGGAATAGAGTTAAAATATTGTATATTTTCATTAAATCTTGCGTGAACTAAAACTTAGTTTTGCAAATGATTTCCATTCTCGGCCTCGCCTTCTTTACTCCAAAATGTCGGATAGTTCTGGATTATAGTGTGTATATGCTGTAAAAATTAATCATTTTTAGTGAAAGGTCAGGATCTCTAATAATAATAACAATAATTTAATTTATATAGCGCCAAAATCTATAGTATTCTAAGGCGCTTTACAAAGTGTGTAAATTAATAATTATAAAAAATTAAAACAAACAAAACAAAACATAATACGCATTTGAGATCAATATTGGACCAGTTTTTGGACACTCGAAAAGTGAAAGTTGAATAATTAATACGGGCTTTACTCGCTAACCATGACGCATAACTGTTTATTTGAATAAATTTTTGCCAAAAAAATCAACACAAACAACATCTAATGCAATTATGCCACTATGAATTATTTTGTTTTAGATTGTAGCAAAAATAAAAATAACTGTTTTATTACAGATACAGATCTTCATTTCTAAATGATAAGCAGATGTTCAGTTCCGCAACAACGAAATCTGAGCTACCGTAAACATTCCGATAGTACGCCGGCCGGGCTTAATTTGTCCACAATATTTGAGGGCTGGCTTATTTTCGGGATGGCATTTTATTGGGGTAAGGGAAGGGGTGGGGTGGAGGTGGGTATTATGACAAGGGAAATCGCGTTTAAACAAAACATCGTTGGGCTTATATTTGGATGGGATTTTGCGTCTGAAACATTTTAGAAGCATACAAGAAGAATATTGTTTAGAAGACGTTTTACAGTCACTAATTGAACATCACAAGTACAGTACGAAAAAAAATACAAAACGACATAAAATACAAAAGTTACAAAATATGGGGCGTATAAGTATAATTTATTTTATCTATTACCAATGACAACCTACCACTCCCCACCTTAGAATTATTGGTTGGGTCAACAGTCAAAACAACATATGCAGCAAAGGCCCGATCAAACATTTGTCACAGCATTCTCACAACATTTGTTGTGAGTCGATGTTGAGACCGTTTGACCACCTCTCACAACAATGCTGTGGCAACGTTTATTTTGTTCTTGAAATGTTGAGAGTTTGTTGTGGCTGTTTGACTGGGCATGGTCACAACATGTCACAACAAATGTTGTGAGAGGGAGGCACTAATTAACACACGTTACTGAATCTCGCTAGTCCTAAAATTATCGCTTCATGTTCCGGTCTTTCATATCCTTATAGCCTGAGAAATAAATACGGAAGGCTGTTCTCCCTGAAACTCGGAAGCTACAAGCTCGTTGTTGCTGGCTCATCGGATGCCGTCAGGGAAGTACTGGTTACAAGATCTGCGGATTACGGTGGAAGACCTAAGACATACAGCTTGGGTATGTTGACTCTTGGTGAGTAATGTTTCTTTCTTGTTCCAAGACTTCGGGTGGAACAGTTTTCCTTGTGAAAGAAAAACGACAAAACCCCGTTCCTTCAATAACTTTTCACAATATATTTAGTTTTGCTTCAATTGACCCGTATTCCCTAAAAGTCAGATAAATACATTTATGTTCTATTTTCTCATTGTGCATCAGGTTACAAGGACGTAGCTTTCGGTGATGGGTTGTCATGGAAATGCCACAAACGCATCCTCGTCTCTGCTTTAAAGGCAATACCTTTCTAACACAACCTTAATCGAGGAACGCATTACTCAAGCAGCTGAAAAGCTTGTACAGATGTTTAAAGATCAAAAAGAGGAAAGCTTCGACCCGGCTACGCTTCTAAATCAGAGTATCGTGGAGGTAATAGGAAGAATAATATTCAACAGTGACTGGGATATTACCGATCCCGACATTGATAAGTTAATCTGTTTAAACGAACTTGGATTGAAAAGCTACAAAGATTTCCAAGCCATCATGCTGCTTGATTTCTTTTCATTGGCCAAATATTTTCCTTTCAAATCTCATAAGAAAATATTTGGTATATTTCACGCTACTCTTGAGATTATCCGCCTCAAGTTGAGAGAGCGAGAACTCACTTTCGATCCTCAGGCATCTGCTGGTGATTTAATGGATGCCCTGTTGCATTCGCAAAGAGAAGCCTTCGAGGAAAACAAGGAGGAGAAGGCTTCCATATTCTCTGAAGATCATCTTATAAACACGGTACAAAGCATGTTTACGGCTGGTTACGAGACAAACCGCACATGCCTTGGCATTCGCTCTTGGCTTTCTAGTCCAGTACCCTAAATACCAAATGGCCATCCAGAAGGAATTGAATGACGTCGTTGGTCGACATCGTATGCCTCGCTTGGAAGATCGTCCCAGACTTCCACTCATCCATGTCACCATCATGGAAAGCTTGCGGTTGGGAAACGTGGTACCACAAGCTTTGCCTCATCGAGTCGTAGAGGACACCTCACTGTGTGTGGTTACCGCGTTCCAAGGACACTATTGTGTATCCAGACATCGAAGCGGTGCATCTTGATCCTGAGTGCTGGGAGAGCCCGAAGCTTTTTCAACCCTTATCGTCACATCGACAAAGAAGGCAATTTAATCACCAATCAAGGCAACTTTTATCCGTTTGGTGCAGGACGCCGTGTGTGCCCAGGAGAGACTCTTGCTAAAATGGAAATGTATATGTTCCTATCCTGGATGCTTCACAAGTTTACGTTTCTTCCAGAAGAAGGTCAGGAACCTCCTCAAATAAAGCACTTAAGGGCTATCACTCAGTATCCTGCTCCATTCAAAATCAGAGCAATAAAAATAAATTAGACAAAGGAATCGGATATTCGCTATAAAAACGTTTGCACAGGATTCCAAACCAACTGTTTATATTTGTGACAAAAATATTCCACCTGTAGTAGTAGTATTAGTGCAAAATATTCAAAAATAAGTGTAGGACGAGAGAAATCAACCTATTTCGAATAATTTTAGTTATTCTAAAGGTAAAAAATGATAAAATACTATGTTTTGGGTAGACTAAAAATGAAGCGCACATTGTGACATCAGTCGACAAGACTGAATAGCTTTCAAGTTATCTTTTTTTCTGTAATAATATATATATGCCGAATCACGAGTTCTCGTTCTATAGGATTTGTAAAAGGACAGAGGTGTAGTCACGAACATTTTTGTGGAGCTATAGCACAATTATATATAAACCCCTTTTGTTACTATTAATATTGATTCGTTAAATTATAGTATTGTTTGTGCATTGCGTATTTCGTATCATCTGGAAGCCGTACATCTAGAAGCCGTTACGGAAACTAGGAATAAAGTAATTGGGTTGATAATATTTTATAACTAAACCTGCAATCAAAGTATAATTTCTCGCACTGTTACACCATTATAATTTCACGGCATGTGGATGAACCTTTTATCGTCTGAAAGATAAACATTCAGTGTATGGGGACACCAATATCGCCGCTGTGACGTCGTGTGAAACGCTCTCACTGTCTAGAAACTATTAAATGCTACACGGCATCTGTGTTTTTTAAATTTGCCCCCATGTAGCCTGCGGGTATTTGCTGATAATTTCAATTATCATAGTTCAATAAATGTTTATTTTCAATTTCTAAAAAAATAACCTGCAGTGATTAAATTACTTCATTGTCGAGTTTAATGGTTTCTGTTGTGGCATACGTTGGTCGCCTTTTTCAATTCCGCAAACCATCTAGTAAGCAGGAGTATAAATAGTAAACAAAACAAAAAACAAAGAGCCAGCTTGTCCCTGCAGAGTTATTGAACTTCGCGGTGGTATGTGTATAATTTAATTTAATTTTTAATTATCCAAACGAACATATTGACTGGAAGATAAATAATCATCGATAGCTTCAAACAATTGCGTTTGCATTACGTTTTCAACAAAGATAATGCACCCTGCCTGATGAAGTTGATTTTGCTTTCTAATGCAAAAATAAGACATAGACGCGCTTGAGCCAATACGCTAAGCAGGAAAGAAACCAAAACATAAGTCTTGAAATTAATTATTTTAAAACAAACAAACGAAGTGAAACCTATCACGTTTCCTTGCATGTGAAGGTCAGTTCTGAGTTTGGTTTCTGCTCATATAATCATGCCTTCTCGAGTGATACCTAGCGAAACTTCCGTTCACGGGGACCAGGAAATGCCGACCACAATTTCAGCACAACCTACATTGAACGAAGTGTCGTTCGTTGTTTCAATCCCAGAGCAAGAAAATGTCAACGAACAGCTGCTAGACGCAATTGAAGAAATTTACAGCCCTGTGCTAAAAATGATGAAGTTGTTTGGAACATACTTTGGAGAAACAAGTTTCAAACGATTGGCATATACTTCTACCGGTCGTTGCAGGCAAACATATTTATCTTTCGCGTATTTATTGTGGCGTGGTAGTTTCTGGTGTCTGGTTGAATTTTGTGATGGCTTTTGTCGGTATTTTCTTTGGAAATGACAAATATTTCTTTTAATGTTCAGCGTCTGTTGTCTATTCATGGCAGTCAACGGCACAATTTGCTTGATTGTGTTGCCTTTAACTCACACGAGGAAGTCCCGATTTGAAACTTTCCTTTGTAACATTATTGCGATCACACGAACTTTAATTTAGAACAAGCGAAATCTAAGTCAAGAAAAGGCTTGATTACATTTTGTTTCGTCTTTATAAACTCTTGCAGCCTTCGCCATGATTGGCTATTTACATTTCGACATAAGCCTCGCAGCTTTTAAGCCTTGGATCAATGGTTTGGCTTTAGAATAGTATCACTGATATTCCTTATTATTGGAAGTGGTGTGTGGCTGCTCCCGATTCTATTTTTCTGCATTACATGCGTTTTACTAGAAGAATTGTTTGACGATTTGTATGAAAGAATATCATCGTTACATTATATCTCTGTACAAGCGGACTTAGCAGCTTTGAAGATGGAACACTACAAACTATGTGAAGTAGTCGAGTTTTGCTGACAAGATACTTTCCCCTCTTCTATTTGAAATGATTTCTTTGTACATTCCGATTCTTTGTTTTAGTTTTTACAAAATTGTTACCTTGCCTCAAGAAGATAGGTTAGCGGCAAACGTGGCCAGCCATCTATCGTGGTTTCTGATTGCAGCAAGCATCTTAGCGGTTTATCCTGTTGTTTGGATCCAAAGTCAGCGAAAAGGTATGGCATAGAAGATCATAGAAACAACTTGTTCAGTTCTAAATATTGAATTATCTTACTACAGATCCGATTTACTTTTGTTGTTTATTTTGTTTTGCATGCCTGATGTAATATTGCTATGCCTATAGATTTCCTTTTATCGGCCATACAAATAATGTTGGGATTTTCCTAATCCTACGTTTGCTGTGCCAGAAAAATAAATTTTAATTTATTATTATGTTTTAAAGCCACCTTATTTTGATAATTTATTTATCTTGATTCTTTTATTTCTATTTCAGATTCACAGTTTCCAAAAGGTTCTGCAAACGCTTCCTGTCTCAACAGTAGACCACGGAATGGTGAGTATTACTACACACACACACACATTGATGACTTTCATGTTCCAAGCAAACATTAATGTACGTACAATTTTAAACAAGCGACGTCAAACTCCCAGCTCGAGCCCTTCTGGTAGCTAGCGTCGTCATCATCGTCATCATCATCATCATCATCATCATCATCTTCGGCCACATTCGCGGGCGGCCACAAACCAAAAGTCGCGGTATATTAAAATTATTCCAACCACGCTGCTGAGCTGCAACAACCTTTCACAGGCTGCGATCACTCCTGATAGGTGGCGACCCGATTACTATACTATCAGACTTGCAGTTACAAAGCTTACCATTTCCCATACTGTAGCCAAAGATCGTGAAGTTCGTTATAATCGAAAACGCTGTCAAAGTTTCTTTGTGATTTTTTTTTTTCAGTTAGTGATGTTTATGCTGGACCTTCAAGGCGACCCAAAAGGTCTTTCCATTGGGGACTGGTGGTCATTACCAAATCCATGTCTCTTACGGTAAGTTAGTTTATACGGTCCCTACTCGGCCTATTCCATATGTTCATTTGTACCTTAATTAACTTTCATTACGGCTTTTCATTCTAATTAACTCGCTTGCAAACATTCAGATATGTTTTCGAAATGGACCAACAACCTGCTTGAGCTAGTAGCTACATGAAGCTAGCGAATACTTACAAATAAACCAATCAAGACACTAACTTTAGGCCCAGTTCAGACGCCGAACTTCACATGAGTCGAATCGATTCGATTAATTAAGTTCATGTGAAGTACGGCGTCTGAATCAATTCGGATCGGCTGATTGAATTCGGATCGGCTCAGCCGTTCTTCCCGCCTGGCTCAGCCGGGAATAACGGTTGTGGACCGGCTTTGATTCAGACGCCCGAACTTCACATGAGCCGAAACAAATGCATGAATTATTATAATGTATTTTTCAATATGGACAGCAATTTTCCCCTATTAAATTAAGTTTGGCTGAATTAAGCTCGGCGTCTGAATCAATTCAGTCGGTCCTAAATAATTTGTGGTTGGCCTAAATTCGAATTCGATTCGGCTCATCCTTTTGTGAAGTACGGCGTCTGAAACTGGGCCCTTAGTAAAAAAATAAACAAACAAAGCAGTAGACAATCGTAGTAGACAAAGGACGTTTCTTATATATTATCTATCTTGACCATTTAATTGTTCATTTCAGGATGATATATAAATAACATTCCTAAATCAATTGTATTTTATCCTTATTCAGGTGTTGTTGGAGTGATTGCCTCTTATTTTGCAGTTATGTTGACCCTGCCAAGCTAACTTAAGCGAAGACCGGACTATACAATGATGAATGATATGTACACTGTAAATAAAGATATAAAACACCGTCAAAAATGTAAATTATACGTTCAAATTATAGGCAGTCTTGGCGAGTTACCCAGTGAAGCTTACTTGAAGGCAACACTTTCACTTCAAACATATGTGCAATAACTGTCGGACCAAAGTGGCTCGTAAAATACAATATCTTGTTATTTTTAACCTAATAATTAGCCATTCTTATTTATTCTATATTGTAATATATGTTTAGACCAGTTTTGAATTGTTTGTAAATTGTATTGCAAACCATTTTAATTTTAGATAGAGGGCCACTAGTTCATCAGTTTTTACTGTCGTGTGTTACCCCTCCATAAATAAAATTGCTTACTTACTTAGTAATACTTAGAAAAAATCCTGGCTTAACAATTTTTTCAGTAAATTGGGAGGTTAGTTATATTATCAATTGCTTATATCAGTGTTGCATTGTTAGCAAAATAACATTCATTAAATGCGGCCGGATATGGTTCAGTTTAGACTAATTTCTCATCATCTGTATCTACAGTATTTAGTCATTAATTTGTATAACTATGCCATTTGCACGAATAAATGCCAAAATGATCGATGAGCGAGATAAAGTCGGTAAATCTTTAAAGTTAATTTGAACTTTTCTTTATATACTTCAGAGAAGAAGAAAAAACGCAACACAGGGGAAAGTACACATACTGGAGCTCATTACCCAGAGCGAGCAACTCCCATATCACGTCTATGCCACAGCGTTTTTACATATGGGGTTATTTTTAGATTCCTTTTTCCCAATAATTTACGTGTTTTTGGTTCCATGAGTAAAAGATGGCGGCAAAATGATGACCTTTGTTACACCACGGTGACACCAATTAATAATGGCAAATGACAAACTTTTGATTGTCTCGTGGGAGTACAAAATTCGCGGAAAGGGGAATTAAATCTAAAAATAATCTACTCTGTAAAAACTCTGTCACACGAATGTATTACTGCTGCTCGCTCTACGTTATGGGTTCCAGGAAATACCGATTTTCTCGAATAGACACCGGGGCGTTTATTTAAAACTCAGCCTTGTAGACCCAGCGTTTATTCGGGGGCCCGGCGTTTAATAGGAAAAATACAGTGCATAATCGGTAAGCATTCACCGTTTCGCGGTCGAAGCGTGTCATCAGTGTGCTTGTTTGTATCCTGACAAAACAAAAATTATAAATTTATAATAATGTCTTTGTAATAATGCGTAGCCTGCCGTTCATCTAATCATTTTTGATTATAAATTAAAAATCGACTGTATTTTGATTCGTTAAGCTTAACTTGCAGTCCCCTCACAATGTATTAGCAGGAATAATCAATAAACAATGATTACACAAACCAACTTGTGTGGACCCCTTATGTTTTCGTCACCCGTCAGAGTCATGATAATTAACAATTATTGGATGAGGTTTTTGTGATATCCAGAATAATCAAGGTCGAGGTAAGAGTTATCAGCCGAAGCCGAAGGCTTGCAAAGCTATGTCTGCAAAACAACAACGCCAATTGACCAATGTCACCTTATTATGAGAGAACAACTGTGCACTGACGTCTATAGCGTGTAACTCAAAAAGTTCAAAAAAGTTCAAAATGAAATTTACACCGATGAAAAAGCGAAGGTTGTTCTATGCATACGCCGGAAATTACCGTTTTGTTTGGTTTAGATCGCAGGCAATTAACGTCTGTCTTTTCGCGCCCACACTAAAAGAGCAAAGCGTTTTCGAAGCAGCTCGACTTATTTTAAATAAAATCGTTGTATGATTTTACATATTGAACCCATTCTTTATTGCTTACAGCTTTACCAACATGTTGACATGTCATTGTACAAAAACTAAGTGGAAATCCCGTACCGTTCTCTTGTAGCAATCCCTTTTCTGCATCAGCTATTGAACTTCATTTCCGACATGTTTTGAACTCGAGCGCTCTCAAGCGCGCTCGACCCAGTCTCGCTCCGCATCAAACATCGCACAAGAGCGCAGTGCGCGTTTCACCGCCCATCCTTTCCAGTGCCCTGATTTTACTAAGCGGTAAGCTACGCAAAGCGTGCGAACTTGACATGATTACCCTTGGACAATCATGCACCACGGTCATAGATGACATGATTACCCGTGACCTTGATTGTCCTTGACATGATTATTGTATAATCTGCAGGTTATTACCCGTGATCCTCTCGCTAATCTGTAGGTAGGTGACGTAGATGTTTTTCAAAGGTGCTGAAAAGAAAAGAGATAGTGAGTTGAATGTATAATAATAATTAATTGAGCTTCTTGTTGGTGAGCGACTCTTCAGCTCATTTATAGGTACAGTTCTTTATAAAATTGCATTTTTTAGCAGTGTCACTGGCTATTAATTTATAATATCCGCCGGCTAAGCCAAACATGTTTTGTGAACTTTCAAATATTATTCAAATAATCTGTGAAATTCAAAAACGCATTCCCAATATTTGTAAATAATTTATAATTTAATTTCATGGATTTAATTATCAATACAAATACTGATTTGACAGGAATATAAATAATCAACGACAGTCGTCCAAGAAACGAATTTGCATAACATTGAAAATAAGATAATACATTGCACCTGATGAAGTTTATTACCATTCGAATCAAATGAAACACACGAGGTCTCTAATTTTAATTAAAATATAAGAGTTTTTGCTAGCAGGCGTCGTAATTATACATACATGTACATCTCAAGACAAATAAAAACAAAATATCAGCTTGAGCCAAGTAGGAAATTAAAAAAATATATATTCAAAGGAAATATTTCTAGGACAAAGAAAGTGAAATTTAATACGTTTTATATGCATTTAAAGGTCAGTTGTGTGATTGGTTTCTGACCATATAATCATCATGCCTTCTCGAGTGACGCCTAACGAGGCTTCCGTGCATGGGGAACCAGAAAACTGTGTCGATCTCGATTGCAGCACAACCTACATTGAACGAAGTGTCGTTCGTTGTTTCAATTCCAGAACAAGAAAATGTCAATGAACAGCTGTTAAAAGCAATTGAAGACGGTTTACAGCCCGGTGCTAAAATTGATGAAGTTGTTTGGAGCATACTTTGGAGATACAAGTTTCAAACGTTTGGCATGTACCTCTACCGGTCGTTGCAGCAAACGGATTTGTCTTTCGCGTATTTATTGTGGTGTGGTAGTTTTCTGGTTTCTGGTTGAATTTTGTGATGGCTTTTGTCAGTATTTTCTTTGGAAGAGATATCTTTTTATTTTTACTGTTTAGCTTTGGTTGCTTATTTATCGCATTCAACGGCACAATTTGCTTGATTGTGCTGCCTTCAACAGGCACGAGGAAGTCTCGATTTGAAAATTTCCTTTGCAACGTATATTTGCGATCATCAAGAACGCTAATTTAGAACAGGTGAAAAGTAAGTCGAGGAAAGGTTTTATTGTTTTCTGTTTCTTTTATTACAGCTAATGTAGTCTCCATGTTGACTTTGCAGCTACATTTGGGAGTAAGTCTTGTAGCTTTTAAGCCTTTGAACCAATGGTTTGGCTTCAGAATAGTTTCACTGATATTCCTATTTTTTGTAAGTGGTGTGACATGCTTGATGCTAGAATAATTTTTTAATGATCTATATCAAAGAACTGTGTCATCAATACATTCCATCTCAATGGACATTGCAGCTTTAAAGATGGAGGCATCATAAACTATGTGAAGTAGTCGAGTCTGCTGGCAAGATGTTTTCTCCTCTTCTTCTAGGAATTGTTTCTTTGTACATTCCTCTTCTTTGTTTTAGTTGTTACAATGTTGTTAACTTACCCGAGAAAGGTAAGTTGGTGTTCTTTGTCAACAATTTCGCATTTCTTCTGGTGGCAGTGGGCAACTTAGCAGTTATCATGTTGTTTGGATCCAAAGTCAACGAAAAGGTATGACGTGGAAGGGAATGTTTTTCATAATGATTGTTATAATTACAGTAGTTGGTTTTGCATGCCATAAACCATCATTTTATGTCTAAATTTATTTAATTTCCATCCAGATATTTGGAATTTGTCTTGCTTTACGTTTCCCATGGGAAATAAGAATGTTGCTTTTATCAGTCTATCAACTAGCACGTCGCATTGTTTTGATTATGTATTTATCTTGGATCTTCCATTTCTTATTTAGATTCATGGTTTTCAAAGGGCTTTGCAAACGTTGTCTGTCTCACCAGCGGACGAAGGAAAGGTGACTACTATACGTATATTGTCGAGTTATACCTCCCACTGCAAACATATATACATGAATGATATTGATCAAGTAACTGGTAAACCGCCCCTGTCCGCCAGTAATTGTACTTTTTGACACGGAAACTGCAGATTGAGATAGATAATGACAATATCAGGCTTACAGTTACAAAGCTTATAATTTCTGCTAGGTTGTAAAGCATGCATTTTCTTTCTTATTTCCATATACTTGAATTTAGCCAAATATCGTTAAGTCCTATCAATAATGAGAGCGTTAAAGTTTTTTTGCAATCCCCTTCCAGTTAGTGATGTTTATGCTGAAGCTACAAGGTGACCCAAAGGGTCCCTCCATTGGTGGACTGGTGGTCATTACCAAATCTATGTCTCTAACGGTAAGTTATAGATCGGAATACTGAAATGCATAATTTCATATCTCACGCCCTCGGTGTTTTAAATCCTTGCTTTGTCTTTGTTTGCTTGTCTGTTTGTTTGTTTGTTTGTTTGTTTGTTTGTTTGTTTGTTTGTTTGTTTGTTTTTGTCTCATTCCACGGAACTGAAGACTCATGACATAACGGTGATGTGAAATATATGCGAAAACAAAATACAGTCGAACTTCCAGGCCCTGTGCGACCAACTCAGTGCCGTACGCGCGCGACCACGTTTGCAACATACCCAGAAAATTCACCAGTCAAATCACTATAGTCGGAACTCCACCTCTCGTAAGCGAACGCGACCATTTTTATATTGTACATGTTTTTAGCCTCAAGTAAGCGACCACTTACATGATTCCACTACATGCAGGCATAACTTTAGTAACGAGACGCCGTATACAATCCTGTATAAACGATAAAATGTGTTCTAGCATCATAACTATTTGTTATTTATGATATCCGATGTCAATTTTAACATTTCGGGTGGTCGCTTAAGGGAAGTTCGACTGTGGGAACTTCTCATAACGTAACAAGAATACAAGTTTCAAGATATTAAAAAAAAATGAAATCACATGAGGTTGAGGGATGGATAATTAATTTTATTCACCTGAGCCTAGAAATCAAGTTCACATTTTAATACTTCGAAACTGCCTGGTGTACATGTACAATGAATATATTCCTACATGATTGTATTTTATCATTTACAAAATTGCGAAAAAGCAATAAGCAAGTAAATATTTTAAGAAAGACAACGACACTTTTAAATTTAGAAAAACATCCATCGTCAGTTATAAAGTAAACTGAAATGCACAAAATATAATATATAAGCTAATGAAGTGTAGAAAAAAATGTGAATACTAATACTATGCAATAACAGCTTGAAAAAGAATAATACAACAAACAAATTAAAACAATATTAATTAAATCATTTGCAGGTCGTTGGAGTGATTGCCTCTTACTTCGCTGTCATGTTGTCCCTGCCAAGCTAATTCATACGAGGAACGACTGACGTAATTAAAATTCGATAATAGCCCCTCCTTCCTTGAAAATAAGCCCATCTAAAAGAATGGTTGGGACAATAGCAAACCAACGATAATGTTTAAAAAGAGCACAACGTTTTTCAGTTTGTAAAACATGTTTCGACATATAACCTATGTCATCTTCAGTTACAAAGTGTAAGTTACAGTTTTGAATATCCTATTTATATACCTGTTAATAAATACATGAAATAGCTACATATAAATGTACGTTACAATTAGAATCTCTATTGTAGACACAGAAATGGAATAATAGCGGTGGAATACTACAGCACAACATCGCAAAGTGCGAGGTAAAAACACTAGGGATCACAATGACAACAAAATGACTCAAGGTGTTGCTTTGTGGGCCATTTTTTGTAATGAAAGTTACCCAATGTTTATAATGATTTTACCATATAAAATAACTTGCTTGTATAAATGTAGTTGTTGAATTATATAATTTGCAATGAAATGTATTAGAATGAAAAAAATTAAAAAAACGAACACGCGCAGGGTTTCTGTTGTCCAGCTGATAATCAAGATAGACATGAACTTAAAATGGATTGAACGCTGATGGACAACTAAAACAGATGAATGTTTAAATTGATTTTTTTCATCAGTAATTTTCCATGGAGTCCATTTTCAGAACGGTACAAAGCAACAAATCCAAATCCGGATTGTTCATGACATTTCTTACCTGAAGGTTTCTTTTGGAGAAAAAAATAAGTTGTATTGCGTCGATATTTGCTTTATATTATGGTGAAACTCGATCAAGTTCCCTACCATGATTACGGAGCTTTATAACTTGATCATACGTAGCCTGCTTCTATCTGTTATCAGAGCTCACTATTTTGGTATTTATTAGTGACCACAAAATAACCTGCTGAAATAGTATTATCGTTGCCCTGAATGATTTACTTTAAATAGTACTAACGTGCACGTGGCTTCTCAGTATAACTTATGTTACCCCTTATCATGTATTAGTAGGAATAAACAAAGTTACACAGAACCAGAACTTGTTTGGGCTCAGCTCATTATGTTATCGTGACATTGAAAGCGCATAACTGTTAAAGAACATATTTTGATGATTTATAGTCTGCTCTGGGCAAAGTATATTTTATAAATTTCATAAAAACGTTTATTTCGTTTTGCTGTGGCGCCACAATACCGTTATATTTTGCCATCGATTTTTATCATTTGTTACCCGACTGGGTTCCATTTTATTTTACCAATCAACATCCCAGAAGTGTGGAGGGAGAGCGTTGCTAAGGCAACATATCACCAGTAGGGGATCTAACACTTACCACATCAATTACATCCGCACATTTTTTTAAGATTTTGATTCCATCAGAAAGTTGCTAAAAAGATGTCAAAAGCTTATATATATAATATTTTTTTTCCAGTAGCAACTGTATTGCAAAATTTTAAAAACGTCTTGCAATATTAATAAGTACTTTTATTTTGTTTATTAAATTGAAAGCAATAACATATTGACACGGAGAAAAATAAACAGCACCGCAAGACTTGTATTATTTGATCTAAATTTGCATTACTATAATGATTGATTATCAACTCAGAGTTGATAAAGGTAAATTAACCGCCGTAGCGAATTCAGCTTTTAGAAATTCGCTACGGCGACTCTGAGTTGACAATCAACATAGTGTTCCACTTGCCCGCCGACGCAGCACCACAGTTTCATTAGAAACTAATCACTTTGTAAATTTGCATTACATTGGGCAAAGGTAAACACTTTATCAAAAGGGTTCTTAAAAGTGTGATGCCGATCCAAACATTATATAACACTTTTTTCAATGAAAAAGTTGAACTGAATTTAATCCAGAAAAAGACTAAATAACTGATTTACTGTTATTAAGTGATAAATGATGAAAGGAAAAATTACCGTGTGCTGCGTGGCACATGTACTATAAACAACAAAAAATAAAAGTTCCCGCATGCGAGTGTTCAGTGCCATAAATATATTGATAAGTCCAAACGTTTCGGGCTTAACCCTTAATCAGTGGAAAGTCATTACGTGACCTGTTGTTAAAAATAATACCAACTCGCTTGACTCTATATGTTAATAGCGGGATAGAAACAAAAACACACCAAAAACCAATTATTATTTTTTTAAGGCAAACAACAAAGTGAAAGTCGCCTAGTGTTGCCAGCATCTAACTGTACGACTGTTTTAAAACTGATCATAAGCATGCCTTCTCGAGTTACACTAGGCCTATCTTCAGTGAGTTGTGAACACGAAATGCAGTCCTCAGTTTCAACACAACCTAAGATGAACGATGCTTCGTCAGTCGAGTCAATTCAAGAGGAAGAAAATATCAACGAACATCTGCTTAAAGCAATTGATGAAGTATATAGTCCTGTGCTAAAACTGATGAAGTTGTTTGGATCATATTTTGGAGATACAAGTTCAAAACGTTTAGCACGTACCTATAGTCGTTGCAGAAAACATCTTTATCTTTGGCACATTTATTGTGGCTTGGTAGTTTCTGGTTTCTGGTTGAATTTCGTTATGGCCTTTTCGATATATTCTATGGAAATAACGTCTTTCTCTTTTTAATGTTCAGCTTATGGTGTCTTTTAATCGCATTGAATGGCACAGTTTGTTTGATTATGCTGTGCGTACCTTTTGGAGATACGAGGCATTCTCGATTTGAAAACTTTCTGCGTAATTTACTTGCCATCAACAGCAATGTGTCTTTAGAAAAGGTGAAAAGGAAGTCAAGGAAAGGAATAATTATATTTTGTTTCTTATTTCTAACTGTTGTAGCTGGCATAATGTCTACCTATCTCGTGTTGCACTTGAGCATTGCAGCCTTAAACCTTGGAATCAATGGTTTGGTCTTACAATAGTTTCTCATGTCTTCTTAATTATTGGTTATGGTGCATGGTTCCTTCCAATTCTCTTTTTCTACATTACATGTTTGATATTGGAAGCATTGTTTGATGATTTGCATAAGCGTGTATCATCCTCCCATTCAATCCCTTTGGACATGGCGGCTTTGAAGATGGAGCATCACAAGCTATGTGAAGTAGTCGAGTTTGCTGACAAGATGCTTGCCCCTCTTATATTTGAAATGGTTTCTCTGCACCTTCCCTTGATTTGCCTCATTTTCTACAAAGCTGTTAACTTACCCGAAGAAGGCAGAATTGTTTTCCTTGTCACCATTCTCGTCTGGCTTGTGGTTGCTTCTAGTATCTTAGCAATTATCATGATATTTGGATCCAAAGTCTGCGAAAAGGTATATATTATTGAAATAAATTTGTTTTCTTCATGACATATTTTTCATCAAGCTTGTTTCTATTTTTTCTTACTTATTTTTGTTAAACTAGTTTTAAATAACATCGTTCTGTTTGTATAATTTATTTCCTTAACCTCCCCTACGTTAGCTACGTCTTAACCATTTCATATACCAGAGTAGAACCGGCCTTGAGGTCATAAATGTGTTTCTAACTTTTGCCGTCTATGGATGAAACCCTTGAAAGTGTGTGACCACTATTCAAATGAAAGCTAATGAACAGTACTTTCTAGACTTTCTCAAAGTCCGTTTTTCGCGGTTCGCCGCTCGTCTCGCGACTTCGTCGCTTTAAAAAGAAGTCGACTTGTGGCAAGTCTAAGTACTTTCATGTGGTGCTGTTTGTTTTTGACAATTTTGCAAAATGAAATTCAATATTTTTTCGTCAATTTTGAACTTAGCACGCTTGGGAGTGAAATGATTAAATAAATGTGGATCGGTAAAAATTAGTTATTATCTCAGATCTTTTATATCTATTTCAGATTCACGGTTTGCAAAAGATTTTGCAAACACTTCCTATCTCAAAAGAAGACGAAGGAAAGGTACCGCTTATAATTTATTATATAGTTGAATTTTATACACGAGAAGTGAGTTAGCGTTTTCTTTGCAATCTTCTTTCAGTTATTGATGTTTATACTGGATCTTCTAGTCGACCCAAAGGGTCTCTCCATTGGTGGACTGGTGATCATTGACAAATCCATGTCTCTTACGGTAAAGAATATTCTATTATTATTTTTTTATCCAAATTTACTTAGTTAATTTTCAAGGAACTTAGAACACTTCATACCAAACGGCATGTCAACTTAATCGCCTATACCTTATTTCCACTTACTTTCGAGAGTACTAATCTTCGCCATTGTCGCTATGAAAATTATAGTGAGAATAAGATATTACATAATGTAGGCAACATAAATTTGATGCTCGATCTCTAAACTAGCTGTCTTTTGTATATGTATAACGAGAGCTGGACATGCAGTTTTATATTGTTGTATTTCATCTTTTATTTTTCAGATTGTTGGAGTGCTTGTCTCTTACTTTGCTGTTATGCTGTCCTTGCCAAAGTAATATAGTGCTACTAAAATAAACAATAGACGATTGTATAATACAACAATACATATAACTTTGACCCTCGGTTGTCTATTCAAATCATTATCCCATGACCGTTCAAGGAGGGAATCCGCAATCTTGGATATCACTATTTTCTCTTGAGGTCAGACAATGGCGCATATGGCATAAATCCATACCAAATTATTCCAAACAATAATGGCTTTTTTTAAGCTAAAATAAACTAATACTGCAAAGTTGCAAAATAAATATTTCAATAATATAATTAGAACCAAGACAAAACATGTTGGGTATACAATTCCTTTCAAAAAACGGTTGCATAGCAACGCTAAAAAACGTCGACAAACAGTTGTCGCATCAAAATGTCCCCGAGTAATCGATGATCAGATAGAAATGTTTAGCATGCCAGATAGATTTCCTGCACAACATTTGTACCAAAGAACAGGGGCATTGTACAGCAAACCATGTACCGAGCTTAATTAATGAAATGTATTTGTTAACATTTCACTTTAAAAAAATACTTAAGTTGTTAGTGAAAATATAGTTGTTTCATTATACATTTCATGGAGTAATAAAAAACATTTGGCACGATACAGGGTTTCTATTGTAACGTAAATACCAGGTATAGATACTGACATATGGCAATACTAAGGCGACGCATTCTAAGGAATTACTCAGTTTAGATTCGTAATCTGAGCGTTTCTATTAGCAAAAAATGGAAAGAGTGTACAAACACACATATGGAAAGCCATTTACTCTGTGCCTCGTATCCTGACACAACCCCTTAAAATTAAATTCGCTCTACGGTTGGTACATACTTGTGATTATAATAATAACTTCAACACAATGTAATCTTTATAATCATAAAACTTTCCATTATCAAAGCTCGCTATCTTTTAATAACACAGTTATGCAAAATAACCTGAAGCGATGTTAATGTTTCATCGAATGATTCATTCATGTATTGAATGTTAATTTTATTAACTTGCATTTCCCTTACCATGATTTATAAGCAGGAATAATCAATAAAAATAGTTTACACAAAACCAACTTGTTATTGTGAATGATGTTATAGGCTAGGCAAATGTATTTTTGTTCTAGGTACGTTTTTAAATAGAACGTACAGCTACTAAAAATGTATTTTACTGACTTATAGTTTTTTTCAAATATTGTTTTGATGTGACTGTTACAATTCAACAAAGCTGTTGACAAGTATTTCTCGACTTTCGACAGGAAATTCATTTGATTCGTTCAACAAAAATCTCAGAAGCGTGGGGACGGCGTTGTCACGGCAAAAAGTCCTCTATTCTCAAAGATGACAAAATGTTAATTTCGTTTCACAGTGACACTAATTACGCACGTTCAGTGACAACTGCATGTCTTTGAACAACGCGCATCGCTGTCAAAAAAAATGCATACTCACAATATTAATTTCAAAATCGGCGGAAACAGTTTTTAAACTGACTGTTGCCGCCGAACATAACATTGAACACAAGTAAACAGCTAAAACTAAGTTGCCAAAAGCTGAATATGGAGCCACTTGAACAGAAAAATTCCACCTCCTTACGTATGAAAGAGCAATTATCATTATGATATGCGAAGGGATGGCAGCTGGTCATTTCACATTCCCAAAAAGAATATACATAAACCCGTTTATCTAAATAATTTTTAAAGTCTGATGCTGATAAACATATTAGAATACTTACTTTTAACTTTAAAATTCAAATGCAATATTTAACTCTTATTCGTTTGGCAGTATATACATTTTATGTAGAAGCCGATTTTTGTTTTCGGAAATTAATTAAAATTTTGGATAATAATACTTGCTGGCTTGACTCCATCTGTCATTAACGGGATAAAAACAACAAACAACAACAACGGAGAAGTAAATTAATTTTGAAGAGCACGTTAAACTTATTACGTTTCCAACTCGATTTGGGATCGATATCAGTCGTGTGCTTGTTCTCTGCCGTGACATGCCTTCTCAAGTGACACCTACCGAAACTGGCGTTCACAGGGATCACGAAATGCCGTCAAAAGTTTCAGTGCAGCCCACGATGAACGAAGTTTCAGTAGTCGAAGACTCAATTCCACATCAAGGAAATGTCAACGAAAAGCTGCTGAAAGCAATCGATGAAGTATATAGTCCAGTGCTAAAACTGATGAAGTTGTTTGGAACATACTTTGGAGATACAAGTTTAAAACGTTTGGCACGTACCGATAGTCGTTGCAGAAAATATATTTATCTTTCGCACATTTATTGTGGTTTGGTAATTTCTGGTTTCTGGTTGAATTTCGTTATGGGATTTTTCGATATATTCTATGGAAATAACGTCTTTCTCTTTTTAATGTTTAGCTTATGGTGTCTTTTAATCGCATTGAATTGCACAATTTGTTTGGTTGTGCTGTGCGTACCTTTTGGAGATACGAGGCATTCTCGATTTGAAAACTTTCTACGTAATTTACTTGCCATCAACAGCAATGTGTCTTTAGAAAAGGTGAAAAGGAAGTCAAGGAAAGGAATAATTATGTTTTGTTTCTTATTTCTAACTGCTGTAGCTGGCATAATGTCTACCTATCTATTGTTGGACTTGAGCGTTGCAGCCTTTAAACCTTGGAATCAATGGTTTGGTCTGACAATAGTTTCTCAGGTCTTCTTAATTATTGGTTGTGGTGCATGGTTCCTTCCAATTCTCTTTTTCTACATTACATGTTTGATATTGGAAGCATTGTTTGATGATGATTTGCATAAGCGAATGTCATCCTCTCATTCGATCCCTTTGGACCTGGCGGCTTTGAAGATGGAGCATCACAAACTATGTGAAGTAGTCGAGTTTGCTGACAAGATGCTTGCCCCTCTTATATTTGAAATGGTTTCTCTGTACCTTCCCTTGATTTGCCTCAATTTCTACAAAGCTGTTAACTTACCCGAAGAAGGCAGAATTGTGTTCCTTGTCACCAATCTCGTCTGGCTTGTGGTTGCTGGTAGTATCTTAGCAATTATCATGATATTTGGATCCAAAGTCTACGAAAAGGTATATATCATTGAAAGAAATTTGTTTTCTTCATGACATATTTTTCATCAAGCTTGTTTCTATTTTTTCTTATTTATTTTTTTAAAACTAGTTTTAAATAACATCGTTCTTTTTGTATAATTTGTTTCCTTATCCTCTCCTACGTTAGCTACGTCTTAACCCTTTCACTCCCAGAGTCGACTGACCGGCCTTGAGGCCATACATGTGTTTCTAACTTTTGAGTCCCACGTTCAGATTTTTTTTAACTTTTGCTGCAGTTAAATGTTGACCAACTCATGTCAGCAAGGCAAAAAAATCGGGGGGTCACCGTGCTCGTTTCGGAGATGAAGCGCATTGAAGACCGTAGTGTCTCTAGAAGTTTTGGTCATGTAAGGCGATATTGACTTCATTGCTATCAGCAAATATTAATGTAATATGGAGAACTCTAGATAAGATGGATGTGTTGATTTCAACACAAATAGGTCTATTAAGTAAATTTTTGCAGCTGATGTCATTTCTTCAGATACAATTAGCCTTACAGAAGGATACTTTCACGTCATGCACACCCGCATTCGTAGAAAAAATTGATCGCAAATGAGTAGAAAAAGCGAAATAATCAAATAATGTTTTTTGTTTAAAATGGAGAGAATCAGTAAAGGAAGTGATCTGTGAAAAGAAAAACAGGGGTCACTGTGCTTCCAAGAGAGCAAAATCCTCGCCAAGCTTAAAGTTATTCAAGCGGCCTCCAGCACTATATGTGTCCAGTTTCATTCTCAGGACGCGCGCTGGATGCATGACGTGGCGTGCGCTTGCGGCATGAATTGCGTGCGCAGTAAGGATGCGCACTAGCAATGGCGCGAACGTCCTTAAATGTGTGACCACTCAAACAAAAGCTAATGAACAGTACTTTCATGTGGTACTGTTTGTTTTTGACAATTTTGCAAAATAAAATTCAAGATTTTTTCGTCAGTTTTGAACTTAGCACTCTTGGGAATGAAAGGATTAAATAAATGTGGATCAGTAAAACAAATAACAATTACTTAATATCTCAAATATTTTATATCTATTTCAGATTCACAGCTTGCAAAAGATTTTGCAAACTCTTCCTTTCTCAAAAGAAGACGAAGGAAAGGTACCGCTTATAATTTATATAGTTGAATTTATTCACGAGAAGTGAGTTATCGTTTTCTTTGCAATCTTCTTTCAGGTATTGATGTTTATACTGGATATCTAGTCGACCCAAAGGGTCTCTCCATTGGTGGATTGGTGATCATTGACAAATCCATGTCTCTTACGGTAAAGAATATTCTATATTGTTCTTATCCAAATTTACAAATTTACACTCATATTTTTCGTACCAAACGGCGTGTGTCAACTAATCGCCAATGCCTTATTTCCACTTACTTTCTTGAGTACTAATCTTCGCGATTGTCGCTATGAAAATTATAGTGAGAATAAGATATTACATACACTCTTTTTTTTTATATCAGAACCTTTTTTATAAGAACGTTGAGGCTGAGATTGAACAAAATTTTAAGAACATGCTAAGAACATAGCCAGGTTGAGACTTACAAATGTAGCTAAGAACATCTGTATCCACTTGTTTCTTGCATCGAGTTCTAAATACAATATTCCAGTATCCTTTCAAACACTAACAAAATGTAACATTTCAAATATATCAGTGAATACGCAGTTCAAATGAGTTCAAAATACTTGAATGCACATTTTTTATAGTAACAACGTGAATTTCTATCACATAAACTGTATATACATGTTCTCTGTTTAAGAACATATTAAGAACGTTTTCAGGCTGAAATCGCCAAAAAATAAGAACATTCGGTCTTGGTTCAGCCTCAGCTCGAAATTTAGACGTTCTTATAAAAGAAAAGAGTGTAATGTGGCCAACATAAATTTGATGCTCGATCTCTTAAACAGCTGTCTTTTGTATATGTATAACGAGAGCTGGACAATTTTAAATTGCTGTATTTCATCTTTTATGATTTTCAGATTGTTGGAGTGCTTGTCTCTTACTTTGCTGTTATGCTGTCCATGCCAAAGTAATATAGTGCTACTAAAATAAACAATAGACAATTGTATAATACTACAATATATATAACTTTAACCCTCGGATGTCCATACAAATTATTATCCCCATGACCGTTCAAGGAGGGGATCCGCATTCTTGGATATCCCTATTTTCTCTTGAGGTCAGACAATGGCATAAATCGATACAAAATTATTCCAAAACAATAATGGTAAGCAAAATAAACTGATACTGCAAAGTTGCAAAATAAATATTTCAATAATATAATTAGAACCAAGATAAAACATGTTGGGTATACAATTCCATTCAAAACAACAACAACGAACAAGCTTTATTAAGTCTAAATTGATTTTCATTTCCAGGAAATTAGCAGGGCTATTCGAGGCGGGAGGTGAAAAAAAAAAAAATTATAATAAGGGTAGCTAACAGTAGTATTTTAGTAAATAACAATAATAAAATGTCGGTATATAAATGGCGTAGAACAAAGAAATTAAAGTGCTAATTCTGTTTATGTATAACGTAGAAAAGAAAAAGGAAAACAAATAACTAACAAAACAAACAAACTAAAGAAACAAAATTAAGAAAGAGATTCAAGGCTGTATATGAGGGAATTGACTTCAACATAGTCGTCCTGAGCTGAAACTAGCAAAATACGGTTGCATAGCAACGTTAAAAATCGTGGACCACATCAAAATGTCCCGAGTAATCAATGGTCAGATAGAAATGTTTAGCATGCCAGAGAGATTTCTTGCACAACATTTCTACCAAAGAACAGGGGCACTGTACAGCAAACCATGTAGCGAGCTTAACTAATGAACTTTATTTGTTAACATTTCACTTTAAAAAATACTTAAGTTGTTAGTGAAAATATAGTCGTTTCAGTATACATACATTATACATTGCAAAGAGTAAAAAAAAAAAACATTTGGCACGATACAGGGTTTCTATTGTAACGTAAATACCAGGTATAGTTAACATATGGCAATACTAAGGCGACGCATGCTAGTCTTGAGATTCGTAATCTGAGCGTTTATTAAAAGTGTACAAACATACAAATGGAAAGCCATTTACTCTGTGCCTCATATCCTGACATAGCACCCTTAAAATTGAATGCGCTCTACGGGAGGTATATACATGGAATCTTTGATAATCATAACAACTTTCAATTATCAAAGTTCACTAACTTTTAATATACACAGTTACACAAAATAACCTGAAGCGATGATAATGTTTCATGGAATGATTCATTGATGTATTGAATGTTATTTTTTTAACATGCATTTCGCTTGCCATGATGTATTAGCAGGAATAATCAATAAAAATAGTTACACAAAACCAACTTGTTATTGTGAATGATGTTATAGGCTAAGCAAATAGATACGTTTTTAAACAGAACGTACAGCTACTAAAACTTATAGTCTGATCTGACCAAAGCATATTTTTAAAATATTGTTTTGATGTGACTGTTACAATTCAACAAAGTTGTTGTCATGACAAGTCTTTGTCGCCTTTCAGCTGGAAATTTCCATTTGATTTGTTCAACAAAAATCTCAGAAGCGTGTGGACGGCGTTGTCACGGCAAAGGCCCTCTATTCCTAAATATGTCAAAATGTGGGTCGCACTACAGCCAATTTTGACCAATTTTGTTTATTCAAGTATCAAATCTGTCAACACGTAACGTAAAAATCGTAAAATACAGTGCGACCCCCAGTTTCAATTTTTTGCCAATTTTTTGCGAACTGCCAAATTTTCGCCAATCTTCAAAGAAGCCGAAGTGTTGCCCTGGAGCCGACCAAATTTTGAAAATCACACAATTTTGATATTTTAGCCCTTTTTAGCCATTAAACTGTCATTCACGCAAGATGCTATGTTTTGATAATTAAGATTGGCTAGTTTAGCGCATGCAATTACGGTACAAAATAATTTTTTACCTGGTTCATCTGACTCTTTTAATAATTATTTCGACGAAAACGAAGAACATGAACATCGATATTACGCCGCGAATGTCTATGACTACGCTGGGTCTGATCGAAACCAAATTTACCGGCGGCAATTGGAGAACAATTCGTCTCAAGTTAAAAACAATCTCCTTCGATTCCCGGGTTCGATTGCAATTGAAGCCAGCAGCAGAAAACGACGAAAACGACGAAAACGAAACCTGGTCCCAAGCCGTTTAAGTTTACATTTACATCAATCAGGAGAGTTTTGGAAAACACTTCTTGGTTTTTGCGAATTTTTCCTCGCCAAAAATTGCAAAATGTTTTATGTAAACAAAATTGGCTGTAGTGCGACCCGTACTTACGCACCGTTCAGTGATAACTGCATGAACAACGCGCATCGCTGTCAAAAAAATCCGCTGTAAAAGAAATGCATACTCACAATATCAATTTCAAAATCGGCGGCAACCTTTTATATTTGACATTGAACATAACATTGAACGAAAGTAAATAACCAAAACCAAGTTGCCAAAAGGTGAAGTTGGAGCCACTTTTACAGAAAAATACCCTTTCCTCGTTTGTCAGCTTGTCCATATCGCAGAGCTCCTTTTTCTCCCTCGACATCCTAGTTTCAGTGTTGTTTTCTTTTTTACTTTTTTCATTTCTCGTAGGAAAGCGCTGTGTGAAAAAAACAATTATCATTATGTATGCTGAATTACATGTTATGTAAAGGGCGTACAGCTGGTCAATTCACATGTCAAAAAACGATATACGTATAAAAAACCCTGTAAATCTTACTTTTTACCTTTAAAATTCAAATGCACTGATTAACTCTTATTCGCGTTCGTTTCGCAGTATATACATGTTATGTATAAATCAGGAGAATGTTGAGTATGTATTATATACCGATTTTTGTTTTCGGAAATTAATTTGAAATTTTGAATAAGAATACGTGCTCGCTTGACTCCATATGTCATTAACGGGATAAAAACAACAAAACAACGGGAAAGTAAATTAATTTTGAAGAGCACGTTAAACTTATTATATTCCAACTCATTTTGGGATCAGTCGTGTGCTTCTTTTCTGCCCAAAATATGCCTTCTCAAGTGACACCTACCGAATCTTGCGTGCACAGGGATCGGGACGAAATGTCGTCAACAGTTTCAGTGCAGCCTACGATGAACGAAATTTCAATAGTCGAAGACTCAATTCCACATCAAGGACATGTCAACGAACAGCTGCTCGAAGCAATCGATGAAGTATATAGTCCAGTGCTGAAACTGATGAAGTTGTTTGGAACATACTTTGGAGATACAAGTTTGAAACGTTGGGCACGTACCGATAGTCGTTGCAGAAAACATATTGATATTCCGCGCATGTATTGCGGTGTGGTAGTTTCTGGTTTGTGGCTTAATTTCGTGATGGCTTTTTCCAGTATTTTCTCTGGAGGTGATATTTATATATTTATTATGTTTAGCGTATGGTGCCTGTTAGTCGCAGTGAACGGTACGATTTTCTTGATTGTGTTGCCTTTAACAGCTACGAGGAAATCTCGGTTCGAAAATTTCCTCAGTAGTTTACTCGCTAATAAAAACGATGTTAATTTAAAAAAGGTGAAAAGTAAGTCAAGAAAATACATTGCTGTGTTTTGTTTATTTTTCATAAGTGCTGCAATAGGCGCCACAGTTACCAGTCTTATATTGAACATGAATCTTGCAGCTTTTAAGCCTTGGAATGAGTGGTCTGGCATAAGAATAATATCCTTGATCTTCCTAATTTTGGCTGTGGTGTGTGGCTGATTTCAATTGTATTTTTCTGCATTACGTGTTTGATACTGGAAGAACTGTTTGATGATTTGCGAAAAAGGATGGCATCATTGCATTCAATTTCTGTGGACTTGGCGGCTTTGAAAATGGAGCATCACGGACTATGTGAAGGAGTCGAGCTTGCTGACAAGATGTTTTCCTCTTTTCTGATGGGGGTGGTTTCTTTGTACATTCCACTTCTTTGTTTTAATTTCTACCTGGCTGTTAGCTCACCCAAAGAAGAAGCATTCCTGGTGTTTCTTCTCAATGTACTATTCTGGACTCTGGCTTCAGCTTGTATGTTAACAGTTATCATGTTATTTGGATGTAAAGTGAGCGAAAAGGTATGGCAAGGAAAACACAATTATTTTCAAATATCAATTATTTTAATGCTTATACCTGTCTTATATATAAATTCCAAACATGCTCCTGACACTCCTAAAACTATATATAGTACCATATATTTGGGGTTTTATTATCTTTGAAATGTGTGGTATTTTTCGTGATCTGCGTACATTAGCTACGGCTGAAATAAATATAAACATATCTATTTCCATCATTTGTGACTTGAAAAGCCTCCGCATGCTGATAAATTATTTATCTCGAATCTTTATTTTTATTTCAGATTCACAGTCTGCAAAATATTTTACAAACTTTCCCTGTCTCAAAAGAAGACGAAGGAAAGGTAACTGCCATCCATTGCAAATATGATTTATTTTAATTTTATTTATCAAGACGCATATATACAAATATATCCCCTTCAGAATCCCCGAAATAACCATACTTTTATAACATCACGAACTATGTCAATCTATAACGTAAACGCAACAAATTCCCTCTTATAGATTGACTCACCCACCGCCACCCCCCACCACCACCACCACCACCACCACCACTACCACCACCAACACCAGCACCCACAAAATACATAATTTAAGACACTTCCCGTGTTACGAGATCTGTTAACGTTTCTTTGCAATATTCTTTCAGTTATTGATGTTTATGCTGGACCTTCAAGGCGACCCAAAGGGTCTCTCCATTGGTGGATTGGAAGTGATTACCAAATCCATATCTCTAACGGTAAGGCTGTTATCAATTGATATTCTTTATAATCTAAAGATACTTAAATACACTTCCATATATGACACCTATTTTCTTGTGGTGTAAGTATACGGTTTTTTTTTTACCTAGGACGGTTTCATCGCACATTTTATAAGAATGATGTCGAAATGGTTAAGGTAATAATATTGTGCATCAGAGAAAGAAGTGGATGCGTCTTCTGAACGGATACTGGGTAGTCACTGCTAATCGGCATTAGCCTGGCAGGAATTTTCATTGAACAAGAAAAATATATTTTGCCACGTTTGCTTTACTTTAATAATAAATACTTCATAGAGTGTACAACATGAATTTTGAGGGGGTGGGGGGGGGGGGGGGGGGGGGGGTTTATTGAGAATCTTATATATATATATGGTCAGAGGTCTATAACTAGAGGTTTCCATCTCTGGTATTGGGTCTTGTCCCATCAGATTCGCAGTTAGGCTATTTTTAGACATTTTTCGCGCGAAACCAGCAGCCAATCACGTTGAAGTTGAACCATCTTTAAAATGATATGCGAGCGCTACGCAAAGACAGAAACTTTGGCCAAGGAAAAGCGAAAAGCGTCACAGCAGAATGTAATAATTGTTTAAATACTTCACTAAATTTAGGTCAAACTTCGGTATACTTTTGTAAAACTATAAATCGACTGAGTGATTTTTCAGTTCAATCTAAATGAAGCATGATTTGTATGAATTCTGCGGCAAAACTTCTGGCGGACTGGCGCGCTGTCCAGTTGGCAAGTTGAATGAAAAGTTTTCTCCGCAGATTAATCTTCGCTCAATCTCTCCAATGTTTCGTATATTCTGGAAAATTGTGCAGATGGTTTAGCTTAACATGGGAATATTCGAAATAATTGTGGAGCTGAACATTATATTCATTTTACAAGTTGAACGGACAGCCGAAGGTTTCACTTGTTTACATTATACGGCGGGCAAAATTTGCGCGACTACAGAATTTAATAAGCTTAAACTAAATTGTGTGGAAACGAACTGAGCTTAAAATCAAGTTCATTGAAGTAAAAGAACAAAGGAACCCTCAATATCTACATGGATGGAAAGAAAGAGAGTGGTCTTCGAAGAGAATTTCACTGTGAAGTGATCTGACCGTCACGAACGCTTGACGAACTGTCGTGAATATTTATTGTGCTGATTGTAAAAACTTAATTCAGCTGGAATTGACAAGCCTCTTCGAAATACAAGGTAACAATACTGAATAGACTAAGCTTAAACTTGTGTTGTAAACAGGCTTTCATTCTTTGGACGAATTAATTATATGTCCGCGGTTTTCGTATCTGATCTTCCCGTAAATTAATTGCAGGCTGCCTTTAGTGCTCTTTCAGTCGCATTAGTTGTACATTTACAGGAATTTCCCATTAAATATTTCGTTCCAAACTTCGTGCATTATTTAGTAGAATTAACTTGTGTTTGATTTAGAAGGGCCAAGGTTTTTTACTTAATAATTTTAGCCATCTTTTCAAATTTCACTGTCAACCGTCTTGAACAAAAATTGTCGAGCTAGCGCGTTCAGTGACCATATTTGTCAGGCATGGTGCGTGATTGGCTGCTGGTTTCGCGCGAAAAATGTCTAAAAATAGCCTAACTGCGAATCTGATGGGCCGCGCGCAATGCTAGATGAAAACCTCTAGTTATAGACCTCTGATATGGTCTAGGTTTGATTATTTATTTGTTTCAACTCATTGTTACAAATAGTTGAAAGAAAATAACAAACGTAGACTGTACTTTATTTCTAAATTGCATCAATTATTTTCTTTCTTTTTTTTCAGATTATTGGAGTGCTTGTCTCGTACTTTGCTGTCATGTTGTCGTTGCCGAAGTAATATGCTGCTATGTATATAAACGTTAATTAAAGATCTAGACGGTACACTACAGTACGTATAACTTAAAGACAGGTTACAACTGAGCGATTAAATGAGACTGTTGACTCGATTGGTACGAATCGGACAGGGGTCTAAATCAGGTCGAGATCACATAGGAAACAATATATAATAGCGGTCTGAGTCATTCGTATGGTCCTTCTCTCGACGCGGGGGATAATTGTGGGGACCGAGATGTTATCATGTTATCACATGTTTATTAAAATTCCACTTTAAAATATGTTTTTCGTAAAAAAACAGTTGTTGAATTGTATAACGTTTGCATCGAATATTTACGGACACGCGCACAATAGAAAAATAAAAACACTTCTCATAACACAGTGTTTCAGTTGTAACGTAAATACCAGGTACACTTAATATATGGCACTTAAAAGGAGATGCATGCTGACGGATTTACCGCGATAAATGTCTGCACCCACAATTGATGAATGTTTTTCTAGCTATCTTTAATTTCCCAGTGAATTCAAACTCAGGATGAAAGCAGCAAATCCAAATATGGATTTTTGAAATGTAATAACACAATTGTCGTGCCTTATAACCTAATATAACTCGATCCCTCTTATTTAAATCAATAGTACGGGAGGTATATAATCATAATAATAAATTTAACACAATGTAATATGTATAATCATAATAACTTTCAATTATAAATATGTGCTATATTTTAATTTAAAAGTTCCGCAAGTTCAACAGCCTGCGGCGATGGAATTGTTTCATCTTGCACTGGATGGTTTTGTTTTAATGATTACTTTGCTTTTTTAAACTTACATTCCCCTTACCATGTAGATTGTATTATTGTAGCAGGAATAGTCAATAAACAATGGTTGCCCAAAACCAATTTGTGTGTGCCCTAATGTTATCGTCATGTTAACGTTGTAGAAGTTATGCATGTAGGGGGATTTAAAAGCATCACGTTGTTTTTTCCCGCGAACGACAAAAAGCCCACTTTTGCCGTCTGCCATTTGCCGTTTATACGTGAAAGTGAGTAGTTTCGCGTTTGTCGTGAAAGTGTGAATTATTTTCGATTTTTTTCTGATTTATTTAACGATTCGAGGGAAATAACGAGAATCAACTGCAGTTTGCTGTTTGTCGTAGATCGTGTTGTTTATCTCTCTGGTGCCTCATTTCATGCTACGTCTAGAAATAGAACAGATAGCTATTGGAATAATTTATTTTCTGACTGCTTAAGCCCCTTCCACACGAGCAAGTTTTCCTTGACAAGTTTTCACTTGACAATTTTTCCTTGCTCGTGTGGAAAGGGAAATTTGGCAATTGTTCCTTTCCACACGAGCAAGGAAAGATTGTCAAGTGAAAACTTGTCAAGGAAAACTTGCTCGTGTGGAAGGGGCTTTACAGTCTGAATCTGCGTGTTGTCTGTGCCCCCAGTGGCGTTGTCACCACAACATGCAGCCGTAGAAAATCTATCACTTTCCAAATCAACTCTATACCCAGAGATGCTAAAACGTCTGGCGGTCATGACTGTAAAAACTGCTCGCAATATTGATTTCAAAATTGACTACAATAAAATAATCGATTTGACTTTGAATTACGTTCATTAACAAAGGAAAAACGCCTTGCCTAATAAAGTTTATTCATACAATCCTGAATAATCCATAGGATATTCCAAAAGTACATTTCCCTTCTAGAATCAGCATTTTTGCGCGTACGTCTTGCATTTATACAGTCTAGTGCTAAAAGTTATTAGTAACTAAGCTGTTAGTTTAATTAGTAGAGTTGTCACCTCCGTCATTGAGAAGTGGCACGTGCAGACTGACCAATCAACTGCAATCAACATTGGTAATTTTTGGTTTAATTAATGGCAAAATGTGCAAAGACGCGAAGAATCAACCTGGGCCGTTTCCGTTACCGTTAACGCTGGACGACGTTAAATTCTGCGTCAGACGTTTATGACCAGCAAAGTGAAACTGAACTCACTATTTTAACGCGTGACGTTAACAATTAGGTCTAGGGTCATTGTCTATGCAACCAGCTAATCGCTCCTTTACCTGGGGTTGGTAATTAGACTTCCTGAATTTAACGAAAAGCAGTCTTTAAACTGTTTTTTTTTTCTCTAAGAGTTAAAACTCTTCATATTCACAGAAAATCTTCGGAATATACTTTAAAAAGGGATAAAAAAGAGATACCCATGTAAATTGATTTGTTTTTTTTGTTGTTTTTTCATGAAAAAAAAAACCCAGAAGGACACGAGTATTTACATTTAATTAAAACTAAAATAAACAAATTGCAGTTTTGATCATGATATTAAGATAATCATTGTTAGCCACTTTGAAACTCAATAAGATAAATCGCCCATAAAGCTTAAACAGTAGTGAGAGAAATAGGTTTCACAAATGTTATGTTATATATTTTTTTTCTTTTGGTCCCAATCAATTACGAAACTTTGAATAACGGCTGAGCGGTCACCAAGACAAACGGGAAGTTTACTTGTCGTGTTTGTTTTGCTTTGCGAACTAATCGACTTAATTTAAATGTAAATCAATCGTGTATCAGACAGAATATATCTACTATCCTGTTATTGTCGGATTATTTTGTCCCAAAAAGCTGTATTTTGAATTCCAGCAGCCAAAAATGTCTGACGCGGCGTACAGCTCTTCTTTGATTCTTTTCTTCTTTTCCTTCGCCATTGTCGACTTCATCTTAGCGACTCTCACTGTTTGTGGAAATCTTCTTCTTCTCACAACCATAGTGTTTGATCCTCTTCGATGTCTTCGCACACCCTCTACGTATTTCATCGCAAACCTGGCTTTCAGTGACCTCTTGATTGGATTGTTAATCGGTTATGGCCACGCTTTGATCGAATACTTCCTGTATGTAGACGGAACCAAGCCATACTGGATATCTGTTGTTATAAACATCGGCGGGGAACAACTCTGATCAGTGGGATTTGGACAGTTATAACAATGGCGTTTGACCGTTACATAGCAGTCACTGATCCTTTGCACTACAAAGAAAGAGTAACAGTACGACGGGTTGTGATATACATCGTCCTCAGTTGGCCGCTGGCGATGGCTCTGCCTGCGTTCTACCCACTTGCTGGACAAACCTGGACAATATTCCTCTTAGCTTTCTCTCATACACATTTTACAATTCCCGTTTTCGTCTTACTGGTTGTTTATTTTAGAATTTTTCGTTCGCTGTCCAGTCGGCGATCCGAACTGGTGAGATTAGCAAGTACGACATCGACGATGACTCTCCGACACACACTTGAAAGGGAACGAAAAATGGCGTTTACATCGTTCACGATCTTGATGTTGTTTTGTGCTTCATTTCTGCCCTTCTATATTAAAATCCAGCTTTTATGTTTCTGCAAATGCCTGGAAACGATTACGTACATCACGTTTGACTACATCTCGCACGCGTTTCTGTATTTTTCATCGCTCATGGATCCATTTTTGTACGCTTGGAGGGTGCCCAAGTTTCGACGATCGTTACGAGAGTGCTTTAGAATCAAGAGAAGAAATGTTGTGCGCCCGATAGGCATTATAACAACAAACAGAAAAAGGAAAAGCAGTAACATAAACTCGTCAGAGTTCTAGAATTTTATCGGCGAATGAATATTTGAGTTACGTCAATAACAATGGACAGTTCTGAGAGATTGTCCCTGTGTAGTACGAATAAACCCCGTTGTTATAAGTTAAAGTAGTTCCATTATTAGTTTTTGGGGAAAATAAACTATGTATATAAAATATACGATATGAAAGTGCGTTGTCCTAAAACGTGATTATGCATTAAATAATTCAGTTATAATTACGTAACATTTATCTAAGGCTTGGGCTAAGACAGGGCTTTTTTGGTCTTTTCCGACGACCGGGTGGGCGGGGAGAAAAAAAAAATCAATCAATATATATGAAGCTAGCGCTGTTGCAGTATTTTTAATAGCGAAAACACACGACAATAAACACAGTTATAATGAACTCTATTTATGTACTGTTACCCGAGGGGTGCAATATGCTGCTGATATTGTTATTAAAATTCTACTTTTCTGACTGAGAACTAATAGGTTGATGCGGAAGAGATTGAAAACAAAACGATCATTCATGAATTAATAATAAACGAACTCTTTGAGCAGAGTATTTAAAATCATTTTACCTAAGATATTTCAGCTTCATTGCAAAGATAAAAAAAAATGCATCCTCGAGTGAAACCTATGGAAACTCGCGTACAAAATGCTCATGATTCCATCGAACAGCTGCAGGAGGATGGGATTCCGCCGTTAGGTTGCCAGACACAGGTCCAAACAGTTATCATGGTAGAGAAGAGTTACTTCATGCAATGGAGGCGATATACAAACCTGTGTTAACATTAATGAAGCTGTTTGGAGCGTATTTCGGAGAGGCATCATTCAAAAGATTGGAACATGCGTCTTCTTCTGGCAAGATACAGGTTTCTATTTCACGCATTTATTGCTATGCGGTGGTGACATGTCTGTGGTTCAATTTGCCATGGGTATTGTCAGTATCTTCATGGAAGGCACCTCTGTTCCTCAAACCTTCTACACACTAACAACTTTCTGTATGTGGTATTTCGTATCTGCACTCGTCGCTACAACTTGCCTGGTCGTGCTGCCATTAACAGGGGGGAAGAAATCGCGTTTTGAGAAATTTGCTCAAAGCTTAATTGAAAGACGAGTTGATTTGGAAAATTTACAATCTCATTCCAGAAAAGGATTAATTATTGCTATTTTTCTTTTAATAATTTCAACGACAACTGTTTTAGTAGCTTTTATATCAATGCCAGATTTGTCTGTCGCAATTTATAAACCTTGGAATGAGTGGTATGGTTTTAAAGTTTTGTCTGCAGTTTTTATGATTTATAGCTGTGGCTTATGGATTCTTCCAACTCTGTTTTACTGTATTACTTGCTTGATGCTTGAACGACTTTTTGATTGTTTTTGTAAAAGAGTTGCCTCTGGAGATTCAAATTTATTGGACATAAGAGCCTTAAAAGAAGAATATCGTAAACTATGTGAAACACTTGATCTTGCTGAAAATATATTTTCGCCTCTCCTACTTGAAATGATTTCCGTTTATATCCCGTTGTTGTGCTTTCATTTTTACACTGTTGTCAACCCCAAGAGTGAAGGCAATGTCGTCCTGTTTTCTATCATTGGAGGGTTATACTGGCTTCTAGGCTCAGCTGGAATCTTAGTTCTTATTATCGTGTTTGGATCAAGAGTCAGTGAGAAGGTAGGTAAAATTATGACTATTTTATGTTTTTTTTAAATTTTAGGATGTAGTAAGCTTAAGTGTCTATTATCGAAATATAATGGTACATAAAGGATCGTAGGCCAATAGTAAGTTTTGATGGGAGACAGTAACAATTTGAATTTGTTCATATCAGTTACCCTCGAAGCAACCATTGTTTACACAGAGAACAGTGACTTTCAAAAACAGCGACTTTCAAAAACGTTCTTCGGGCATCGTAATACTGAAATACAAATTCCAGTATCCCAGTATTAACCTATAAAACACATGCCAGACTAATAATGATAATACAAATATAATACTTATAGGAACTGAAACAGTTACTTTATCGACTCTTTAATAACTTTCCTTAGATTTGCAGTGTTCAAGATATTATGCAAACTGTAGAAGTTCCCGATGGTGACGAAGGGAAGGTATGACATTTGTTTTCCTGTTTATTGTTGTTTTACTTGCTGGTGATTCCGTCGTTTTCGTATTGTTGTTGTTTTTGCAGTTGCTTCTGTTCTGCTGTTGTCGTTGTTCAGTATAGTTGCTGCGGTTGTTCTTTTTTTCCTTTTGTTGTTATTATTGTTGATCATATGCATGCATGCATGCATGTATTTGTTTTTGTTTTTGTTATCATTATTAATATTATTATCGCTGTTGCTATTGTTGTTGTTGCTGTTGCTGTGGTTTTATGTTGCTGTTGTCGTTGTTGGCAGTTGTTGTTCCTGCTGCAGCTGTTGCTGTTGTCGTGGCTGTTGTCGTTGTTACTGTTTCGCCTCGTCAATTTGAAAAGAAAAATGACATTACTAACTCTCTACCCTGTCAAGGTGACATTCATCAATTCCTTACCATCGATATAGATGGTAAACGCAATCGCGTGAATATTCATCCACGCCGATTATCCATATTTCAAATTACCCAGTCAGCAAGTTTCACTCCACTTGAAATAATATATCAGCCAATATTACATTTGTTTTATTCCTCATTTTTACAGTTGCTGCTGTTTTTGTTTTACCTAAACGCCGGGGAACCGAGAGGTTTGTCCATTGGAGGACTGGCAGTCATTACCAGATCACTGTCTTTGACGGTATGCATGACATTTTAAACATTGTTGTATCTTCCCTGTTGTTGATGATTAGCATGGACAAACATTCGAACACCGTTCTATATATCCTATCCAAAAATCGATTCGGAATTGTCGGATCGTAATGTCGGCCGGAGAACAGAATAAGCTGAACTTGATCCACTGAGCAATGTTCGCGACCAATTATCTGTCTATCTATTTCCACGTACTGAAACCTCAAAATGGTGGTCACATCGAAAAGACATGTTGTAGCAAAAATGATTTTACTTGACACGTGATGAAAAGGGCTCCGCCGTTTAAAACAAGGACATGGAAGAGAGAAGATCTGAGATTTATATATTGTACGTTATTTGTATATTAATAATGCTGTTGGCTGCTTTCTGTATTGAAAATGTTGTGTGTATGTTGATGAATTATATTTTTTCTTTTAGATTGTCGGGGTCCTTGTCTCCTATTTTGCTGTTATGCTCACATTGCTAAATAGTAATGATAGTAACGGGAAAAAAAAAACAAAGCCTAGGCGGAATAGGGTTGAATGGTGACCGTGGCAACATCAAAGTAGTTGTTTTTTATGGACGTTAAAAAGGCCTTTGACTCAGTAGACCATATCATCCTGCTCTCCAAACGCGCCAAAATCGTCATCGAGTATCACAATTAAACAATCCGAGTTTCACTTGGCGAGTGAATATCGATCAAAACCCGCTAAACTGGGAAAACTATGTTCACGCAATTAATTTAGGATTATATGTTTCTATGCTGAACTTTATTGATACGTTCTACTATTTAACTTGTATAGTATGAAATATTAGCAATGTTAAAATTTGTTGAAGGTAATATCGTGAACTAACAATTATATACACAAATACATATACTTAGTTCGTGAAACTTGTAAATAAGTTAACAAACAAACTAAATGTGGATAGTTTGAACTTTTATGTTACGTAACTCAAAGGAAACATCTTGGATGTACTGTATACCATCCAAGTTTCATTTTCATGGCTTTAATACTCTTGGAGATACGAACGGGGGGGGGGGGGGGGGGAGTGTACCCCTCCTGGACTGAAAAAAAGAAAAATCAATTCCGTTCTGAATAGCGTTCAGTTAAACAATGAAATTAGTCCAATCGAGTTACTCTTCTAGCCACGGTAAATGGAGCTAGCACTGGCACACTCCCTAAGGCGATGAAAGAAACTAAACTATGCTCTTTTGTTTGTTAAATACTACATTTAAATAAAACTAAGCTCAAAAGGAGGAAGCATTCAATAATGTGTAAGGAAAAGTCAATTAATTGCTCCTGACGTTCTTCACCCAGACGTTCTTTGAGGACGTTGATATTAGTCATCCTCGGAGACCCAGGGGCAGATAGTGGGGGCGAGCGGAAAAAATCGGCAAAGAAAAGTAGGAGCGAACGAAAATAGCCCCTGGGGTCGATTTCTTACCGCACTAGTTCCAACGGCTAATTAAATGCCGCTTCCTGATTGGGCAGAAAAAACCTTTGTATTATTCTGCCCAATCGGCGAGCAGATAGGTCTGCGATCCGTTTCGTGTGTTCTAACACGAAGCCTAAGAAGGCTGTAGTTCGATCGCCATATTTGTCTTGTTCGTTCATCAAGATGATTTTGCTCGGGAAGGAAAGTTTCAGTTACAGCTTGTCTCAAGGCCGAAAAAGTAGGAAAATCGATTGTCATGTCCGCAAGGAAACCGTCGGAAAATCCACACTTTGGATCGATCGCAGGTATCGTAATACTAGCTTGCTTTAAAAAATATGCGAGTGCTAGTTTAATATGCGACTCGCCGATCTGATGTTTACACTCTCGTTCTTTCATGGAAACGTAACGCAACTTTCCCTAGCCTGAGTAATTATTTTTCTTCTTCAAAGATGAGAAAATAGAAGAATTGTTATCTTTAGTATTAAACATTAAAAACATGGAAAGGCATTACTTCGTTCAGTGTTATTAATTTTCTTTTGATGATGTGATAGTATTTTTATTTAAGACAATATATTTTTAGTGGGAATGGGGTAGAAAGAGAGAGAAAGAGGGGTGGAGGGGAGAATGTTAGAAGAACAATACAGATATAATAGTAGTTGATACAAACAATAAGCGAACAATAATTGTTTGTATATCAACTACTATTATATATCTGTCAATTATTGACCCCATACTTACCTCTGTTATTATTTTATGGTTTTCCATGATCATCCCATATAATATTTAATTCTACATTTTACATGTATACAATATATAAAACTAACTGTCTGATATAATTTCTTGAGTACCCCTTTTGAATGGCTGTTTCTTGTATGACCTTTACCAAGTGACTGTCTCCTATACGATTGCCTAATATATGTAGTTTAGTCAAGATATGATTGCCAGCTTTTGTTCTTCCAAGCCAAGACATTAAACATGGTAGAGACAATACCATTAAAAAAATTATGTTACGTTATTTAATGATGGGAAGACATTTTATTGATGTTTAGGTAATTTAATTTGTAAAATATTTTTTTAATGGAGGGGGATGGAGAGAGAGGAAGGAAGGGGTAATCTAGAAAAGGGAGGGATGAGGAGAGTTGAGCGCGAGCACGAAGCGCGAGGAGAGAGCGGGAAGTGCACTCAAACTACTCACCTCATCCCTCCCCTAGAAAGAATCAAGTGACAACTGATGATCTCATACATGTACAATGCCCCATAAACTTAACATATGGTAATACATGTAGGATATCATTAGTACTCAATAATATGTTACAAGAAACGTCTGACTGTATATTAAAGAGTAAAATGTAATCTGAGAAAATGAAAAAATATACAGCTGTCTCATGATTATTCTATTTACTTACTTACTTAAGCCTGTTTACTCTGCGGTGGAGCATAGGCTGCCGACAATCACGATTGTTTAATGTCCCTTCAGATTGATTGCCTTGTGTAACTGTCTCCTGGTGATTCTGGACAGCCTTTCGTGAATGATTGTCTCTTGTGTGATTGTCACATGTTTAGCCCCAATATGACTGACAGCTTTTTTCTACTTTTATGATTAGATAGTTTCACTGGAAAAGACCAACACTAAAGTATTGTTATCAGCTCTAGCATTGATACATGGGGATTTTTTATTTTGTTTAGGTTGACTTAAATCAGAAAACTACGGCAGTCCCATGATCTTTCTTCTAACTATAATTTGAACTCCGGAATATCTTTCTTGCGACTGTCTCTCGCTGAATCCTAAAAGATCCTTCTGACTAATTAATAAATGTCTCTTGTTTGGCTAAGATATGACTTAGATAAACAGGGTTTGTTTCAATGAGGTACATGTATGTAGCACTGGGGTTTACGTAATCTATAATAATAGGCTTATTATGATGACTATATAATTATTTTATTTTAATTTATTTTGGCTTTCAAAAAATTAAAATCTATTTATTATTTTTAAGAGACTTATTTTGATTGAAATGTAAATTTAAAAAAAATATTGTTTTATAATACAGAATGTATGTTTTGATTATGAGTTACATGTAATCAGCATATCAGCGAAGAAACAAATTATTTTTTATAAACAATGGGAGGGGAAGGGGATGCGGGTGGGTTGTTTTTCATGAGGGATTATAAGGACAATATATTTTGCTATTTTTTTTCCTTTCACAAAACACATATTGCCTGTTTTCTCTAACTGATATGAAGACGAGATGTACAGGTTTTCAGTATTACAGATTTACAGTCTAAGAAAAATAATATGTTTTGAAAAAGAATGAAAATAATTTGATCACAGAGGAAGTCCTACATGTAATAGTTAGACTTATTTTCACTCTAAGGGGGTGATTACATGGCGAATTTCAGCCCGGGCTGAAATTCCAGCCCGGTTAGGGGGGCTGAGATTTCAGCCCGGCTTCCAAAACAAATCCTCTTGAAATGAAGTTAGCGATTACATGGACAAGGTTTCAGCCCGGTTTGAGAAACTGGGCTGGAATTTCCAGCCCGGCCAAACGGGCTAAAAAAAAACCATGTAATCGGAATGGAATTTTCAGCCCGGGCTGAAAAGTGATCTTGGCCATGCGCAGTGATTGTGTTTGGCTAAATTGTAGAATGTAGACTGTTCACAGCCTCTCTATTTTCTCGACGCTAACAGAAAATAGAATGCCCAGCAACATGTCATTGAATAACATATACACATGCAGCCGGTATGTAAATAATAAGTTGCCGGGTATTGTAAAATCGCTCCCAGTGTGTTTTTAAACAAGATGGAAAAATGGTTCCAGTGGAACAAGGGAGATAAAATCGAAAATCTTATTCGATGTGTCGCGAATTTCAAATCGAAAATGGAATACAACAACAGCTTCGTACTTCAAACGTTCAGCCGATATGTAAATAAGTTGCCGGTTATTCAAATCGCCCCTCATTCTCTGATGACTCTTCCCGTGCCAATTTCAAATTTGGCGCCGGGCTGAAATTCGTCATGTAATCGCAACAAAATTCCAGCCCCACTAACCGGCTGAAATTCAGCCCGGGCTGAAATTCGCCATGTAATCACCCCTAACTTGATACATGTTGATAGCTATTAAAAATTAGTCTAATTTTTTTCGGCCAAAACTTTAACAAAAAGGTGGCATGGCCACACCAAAAAACACTAAGCCTGGTTTAAACGTCACATTTTACATGTGCCAAATCTAATACCTATTTCAATGGTTATCGAAATATAATATGGAGTTAACAATTTATTTTTTATATTAATCACACGATATATTGGAGACATAATTCACACGATAAATTAGAGACATAATTCATAATATAGTGTACATGTAAGAAACTTGATTCCAATAAGAAATACACAAATTTTATTTGCATGTATTTTTGATGGCTTTGATTACTGTATTAAATTGCCCTGAATTCTTTTGTTGACATGTATCTACGGTGACTTTAATTGTAGCCTTAATTCTCTTGGATAGCAGGGACTATTTGTGCTGCGAGTTTTTTTGTTTTACTAATAATTAATCTTGCAGTAAGCTACAGTAAGCAATTTTTCATAATTTTCCATTCAATGCGTTCTCTGAAGCGCTGGATCCTTCTGTTGTCGCGGGCCTGTCTGGCCCGTGCCTGAAATAATTACTCAGGCTAGGGAAAGTTTCGGTTACAGGAGCGTCCATGTTTCCATGAAAGAACGAGAGTGTAAACATCAGATCGGCGAGTCGCATATTAAACTAGCACTCGCATATTTTTTAAAGCAAGCTAGTTATTACGATACCTGCGATCGATCCAAAGTGTGGATTTTCCGACGGTTTCCTTGCGGACATGACAATCGATTTTCCTACTTTTTCGGCCTTGAGACAAGCTGTTAACTGAAACTTTCCTCCCGAGCAAAATCATCTTGATGAAACGAACAAGACAAATATGGCGATCGAACTACAGCCTTCTTAGGCTTCGTGTTAGAACACACGAAACGGACCGCAGACCTATCTGCCTCGCCGATTGGGCAGAATAATACAAAGGTTTTTCTGCCCAATCAGGAAGCGGCATTTAATTAGCCGTTGGAACTAGTGCGGTAAGAAATCGACCCCAGGGGCTATTTTCGTTCGCTCCTACTTTTCTTTGCCGATTTTTTTCGCTCGCCCCCACTATCTGCCCCTGGGTCTCCGAGGATGATATTAGTTGGGATCTTTTATCAAATGAATATTCTTTAAGAAAGAGGTGGCGGCTCCAAGATGTTGATGGCTGTTCGGAAACCATGACGTTCTTTGTATACGTCATACGACGTCATCATCTCATATCAAATGCGTCAAAGAAACCTTTCTTTTGGACGCACTAAAAAAATCCCGGTCTAAATAGGGTCAATTCAAATTATAGGAGCCGCTATTTTATTTCATTATATTCCTGGCTCTGGAGAAGACTAGTACTGCTAGTTTAAATACAGAGCAATAAACCTCTCACTCTCTCTCCCTCTCTTAGTCTCCCAAATTAAATATTAAAAGAAATCCCAGGAAAAGTGATATGTTGTGGTCATTTTAGGGCAATCTGGTCTCGACAATGTTCACTTATAATAAATTAGGAAATGTAATTAATAAAAATTACGTTTTTCTAGCACTGATGTAAACACAAATAGCAAGCATTTTGTTTCAATGTTACGGTATAAGTGTAAGAATAAAAACAAATATAAGGAATATTGTTAGTTCAACACTAATGTTAGAATAAAACAATCATTTTGCTCGTTGAAGTAAATACTGTATATTAAGCAAATACTGTAAAAACGTTTTTTGGTACGTTGTTTCCCCCTAAAAACGGGAATATGTATTAAAACAGCAACCATGTTTTAATACTTTAGACAACATTACCTTCTCCCTTCCCATCTTTATATGAAATAAAGGCTTCGTTCTCTACCCGTCTTTTCATAAAAAAAACTACGAACTAAACTAAATACAGGCCAATGCCCTTTCCCTCAGTGCCAGCCTTGCAATGCGTTTGGTTTATTTACACTTACACTGTTTGTATGGCAAATTACACTGATTTGAATATTTTCCATGTCTGGCTATATTCCAGGTTAATATCTATTTAGCAACGATAAATATCAAATTAGCCCGCGAAAACGAAATGGAAAAGTCGTCTAAGAATCAGGTATTCATTATCTAGCATTTATACGTCTAATCTGATGATATATTTGTGTAGTAACTGTTTCACGTTTCTATAATTTGCAAGTTATAATTTGCACCCAATATATTTACACATTTACATTCCAACAATTCATCATAATTCTGATAAACAAATGAAGCCTTTTTTTTGCCCTCGCTGCCGAAGACGTCGTTGTGTCGTTCATGTTGTTTGTTTGCTATTTCTATTTTTGTTTTGCTATTGTTGTTGTTTTATATGTTTGGATAAATGTATGTCTGTTCTGCCTATACTAGAAGGTTCTTTGATTGTATTCGTAGGAAGCAAATTATTAAAATGGAGTTTTCGTTACCGAAAATAAAAGTGCCAAGCCTTATGTGTACTGAACAACTATACTAATCGCGGCTCTCGCTTTCTTCTAACAAATAGTTGACATGGGATATGAGCTATGAATTCTTAATATCTCGTCAAAAATTAAGCGAGAGCTGGAAGTCTGATTATTTTACAGGACGATTTCCTCGTTTATCGATCACAGTTATCGATTAACGTTTTTAATATAAATTGATTGTGGTTTTATTCATAAATATGCTGAATACGATCGCAACCCAATAGACCACGATAGTGCAGGCAATCACGTTAACAGATTCGCAAAAGTGCCATGGAAGGATTCTGTAAAGAAGGTAAGTAATCATTTTCGAGTCTCCTCCAAGCCGCATATTTCAATATCTGATGTTCGTGCGGCATCCAAACAGGCCTTAGAAATTTAACTTGGCAAAGTTATCAGCACTACCATGTATGAAATGATTATCCCACAGATCTGAAATGAAATAAAATAAACAACTTAGCTTGTGATGATGAATATATGAATGGAATCACAATAAATTTACGTATTAGTTAACCTATTGGTTGGGAAGGGGAGAATAGTTTTCCAAAACAATCAGATGGCGTTGTAAACCAAAACCAAAGCAATTCCAAATTACTTATTCGGTTCTTGGTTACAAAGTTTAATTTATCAAGTAGTTTGAAGGAAAACGTTCCTAGTATTGTGAGGACGTCAGGAGATATCATTAAGAGCCAAGTGTTGGCCACTAAGCTTAAGGAGTCCGTTGAAAGGAAATAAATATGCATACATCTTAATGGATTAAAAGTCTTCGGACACAGAATAAATAAGCTGTATCGTTTTCACATACCGAGAGTACAAGAGACTTGTCTATCACTACAAATCCTCCTATTGACAATCCGATTGGCTCTCCACGAAGATGCATCAGAAAATGCAGCAGCTAAATGAAGATAAACATATAAATATTTGGGCCTTTCTTGAACAGGGGGTTGCATATTAAGTAGGCGGCACGAGTTTCTAGACCAATCGCAGATTGTAATACAGCAAAACCAGACTGTCTTATGTCCAAATTTGGCTTGGTCATGAGCGTCTTGTGATTATTGTAATGTATAATCGAATGAAATTTCAACATTGTGATTTATAGTGTAAGAAATGTATGCCCATAAACAGGATTGATGTTTGACCAGTTATGGTCCCTAGAATTTGTTCGAGCAACAGAAAGGAGGTCTTAATAACATTTTAAAAATATATTTATTACTAACAAAGCATAATAGTACGATGCAATGCACCTTGACGTGAAACGTAACATTAACATAAACAAACTTACCTCCAAATGCTCCTTAGTGTCAGGGACACTAATCTTTTGTAGGGTGTCATAGAAACTGTGAATCTAGAAAGTAAAACATCTGGTTATTTTTACGACTATGGTAAACGTTCACTGCTTTAATGGTCCGACCAAAAAACAATAAGAACCACATAATGTAACAAATGAATATAAGTATTTTTATGACGAATTGCGAGATTCTTTGGATTTCTCACATAATCATTCTAGCGTCGGCAAGCTCGTATTTTCTTTTTATGATGTCGCCAATGGGAGAATTTAAAATGTATACGGCGTTCAATCTGAACCAGTAGAAATGGAGAACTTGAATTAGAGATGGCCCTGAAGATGTTGCCTAGAACAAATGTTGATTTGAAATAATTAAAAAAGGCAAAATCTACCACAATGGGTGTATCCACGCCACTCTGCTTTTTTGTTAGTCGTTTGTTCGCAAAATGGGCGAATAATTATTATTTCACCCGATATCCAACGAATAAGGCATCGCCCTTATTTATCGATAACAGATAATCTGTATTCTTCGTGTGAGTTTAATACTTGATGATAAATACAAGCTCAAGCCAGAGACTCACCTTCTCGTTGACTCGTATACCAAACATCAAGATTACAGTTAGTTCTCCCGTCACACCCATAAACCAATACAAAACCGTGATCATAAGTCCTGTGTTATTGCATTTCACCAACTGATAAAGATTGAGGCATATGAGGGGAACTAACGCACAAATGAACACGGAAAGAAGAGGTGAAAAGACTTTGTTGGCGAAAGCAACTGTCTCACAAAGGTTTTGGTGTTCTTGTCTCAGTGATCCAATATTGATAGAACCGGAATTATATGTTGATATTTTCTTCTGCAAACTCTCGAACATGCAGGACAAAAGTAAGCATGAGACGCAAAACAAAGAAACTGGCGTTATCCAGGCAAAGCTGTCAACAAAAGCAAACACCAAATGCAGCAAGCGGTATGCCAACAAACCATTCCACGGTCGGAAACGCGCGACGAGATATATCGTTGAAAATCTATAAAAGCAATGCAGATACAGTTGCAGACTACGAGGCAACATGTCAAAGCCAATAGCATTCTCACCCTGCGCTTGGTCATACAACTGAAATCAGATGCAGTTTCGGATAGATTTCTGATAAATTTCGAAAAACGAGATGATTTTTTCTGACTTTTTGGCATAATAAATAACAGCATTGTGTTCACTACCGCGCACTGTAAATACCAAATGCTAAACGTCAGCAAGAAGTAAGTGTTTTCCATATGATTTACACCTTCATAGAAAATGCTCGTGATAGCTTGTGCAAGGACACTCCATTGACCCAGCAACAAGATCGAATAGTAAAAACGCCAGAAAACGTTTGGATTCCCTCGCGGGATTTCATCCAATGATGTGTCACCATAGTATTCTCCGTTAGTTTCATCAACCTTAAAATTGGACGAAACTTGCATGATAACTCTCGGCAGCGATGATCAGGATTGTTGGTTAAACTTATATTTTTGCGCAATCCGTCTGTTCTGATTTCGTTCTGCGAGGGAGCTTCGGAGCAGTCTTCTATTTCTAAGATGTGTACTTGCGCCATTACGTGCTCTTAGTTGTCGATGAAGGAACCTCTTCATTCATCCATCATTACTCTAAGTTGCACCTGCTTGGCCACCCACTGTTTCTAAAGCACTGTTATTGTATGTACGATGTATAATAATTGCTTTTGACCTCCACTGGACTTTACCAGTGTATTCAAAACGAACATCACAGATATTCCAAAGTATCTATGCCGCAAACTGCAGTATACATGGCCTTTTTAACTCGGTCCAAATTGATTATTCATAATTTTGACCTTGATAGGAGTTGATTATAAAAATTGCAATAAGTCATTTATTTACTTATTCATTCCCTCGCAATCTATTGTTATAAATGATATTTGTATTCTTGTCTACGAAAGTAGAGAATACTATTCCCGGCATTAACTTGATTGCTATGTTTTACATAACACACAGTAATAGAAATTGACGATTCTAACGGAGATTTTAGGAATATATCCTCACAACTGCTGAATAAATTAAATAGTACTCAGAACATTCAAAAGGCTTTTTTTCACTACAGGGAGCAGGGATTGTTTACAACAATTTACACAAGGCAAACTAAATAATATTTTAATGAAATACCTGGTGAAAACTCAAGAAAACACTTGACAATTAATTAAAAGTGTACCAACAGAGTATTTTAATTATTCCCGATAAAGATGAATGGGACATAATGATTACAAATGTAGAAACGTTATCTGGCCTAAATCTTCAAAGAGTAAAAATAAATGATCAAAAGAAGCGTGAAATAAAAATGTAAGAAGCTAGCATGGAATCGAATTTCATAAAAAATATAATCAATTATAAAATAATTCCGTTTGGGAAACATTTTTAAGGAAAACATGTTTTCAAGGTTTTCGCCAAAACATTGCCGTAGGGGTACTTAGTGAACTTCAGAAGTATAAATATAGAACAAATTGTTACCAATGTCGGAGTCATTAAATATGAAATCGTGGTAGGAGGTTATCTTACTGATAAAACACAATAAAATCCATCTGGTCATTTCCCACATGCATGAATTAAGGCTTTAAAAAGGCGAAAAATAAAACCTTTACGCGTTGCTGTTATGTAAGCTTATGTAAAAGTAGTTGAATCACACAATTAACTGAACCACACAAATTTTAACAAACTCCACTTATTATATCAAAAGCTGGCGATACTGAGCTGAGTTTTCTAAAACTATTACTGCGCCTTTCAATAACATGCGAACTCTCGAAACTCTGCTCAATCAACGGTTTCGTTTTTTCGCTGCCGTCGATCATTTAGTAATCCATTCAAAATTTACGTCCGTGGATTGTGATTGGTAGATTTCTTTCACCGTCCGTTGGTTTCGAGTTGGTTGTCGTCGTAATTTTATGATTGACGGCAGTGAAAAACGCAATTGTAAGTTGGGTTTTGAACTTCAGAGTTCGCGTGTTTATTGAAAGGCGCAGTAACATGAAGCGGAAGGAGAGAAATAAAACAAACGCGCTTTAATTTCATGAATTAAAAGCCGAAATATACAACTCCACAAACTTTTTTTTTTAATTAATTTTAGGGAGATATGACGATTTTCTCCAAGAAAAGTCACACACAAGAAGCGTTAATCTAATCCCTCATTCACTATTTTCGGTTTTTTACTTCCAGTTGGCGATGAGAAAATAAGGTCGAGGTAACGTTGCATAAGCGTGCTCCACTCACACCAATCAGAAACGATTAGCTAATGCGCAGGGGAATAGGGAGCACGCGCGTACAACTTTTGTCTACAGCTGTTTCGAGAAAGGTTGTCGGAAAAAAGCGCACGCGACAATCCCGAAAGGTAATCTGGGATGTGATCAGCAAGATACGTTCCTGATACTGTAGCTGTCGAACCTACTTTTGTTGCTTTCTTTAGCACTCGCAAACATACGTCCATGGCGTCTCGTGCCATTTTCTCAGATTTCCCTGAAATGCTGAAGTCAAGGAACCGTGAACTTAAAACTACCCACAATACCTTTCGGGATTGTCGCGTGCGCTTTTTTCCGAGAGCCTTTCTCGAAACAGCTGTATATTGTCGTCTGCAAAACAATGCGAGACAAAACTATTGTTCTCTACTAAACATGACACTGCGAAAAGTAAGCCACTTGATGAAATTTTTAAATAATCTTCCAAAATGTTACTGTTTCTTTAATGTTACTGGCTGCACGTTTGCTACATATGCTTTGAGCTGACAGCATCAAGTACCTGATACATTTTTGAAGTTTTGACGTTTTTTTTAGAGTCTTCATTTGGCATTTAAAGCATGGAGATTCTGGCGTCAACAATATGAACGATACACGCCATCGGATTGGTCTTTTAACAATTATTCCAAATCGAGTCGTTTTAACCAACGAGGCGCAAAGCGCCGAGTTGGCTATTAGTTCATGTACGACGCGATTTCGTGGAATAATTGTTTTATGATATACCCACCCCAGGATATTGCAATTAAATTACAGGGAAAGAACGAGGAAACAGAGGAAAAATGGGATTTTATTATTTTTGTAAAACAAAACTTTGCATGTGCACGTGCACGTGCACGTGCCCCAAACTCGTAATTAACGAGCTTCCCAGATAAGAAAACAATTAATGTAAATTTGCAAGGACTACCGTAACAAAACAGAAGTACCGGATCCTGTCTGTAGAGGATCTAATCAGCTATAACTAATGAAAATAGACGAAAAACGCAAGGCTGATTAAACGGTTTGAGAATAACTATATTTTACCAATATTTCGAAAGGCACGGCCTTTCTTCTTCAGGTCTTACAGAGATGACTCTAACCAGGAGCCCATTACCCGGAGCCTCCATCTCCCATACTGATCCTGAAATCGTGGTAGGAGGTTATCTTAATGATAAAACACAATAAAATCCATCTGGTCATTTCCCACATGCATGAATTAAGGCTTTAAGAGCGTATGACTGTAATTATGGAGAATCCGGCGACAGAAGTGAAATCATATCAAAAAGTTATATCGCTCTTTCGGTTTTCAGAAAAATCAAAAAGTTCAAAATACGAATAAAATCTTGTTCGAGCCCGTTGGAAACAATGAAAACTTGTGCGATTTCAGAAAGCTCGTACGCAACAATGAAAAGCATTCCCGGTTTGCTCTTTGGCTACGTAAAAAACAATCCTTTAATCTACCCTCAGATATAAAAATAATGTAATATTTTTAATTTTGAGTCTATATACCGACCCGTTGAAATAGTGACCTTCGGGTGTTTTAGGCCAATATAAAATTAGGCTCAACTAACTCCTAGTATATGTATTTCTAAAAAAAATTATACGGCAACTCTCAGCTTTATAATCCTAGTTCACTGTCTCAAAGTATCTTTTTTGGCCCGCAAAAAGCTACGTATCCAGAGTAAAAAATGTTGAGGCTATTTTGACTAATTTCGTATGTTTTCTCGCAACACGACTGTCACGCAAAACACAACGGCCGACAACAAGTTTATTCATAAAATTGCCTAGAAACGACAATTAACTATACCCTACAACGAATTATTCCATAATGTACATTTCAGTTGGTTTTTGGTAACATTTTCGACAGCTTAAATTGGCACAGTACAGTATCTTACAATTCGATGAATTACTTCGTTCAACCGCCGACACGTACTACATGTACCAAGGAAGCTAATATTTAAACAATTTTAAAAAAAGCACCTGAAGACATTGTCCTCTTGTTCATCTAAGGATTGTTTCCCCATAGAATCCGAGCAGGATATTGAGTAAGTTACTCTCTTATTTAACATTTTCATCACTGAAATACATGATCATCATGGGCCGTGATCAAGCAAATGAATTTGATTCACCTAAAAAGATAGCGTGACGCAGACCGCTTGAAATAACTTTGCCGTCATTTTAATTTCCGAGAATTGCTCAATTCATGGTCAGATTGTCGATAGTTTGACCATAGCCTTTTTGTGGAACCGACATCAGTTTTATTCTTCTGAATTGCCTCTATTCATTTAATGTTACTGTGAATTGCAACTTGTGGCTATTTCTCTCTACTGAAAGATAATTATTATGTGGATCAAACTGCATTATGCGGATCAAACTGGAAAAAACCCTGAGGATTTTCAGTGCGTTACCCTCAAAGTCCTCAAGATTGCAACAAGGACTGACATGTCGTCTCATCTGAAATCATGTAAAGTAGTGGACGACGGGTTGAAAACCAATTTCAATTATTGCTCGCAAGGGCAGGTAAGTACTGTTCTTGTTGGGTTTTTTTTTGTTTTCTTTGTTTACAATCCCGCATGCACTAGGGGACTGTGAAATAACTACCAGGAGGGGGGGGGGGGGGGGGGGGGGGGCGTAACATTTTTTTAAAGTACATATTACATTGGCGAATCCATACCTATTTATAAGGTGGTGATCGAAACATTTTCCGGTTCTTCGGGCCTTCACCGGACCTGAAAATAACACACGTGCTCTTTTCCTTTCTGCTATGGCTCTGTTGTGCATTGCTACGGTGGTTGATGTTTTTTTCAGACGCGGATGTCCAACAATTAAACATGTAGTAGGAGCTCTTCTTTCTGTTATAAGATTTTAATCCACAGGTGCGTGTAGGAAAAATGCATGGTACTTGTATAAAGGTGTGTGTATACTGTGAGGGGGGGGGGGGGGGGGGGGGGGGGGGGGGTCGTACATAATTTCTGACTGATTAGAGGGGGGCAATAACTAAATTCACTCCTTTAGGAGGGGGGTATTACCTAATATTTTCCTACATGAAGCCCATTTTCCAACCCCCCCCCCCCCACCCCTCCTGATAATTACTGCACAGTCCCTAGCTACTTTTCAATCAGATTCCGAACCATCACCACCCTTTTTTAATTTGTTTACCATTTCGTGTTTAATTTGCGTTTTCTAGGGGTTTTTATTATTAAAGATTCCCATGCATTAGTGGCAGTGTGACCACGGCATAGAGAGACACATGGGGTTGGCTGGAGGAGTGGAAAGGTCAGAGGCTCTATGCCAAGCGAGATGGCAGGACACAAGTCCCCGTCAGCCAAAGGGGATCGTGTCAGTGTTTATTTTAATGACAGGGAAATGTTTCTTCCAATCGGAACACAGGGCCACTGGCACATAAGGCCACTGATAGATTACGGGAGCGTGCGCGAAATTCGGCGCCGCTCGCGAAAAGACGCGGGTGGGAAACAAGACGCGCGGAGGCGGAGGCAAATTTATTCCATCCCAGCGCGTCGCCCTCCTCGTGGGAGGCGTCACGCGTTTCGCGTAATCACAGCTAGCCGCTAGACTATCCCTGAGAGAAATGATGAAAATAACACACAAAAGGGCACTAGCTGTTGAAAAAAATGTTCATGTTTCTTATGTGTTCCGATTAGAAGAAACATTTTCCCTGTCATTAAGATAAACGCTGACTCCTTGCTGCAAATTCCACGATCCCCTTTGGCTGACGAGGACTTGTGTCCTGCCATCTCGCTTGGCATAGAGCATCTGACCTTTCCCCTCCTTCAGCCAACCCATGTGTCTCTATGCCGTGGACACACTGTCACTAATGCATGGGAATCGTTAATAATAACACCCCTAGAAAACGCAATTAAAAAAAAGTGCGGTGATGGTTTGAAAGCTGATTGAAAAGTAGCTAGTGCATGCTGGATGGTAAAAAAAAAAAAAGAATAACACTGAGTACTTACCTGCCCTTGCGAGCAATAATTGAAATTCGTTTTCAACCCCGTCGTCCACTACTTTACATGATTTCAGATGAGACGACACATCCTAGTTGCAATCTTTGAGGGTAACGCACTGAAAATCCTCAGGGTTTTCCAGTTTGATCCACATAATAATTATCTTTCAGTAGAGAGAAATAGCCACAAGTTGCAATTCACAGTAACATTAAATGAATAGAGGCAATTCAGAAGAATAACTGATGTCGGTTCCACAAAAAGGCTATGGTCAACTATCGACAATCTGACCAGGAATTGAGCAATTCTCGAAATTAAAATGACGGCAAAGTTATTTCAAGCGGTCTGCGTCACGCTATCTTTTTAGGTGAATCAAATTTCATTTGCTTGATCACGGCCCATGATGATCATGTATTTCAGTGATGAAAATGTTAAATAAAGAGTAACTTACTCAATATCCTGCTCGGATTCTATGGGGAAACAATCCTTAGATGAACAAGAGGAACAATGTCTTCAGGTGCTTTTTTTAAAATTGTTTTTAAATATTAGCTTCCTTGGTACATGTAGTACGTGTCGGCGGTTGAACGAAGTAATTCATCGAATTGTAAGATACTGTACTGGGATCATGTATCTTATGGGCCCTCGGCCGATACATCGGCCGATATATCGATATATCGGCCGATACTCGACCGACACTCGACCGATACTCGACCGATACTCGGTCGATTTATCGACCGAGTATCGGTCGATATATCGACCGAGTATCGACCGAGTATCGTCGAGTATCGATCGATTGTCGGTCGCGATATATCGACCGATGGCCCTCGTGATATCGGCGCGATATTGTCGGTGGTGTATCGGTCAACTATCGGTTACATATCGGTCGACTGTCGATCCTAACTCGATCGACATATACACCTATTTCAATTAACGTTGTCGGATTAAAGTTGGATAAAAGCGTAAAGCTACAAGACAAGACCAAATGGTAGTCTGGGTATTTATTATAATTTGCATATCGCTGGAAAATAAATCTACACGTTTTTATTTCGCACGTGATGTATTTGGTTTGCCCCGAATTATATAATTTGTTTTTTCCATGTTTTTTCACTAGCTAATTCTGCTAAAATTTAGTTTGGCTAAAAGTAGCTTACTCCTACAGGTTTTAAAACCAAAAGGAAACGTTAGAAGTAATGTTTTTACATGTTACTTCTCATTCAGTATTCGGTGCGTGCAGCAGTTTTCTACTTTTACCCATGCTACCTTTCGGTCTTGTCTTGCGGGCTTTGCGGGCTTTTAAAAAACATTTCTATCCGACAACGTTAATTGAAATAGGTGTATAAACAATAGCCTCCATTTGGCGAGGAAATATGCTCGGATATTTGTCCGCGGACTGTTCCGAGAAGCGAACAGTTTTCCGAGAGCGAAGCTCGAGGAAAACTGTGAGCTTCGAGGAACAGATAATGTCCAAGGACAAATATCCGAGCATATTTTTGAAGCCAAATGGAGGCTATTGTAGTTATTATCCTTCAATATTTTTTTCACAAGGCCGCTCTGTTTGCCGTGGAAGATCTCGGTCGGCCCAAGCTGTTTAAAACATCAAAATAATTCTGTTGGCGTTCAAAATATTTGTAGTCTGTTCAAAACAATCAGTTTTATTTAATTTAGCAATTTATTTGAGACGAAAACTGAACCTGCGAACGTGAAACGCAAATTTTAAAAACTGGGGAATATCACTTGGGAATATCACCCGGATATTCCCCAGTTTTGGCTGCGTCCACGTGACGTGTTTAGACCAATCGCGCGCGAGAAAAAAATTTGATGGATTATAACGGCCGATATATCGACCATTTACATTTACCATTTATTTGCCTCCATCTTTATGATGATTCTTGCAAATCGGTCAGCGGTCAAAGGAAAAATACAATAGAGAATAAAACAAATAGAAAATATAATCTAGAAACGATTTGTAAATGCATGGTTTCTAAACGCCTTAAGGGATGAAGCCTCGACTGCCTCTGCTGGCAGAGCGTTCCAGTCACGAATTGTTCTCGGAAAAAGCAACTGAAAAAGGAGTTTTTATTTCAATCACCAAGCTGTCCTTCACTATAAATCTGAGTATAATTCCTAGAACATCTCTATTTACCAATTGACATCTGACCCGCCATGTTATCAAAACTGCTAAACAGTTACCCAAATTACACAACAGCGGAAATCCACGCAGTTTTTGAAGTAGGTAATTAAAACAATGAAGCAGGTAAAACATAACTCGTAATTTTGACACTTAAAATGTTTATTTTTTCATAGACCGATATACTCGGGAAGTATCGGTGAAGTATCGGTAAAGTATCGGTGAAGTATCGGTAAAGTATCGGTGAAGTATCGATAAAGTATCGGTAAAGTATCGGTGAAGTGTCGGTGTACTGCCAACTATATCGGCCGACATGTATATCGGCCGATATTTCGGCCGATATAGCGGTCCATGCCAACCGAGTATCGGTCGAGTATCGACCGAGACATCGACCGAGTATCGATCGAGTATCGATCGAGTCTCGGTCGAGTATCGTCCGATATATCGACCGATATATCGGCCGATGTATCGACCGATGTATCGGCCGAGGCCCCCCATAAGATACATGATCCCTGTACTGTGCCAATTTAAGCTGTCGAAATGTTACCAAAACCAACTGAAATGTACATTATGGAAATAATTCGTTGTAGGGTATAGTTAATTGTCGTTTTCTAGGCAATTTTATGAATAACTTGTTGTCGGCCGTTGTGTTTTGCGTGACAGTCGTGGTTGCGAGAAACATACGAAATTAGTCAAAATAGCCTCAACATTTTTTACTCTGGATACGTAGCTTTTTGCGGGCCAAAAAGATACTTTGAGACAGTGAACTAGGATTATAAAGCTGAGATTTGCCGTATAATTTTTTTAGAAATACATATACTAGGAGTTATATGGACCTCTGAAGTTGAGCCTAATTTTATATTGGCCTAAACACCCGAAGGTCACTATTTTCACGGGTCGGTATATAGACTCAAAATTAAAAATATTACATTATTTTTATATCTGAGGGTAGATTAAAGGATTGTTTTTTACGTAGCCAAAGAGCAAACCGAGAATGCTTTTCATTGTTGCGTACGAGCTTTCTGAAATCGCACAAGTTTTCATTGTTTCCAACGGGCTCGAACAAGATTTTAGTCGTATTTTGAACTTTTTGATTTTTCTGAAAACCGAAAGAGCGATATAACTTTTTGATATGCTTTTCGAAAACAGTTTACCAAAGGGGTCTTTTAGGTCAAATAAAATGAAATCTGAAATTTCGCTTCTGTCGCCGGATTCTCCATAATTACAGTCATACGCTCTTAAAAAGGCGAAAAATAAACCTTTACGCGTTGCTGTTACGTAAGCTTATGTAAAAGTAGTTGAATCGCACAATTAACTGAACCACACAAATTTAACAAACTCCACTTATTATATCAAGAGCTGGCGATACTGAGCTGAGTTTTCTAAAACTATTACTGCGCCTTTCAATAACATGCGAACTCTCGAAACTCTGCTCAATCAACAGTTTCGTTTTTCGCTGCCGTCAATCATTTAGTGATCCATTCAAAATTTTACGTCCGTGGATTGTGATTGGTAGATTTCTTTCACCGTCCGTTGGTTCGAGTTGGTTGTCGTCGTAATTTTATGATTGACGGCAGTGAAAAACGCAATTGTAAGTTGGGTTTTGAACTTCAGAGTTCACGTGTTATTGAAAGGCGCAGTAACATGAAGCGGAAGGAGAGAAATAAAACAAAACGCGCTTTAATTTCATGAATTAAAAGCCGAAATATACAACTCCACAAACATTTTATTTTTTAAATTAATTTTAGGGAGATATGACGATTTTCTCCAATAGAAAGTCACACACAAGAAGCGTTAATCTAACCCTCATTCACTATTTTCGGTTTTTTTACTTCCAGATGGCGATGAGAAAATAAGGTCGAGGTAACGTTGCATAAGCGTGCTCCACTCACACCAATCAGAAACGATTAGCTAATGCGCAGGGGGAACAGGGAGCACGCGCGTACAACTTTTGTCTACAGCTGTTTCGAGAAAGGTTGTCGGAAAAAAGCGCACGCGACAATCCCGAAAGGTAATCTGGGATGTGATCAGCAAGATACGTTCCTGATACTGTAGCTGTCGAACCTACTTTTGTTGCTTTCTTTTAGCACTCGCAAACATACGTCCATGGCGTCTCGTGCCATTTTCTCAGATTTCCCTGAAATGTTGAAGTCAAGGAACCGTGAACTTAAAACTACCCACAATACCTTTCGGGATTGTCGCGTGCGCTTTTTTTCCGAGAGCCTTTCTCGAAACAGCTGTATATTGTCGTCTGCAAAACAATGCGAGACAAAACTATTGTTCTCTACTAAACATGACACTGCGAAAAGTAAGCCACTTGATGAAATTTTTAAATAATCTTCCAAAATGTTAACTGTTTCTTTAATGTTACTGGCTGCACGTTTGCTACATATGCTTTGAGCTGACAGCATCAAGTACCTGGATACATTTTTGAAGTTTTGACGTTTTTTTAGAGTCTTCATTTGGCATTTAAAGCATGGAGATTCTGGCGTCAACAATATGAACGATACACGCCATCGGATTGGTCTATTTAAATTATTCCACGAAATCGAGTCGTTTTAACCAACGAGGCGCAAAGCGGCGAGTTGGCTATTAGTTCATGTACGACGCGATTTCGTGGAATAATTGTTTTATGATATACCCACCCCAGGATATTGCAATTAAATTACAGGGAAAGAACGAGGAAACAGAGGAAAAATGGGATTTTTATTATTTTGTAAAACAAAACTTTGCATGTGCACGTGCCCCAAACTCGTAATTAACGAGCTTCCCAAATAAGAAAACAATTAATGTAAATTTGCAAGGACTACCGTAACAAAACAGAAGTACCGGATCCTGTCTGTAGAGGATCTAATCAGCTATAACTAATGAAAATAGACGAAAAAACGCAAGGCTGATTAAACGGTTTGAGAATAACTATATTTTACCAATATTTCGAAAGGCACGGCCTTTCTTCTTCAGGGTCTTACAGAGAATGACTCTAACCAGGAGCCCATTACCCGGAGCCTCCATCTCCCATACTGATCCTGGGAGTCAACCCTGTCCCGTTTCATTTTATTTTTAGAACACCGCGGGGCTCACGGATTAATATTCCCGCGAACTCATTAGAATGCCCAATCAGAACAAAGTTATTGTTATACGTCACACGCCGGTGATCTCAGCTCACAGCGATAATAATGGCGGAATCGAGTGGAGACAGTGAAAGTTCAGATTGTTACGATTTCTCTTCCGACAGATTTAGTACATCATAGAACATTAGTGAGGAGCAAAGTGTGTTGAATCGGGCTAAAGGAAAAACGCTAGCAACGAAAGGTGACCGCGCGGCATGAACAAATAGAGTGGCAAAATACAATATAGTCGATTTGCGCCGGCACTCATAAAAAACCCCGGTCATAAAACGGTAGAGAGCAAAAATATTCGCACTTAAAATGCTATAGCATCTACCCCACTTTAAGAGGGGTTTGCAAGAAGAACATGTGCGTAGACAATCGACATAAATAGAGTGCTCAGAAAGCAAGAAGAAACTGGCATACAACACGCAAAACAATAAATCGATACGCGTGGGATATTTATGTTATCTTGCGTTGCAAGAACACCGAAGAACATCACACTTCGAACAAAGGAGGAAACAAACATCGATTGATGCAAGAGATATAACCTTAGCATCTATCTAAACAAATTATTGTAGCTTCGTAAAGGACGAAAGCCTGACAGGAAATCAAACATGACCTCTGAGCCAATTTTTCTAGAAGTGTACACAGTCGAAGGCTCTACTCGAAAATCCTCCTCATAATAAAACATATATTGCGCGTTAGAAACACGCTTGAAGCAAACCTAACCTGCCAATGCAGCCACCTTCCATCTCTGAAAGGCGTGCAGCCGCCTTCCAGGCTATTTTAAAGCAAACCGAATTTTATAATAGAAAACAGAAAATGTACAAAACGAAATGTCACGAGCTGTAGTCGCCGTGTAGGCCTGTCACCTTATTATTCTCTGCAGAACTGCTAGTTTCTTTTCCTGGAGTCCCCTTCGCTGGATATCCTTCACATTTTTCGCTGCCACGACCGCTCGAGCTCGCACTTTCGCCATTGCCTCCACGACGGCCGAAATCCAAATATTAGCCGCTATAAATGTTTCCCTGTTTTACTGCTATGGATCTCGGAAAGACCCGAATCCTCTACAGAGCGCTTCATTTCGAATCTATTCGAAAGGCTTACATCGCGACAACACCACACAAGGAACACCACTCGAACAAGACAGACAAAGACAACTATCGATGAAAGTTTTGATCGCGCAACGCGATGTCCCGAAGATGACATTCATTGGCTTCCAGTTCAATCAAGTTGTTTATTAACTTCCAGTCAGCTAACAACCAGTTTCCCTCGGTTGTAAGAATAGGAACGGACGTAAAATTGTAAAGGAAAACGGACGAAGGAACCAAGAGTGGATTCCCCCATTTGGCCGCCATTTTTTTTTGTTTTTTTGGTCTCAGTGGGGGACGTCAGCGGTCAGCGGAAACAAGATAATTTCGCGGGAGATCAATTCTAAAAATAAACTGAAACGGGACAGGGTTGACTCAAGAATATAGTACGTATGGAGGCTCCGGGTAATGGGCTCCTGCTCTAACTGAAGTAACGTTACAAATTTGAAATGTGGGGGATGCAATATAATATTACTGAATAACATAAGATAAAGTAACACGGCTAAAGTTACCAACGGTAAAAAATATACTAAAATAAACGTTAAAATTTGAAAAATACATAAGATAGAGTAACACGGCTAAAGTTACCAACGGTAAAAATATGTACTAAAAGAAACGTTAAAATTAGAAATTTGAAAAATACATAAGATAGAGTAACACAAAGTAACCAACGGTAAAAATAAATACTAATAGAAACGTAAAAATTGAAATAAGAAAAATACAAAGAAACGTAAATATGAATAAGGAAAATGCTACATGATGCTATTAATGATACCAGAAAAAACGTAACGATAAAAACTATGATACTATAATAACAAAAGTAAAAGTGATAAAGCTAAAGCTAATGTAGCAGCATAATATAAAGAACTAAAACAATGTCATGTTTCATCTTTCTTGTTTAAACCTAGGGGTTCAAGGGTCTGCCCTCTTTCGATGAGATATGCCTCTCTAGCTTTTCGTACACTGTCACGATTAGATTTGATGAGTTCAAGAGGAATCAGTTGCATGTCGGTGGCGTAATGGTTGTTAGACAGAAAATGTTCCGATACTGTAGTGGGTTTAGAGCTGTTAGTATGTTTGTCAACAGTTCTGCGATGTTCGTTGAAGCGGTCTTTAAGTCGACGTTTTGTTTCTCCTATGTATTGTTTGTGACAGCGGTTGCAAAGTACCATGTAAATAACGTTTTTGGAGTTACAGTCAATGCGGTGATTAATGAATCTAATTTCGCCGGTAGAATGAAATGTATAGTTGTTAAGTCCGTCGGTTATATAGCTGCATGTTAAACAGTTGCTACCGCATCGGAAGGAACCGCCGGGTTGGTTATTTTGAGTGGGTTTACGGAGTTTGGCGTTGACTAATATATTACTGAGGTTGTTAGATCTACGGAAAGCGACAAGAGGTTTAGCTTTGAAAACGTTAGTACAACGGGGAGATGAGGACAGAATGTTAAAGTGTTTATTAATAATGGATGATGCATAGTAATGGTACATTGCCTGATAAACCTCGAGTAGGGAACCAATCAGATTGTCAAAAAAATATCCTGTGGTGAGTATATTATAATGAGCTATTTTCCCTCGTCCCTATTCTCAACGCCAACAGGAAGTAAAAAAGCGAGAAGATCAGTCGAGGGACTGGACTAAATATGCGCATGACCAAGTTCATACCAAAATATATGTTTCTATATACCTGACCCCAAAAATACCCTAGCTATGTATTTTAGACTTGCGCTCTAAAAGAACACGTGTATGTTTTATGATATCAGCTCCTCGGGAATGGCCTATATTTGAGTGTGCAAAACATACCTATTTCATATCAAAATGTATATGTTGTGGTTCAATTTTTTTTTGGTTTAAAATTTTTCAAATTTGTCTAATAGTAATTTCCATAATCTGAGACAAAGGAAAATAAAATCAAACTAGTTTAAAAAAATGTAAACCAAAATAAATTTAAACCACACCATATACCTAATTTCAGGCCAAAACGGCTCAAAAACCACACCCATTACCTGCATGATAAGTGAATTATATGAATGAATCATACTTTAACCCTATTCTGCCTGGCTTTTTTTTCGTTCCTGAGCCTGGAGGGGGGAGGGGCAGATAGTGCCCCCCTATGTATCTCGAAAAGTATTGACGCTATGAAAATGAAACTTACATGGCGTGTAAAGCATCCGAAAATCTTTATTTTAGTGGCAGTCACGTGTCAATTATTACGTCATACATGCCATAATGACGTCATACGTTAAAAAAATCCGCCATCTTGGATCCTAAATCTTGGATTTCTAAATTGTTCAGAAATGTCCGAAAATCTCCAAATTTGTTTTGAAAAAATCAAGAAAAATATAAAGATGCTAAAACGGCAAAGATTTTGGAAATATTTCATCGTAAAAAGCAAAAATTTTATCAAAACTGAAAATTAAGCTAAAAAAAACAACAAATTTTGGTAAAATGATCTGCATCTCGAAAGTTATTTGTGCTATAAAAATGAAACTTATGTGGTGTATAAAGCATTCAAACATGTTTATTTTAGTGATAATCACGAATCAATTGTGATATCATATCACGCCAAAATAACGTCATACTGAATTTTGATTTGAAAACATCGAAAACAATATAACGATGCAACAATTGCAAAGATTTTGGAGGAAACTATTCGTAGAAAGCGGAAATCTCATGAAAACTGAAAATTAAGCTGAAAATACCAAATTTGGCTAAAACGGCCTGTAAAAACTTGGTTGCCATGGAAACATCAAGTCACGTGATCAAAATATTGACACAACAAAATGTTCTCAGGTAATTTTTAGGAAAAGTCATAAGGTTTGGCTATGATTGCTTGAATGCCCTTTAAGTACGATAAATTTGAAGTCTGCGCGGGCACTTTCTGCTCCCCCCCCCCCCCCAGGCAGAATAGGGTTAACATCGGACAGAGAGAGTAAAGTGAAGAAATTACCCTTGCATCGTGTTTGCAATTTAAGTACTTGAAGCCCGTCGAAGCTCGCAATTGCTCAACCCCTAAGACGCACATGGACGGGGAATTAGGTTGAGGTTTTTTACGAATTTTTGAAAACAGGATTTACTCTAGTATGCTCAACATTTCATTTTCAGATGTTCATTCATCAACACAGATTTGTTGATGTTGCACCTGTTTGTCTGCAGTTTTTGATGTTACCATGGAAACTGCGTAATAACTTTCATATGTACACAAATTTCGAATTTTCATATATAATTATATGTTAATTGTTAGAGGATATTTCCAGAATTTTAAGAAGATGATTTACTCTGGTATGCTGAAAATGTCAGTAGCTGTTCATTCATTCTCACGGATATTTTGATGTGACAGCTGTTTGTCTGTAGTTTTTGACGTTACCATGGCAACCGATGACTTTCAGGCCCTCTCGCCACTGGAAACTATAAACTGCAGATAACACACCACAACACCAACTCAAATTTCTTGGAATTCCAGCAAATCTGAATACCCTATTAATTCGCTTAAAGAGGAAGCATTCGCTCGAAAATGAAGTTGGTGTTTTTGGCTTGTAAAGATTCACTGATAAACATCTCACGCCTTCTCTGAGAATTATGTCAACACGATGAGCCGCCAGCCAATGAAATCATAGGACCCCTGGCGTTAACAGCAAGAAAAATAGAAGTTTCGCCGAAGTTTCAGAAAGCAATGGGCAAAGTGAAACTGGAAAACGCCGCACAATAAATCAAGAGGATGTTGAAAATTAAAGTAAGCACCTGCAACGGGTTGCGTCAATGAGGGACTTGTCGCCGAAATGAGATTTGTCAGGTACGTTGTTTTGTTTACCGTGCCCCGTAACATTTACAAATAATATTGAGAGCCTTCAGTCGTTTCAGAAAACCAAAGTTTGCAAAAAAACTATATTTAAAACCGCGCGCAATTTCGTGCACTTTTCACGTTCGACAGCGGTAATCTCGATCAAAGCGTTGAGCTGAATACAAGGCGAGGAAAACGTCCCGGATCGCCATGAAAATAAATATGAAACTTATATGGTGTGTAAAGCGTCCAAAAATGTTTATTTCAGTGACAGTCACGTAAAAATGACGTCATACATATACAAAATCCGCCATCATGGATTTCTAAATTGTTCAGAAATATCAGAAAACCTCAAATTTAATTTGGGAAAATCGAGCAAATTTGGGTAAAACGACCTGTATCCAAAATGACGTCATACGTTTAAAAAATCCGCCATCTTGAATTTCAAAATTGGTCAGAAATGTCAGAAAATCTCCAAATTTGATTTTCGAATAAAACATAAAGACGCAAAAACGGTAACGATTTTGGAAGAAATCCTTCCCAAAAAGCGAAAATCCAACGAAAACCGACAATTCAGCTGAAAATTTGGGTAAAACTATCTTTCAAAACTTGGTTGCCATGGTAACGTCACGTGACAATTGCAATTGACACCAAATTTTTCCCAGATAATTTTTAGGAAAATTCAGAAAGTTTGATTACAATTTCTTGAATGCTCTTTAAGTAATATAAATTTCAAATTAGCTCGGGCATCCCCCCCCCCCCCCCCCCTTTTTTTTCTTTAATGATGCTTTACTCGTAACTTTGCCTTTCCTGTCGGGGGAACAAGTGCCGGTTTTGGAAAATCTTCTTAGAAACACTACTCGAACATTTTCCGAATCTTTTTATCCAATCAGAAACTAGCGCAAGCATTCACGAGTATTCCGAAAGCAATCGCGCCAGTAAATACGTCTTGTTTCTTATCGACATCTGGGACACCGTTGGCTCAGTCCCGTCTCGGAAACGGGATTTCGCCATCAGCTGGTACTTGTTCCCTCGACTGTTTCCGTGAATAGAGACGGTATAATTAATACTGCGATAAATGGGTTGACTCGCAAATCTATATTATATAATTACAGTAGGATATCTAATTGTTGATATTTAAAAATGCTAATTTCAGCTCAATCCACAATTTAATTTGCATATTGAGTGGCACTCAAAAGCTCTAAAATTCCAATTCCCTTACTTCGCTATGTCGTCGTACCACGTACCTCAGTTGTACGTTGGACATCGCTATGTTTTCTCCCGATTTCTTCAAAGGCAAGGAAAGATCGATGTGAATCGCAGACCGTTTCTTGCATACGCATATAATACTTACCATGTGTCTTCTGAATAGTCTACTCTGCACAGCATAAACAAGAGGATTGGCACACGAATTCACTAATATTAAAACTAGAAAAACCTTATTTATGGTATACATTACATCTGCGTCCAAAACGAAGTACCATACAACATAGAGAATTAAGTTTGGAATCCAACAGATCCCGTATATAGCAGTTATCGTCATCAGCATCTTGGTGATTTTTTTTCTGGATTTCATCACGGATTGTGATAAATTTTGTCTAGGTACAACCTCTCGCCGTAACTGTACTATCGCCTTTCCGTAGAAGAATGCCATAAAACAGAACGGAACTATTCCAATCAACACCAGCCAAGCGACATTGTAACTTAGTGCAAAAGCAACACTTGGCCAATGGCTCTCACAGAATCCGCGCTCGCTGTTAAGACGTCTTACGTAAAATAATGGAATGTTGAAGATCATCGCGACAACCCAGCAAAAGACAACGACGATCTTCAATTTCTTGCTGGTGAAAGTTGATCGGTTTCCCAGAGGGGAAGTAATAGCTGCAAACCGCTCGTACTCACCACCAAACTCATTGCAGACGACGCCGCTCCAACCCAAGTGAATGTGTCAGACGTTATTGTTTTACACAAGATTTCTCCTTGTAAGCCTCGGGGATGATTGTACAGTCCTTCAAGGATATGCCTTGGCGTAAATGAAATCGCTATCATCAAGTCAGCAATAGCAAGATTCATGAGAAGATAGTTTACTGGCGTCCTTAAAATCTTGTTTTTCAGTACAACAAGATAAACCAGAACATTCCCTACCAAAATTCCTGCTATTAATATCGAATGTATAACTGTAGTAATTACGTTCTCCGCCGTCATTGTGTTTACTTCAAAACTAACGAAAGCTAAATCTTTCGTGTCTGAGCCAGATAATAGTTGCTTGGGCCTAACAAATGTAACAAGAATAATTTAAATTAGTTGTTCAAATACTTATATTATTTGTATGGTAATCATTTTATTCAACAAGCCGATTTGGCCGACCGTAAGCAAGACCCCTACACAGTTTTACTGCTACTATTATCCCACTAAACAAACAACCCGTGACATAATAGGCTTTCGACATTACTTCGACATATGAACAAATACAGCTCAGAATGGCAAGTTGTTATCTTGTATGAAGTCGTATACACCTATTTCAATTAACGTTGTCGGATAGAAATGTTTTTTTTAAAAGCCCGCAAGACAAGACCGAAAGGTAGCATGGGTAAGAGTAGAAAACTGCTGCACGCACCGAATACTAATGAGAAGTACCATGTAAAACATTATTTATAACGTTTCCTTTCTGTTTTGAACCTGTAGAAGTAAGCTACTTTTTGCCAAACTCGATTTTAGCAGAATCAACTAGTGACAAAACATGGGAAAACAAATTATCTAATTCGGGGCGAACCAAATACTTCACGTGCGAAATTGTTGATTTATTTTCCACCGATATGCAAATTCTAATGAATACCCAGACTACCATTCGGTCTTGTCTTGTAGGCTTTACGCTTTCTATCCGACAACGTTAATTGAAATAGGTGTATAAATTGCAGAAATGATGCGGCAAATATTCCTGAATAGTAGTCTCTAGTTAAGCCGAGATCATAAAATTATAATAAATAAAAAACCGGCCCATGTAGCTTAATTTATGAATGAAAGTGGCTGCTTCATATTCTGACTGGCAAGCTTTGGTAACTTTGATATTTAGAATGAAAAAATAATATGGGCCAAACAATAGAAAACTCTCGACGACTCTCAAGAAAAATTTTAGCAGGTTCAAATTCAATGAGAGCGCATGAGAGTTTCAGGCTTAACGAGAGTGAGACGTTGAACTGTCAACAACTCTCATCCTCGTTTGGACTGGGGCTTAACCACTTAGCTTCTGTGTACTAAAAAAGGTAGCGCGGTTTTCAACTATAAGACGCGATAGTCACTTCTAATATTTGATGCAGTTTATGATTGAATAATTATATACGAAGCTTCAAGCTTCCATTTTATATTAGTAACATTAGTATTATGTGTAAATATTTAACTATAAAGTACGTCTTAAATAATATTTTATCATGCTCGCTTTTACCGACGTTTCAGAGCCAATATCATACATTTATAACGAGTAATACTGAACGAGCTTTTAACATGATCAAACCGTTCGCTAATGTTCGTTGATGTTCGCTAATGTTGAAGAATAATCATCTAAAAGTTTTAGATTAACAATAAAGGGCGGAGACTGATCGTAATCGGCTCAGTGTTACATTGAAGGAAAAGGTAGTTGAATTTTCCGTAGCTACGAACTAATAAGATTTGGCAAATTTGAAAAGTTAAAAGTTCTGATCTTAGCTACATGCTGGGGTCCCTTTGCTAATATTAATTTGTAATAAATTATATATATATGCATAATATTCAGTCATACATGAGACAATACATGAGACAGTCATTCATTTTTCACCTGGAATGAATCACAAACTTGGCACTTGTTCGTTGTTTCCCCGCCTGCACGAAAGTGCATGTTAGTCAGCCGGTTTCCATGTTTAAACTCCCGTTACTGTCATAGTTCCACTGCATGAATTTCGATTGCATTGGCCAATGATGGTAATATATTAAGTTATTATTATCTATACGACTATATGATTTCTATATCATCTTGCAACACATTTATTGTGCATCGCTCCAAGAAGGAGGCAGCCTCGTACAGCACAAAGTACCTTATTCTCACTTATTTTCGCGAGTATTAATTTTCGCGGTTTTCGCGATGTAGCAAAAAAAACGCGAAAATAAAGACGATATTTTCCAAAAATTTTAAAGCCTTTGAGCCCTTTTTCCCTCTGAAATCGCGAAAATAAAGCCTCGCGAAATACGGCTCTGTTGATTTCGCGAAATTAAGTACACGCGAAAATTAGTGAGAATAAGGTATAAACAATATTTCCAATCCATGCTTGCTTGGACTTTGTTACTTATTTACTTTAATTTTCTATTTTTGTTTCTTAATTAAACAGTGTGTTCCCGAAGACACATCAATGGTTCGTTAGACCCAAATGAGGCCATTATATTTATTAGAACTTTTGCACGGCATTAAGAACTGAAATCGATGGAAATTTGTAGCAATAATTTATTCGCCGAAGACATCGACGAGACAAATTTATTTCTCGAATAAAATACGTGGGTATCAGTGGCACTGTATTTTGTAAGCGTCGCGTGGCTCTGCAGCAGCCAAAATTAATCTCTGGCTCTTTGATTCCATTTGAGGGCAAAGCTAAGTCATATAGTAGCCTGCGTGCAGACGGCTCCTATTTCCGTGTGGCAAGGAGATATATATAGGAGACATATGCACGCAGGTAGTCATAAAGGTGTCATCTACGTTTATTTTGATGGATCTAAATCAGAAGATGCCTTTTGCATGTACATATAACTTTTATACTCTAAATTAAACCGTTTCTAAAATCAAGATGCAAACAACGAATGAAAGTTAAATATGTGTTGATATGATACGAGTGTCTTTTTTTGTCGTTAAACTTACCGTATAGACAACAAATCTCTTTGGGAGAAATTTGTCGTTACCTTTAATGCACCAAATGGAACTACAGGACTGTGTAGAAAGGGTATGACAAGAAGTCTTCTTTATTAAAGGTGGATAATAAACTTGATTTCCACACTAGCTAAAAGAGCGCATTAAAATTAGCATATATTGTTTTATTATTATTATAATTAAATATTTATAATTATTATTCATGGCTCTTTTAAAGTGTATATGACACGAAATTGTTTATTTCGTTTTTTGATAGTTCGATATGTATAAAAAACATTTTCAGCGTTAAAAATATTTGAAAATATTTTTAAATGCATTTTTTTCGTCCAAAATACGCGCTATTTTGGCTCAAAAAATGTCCCCGGCAGCGCGCGGCCAAAAGGTCACGTGACATATGTCTGTGACGTCAAGTTGGCGGTGAGTTACAAGTAGTTCGTAGGAAGTATACGTTGCTGACCAGCCGAAAAAAACAGAGTTTCAGGAATAGTTCAGATGCTGATGGAATAAAATGTCACAGGTTTCATTGGATCCATAAGTTTTACTCGGATAATTGGGCTGTCAAAAGTCGTTCTGACGAGCAAGTTTATGCGGAAAATGTAGGTATATGAGATTCCAGTAATCGAGATGGACAGTGTGTACTGTCCCGAAGTTGGTTACAGTTTTACCGGCAGACCCGAATGGCTTTGGATTATTTCTTTACTGGCATTAGTAAATGAGATGGACCAAAAATTGTCCAGCATTCTGCAATCCCTCCACTACTTGTTGCGTCTCAGGAAAATGCCCTCACTCACCTCTCGTCCCAGTAAAAAAAGGTAAAGCCGTTAGTGGCCAAACTGACCCACACTGATGGAGTTTATCCCGGTTTCTGTAGCATGAAGCTGACTAGGAGTATTGCTTGGGTGGGATGCTAGTCCAACGCCAGGTTATCCCCCTGAATTTTGTCGCCGGTACCCATGAGAGAGGTGCTGTGAGTGTAAAGTGCCTTGCCCAAGAACATAACACAGTGACCCCAGCCAGGGCTCGAACCCGGATCGCTCTAACCGGAATCCAACGCACTAACTATTAGGCCACCGCGTCCCCTACATTAGCTGTGTACATTATGTGGTGTATGCTGATTATAATAAGTTTAATAATAATAAAAATAATAATCATTATTATTTTTTAAAAGAAAGAACTGGAAATTTCTCGATTGGACATCTGTATCATAGGGGAACACAGCTGCGCGTAGCCAAAGGACTGACCAGCCAGTCAAGATATACCTCAAAATCGCTTGCAAAATGGTTTTATGCTGTATGATGTCTATAATTAAAATGAATTATTGTATTATTCTTTAAGAGAATGTTGCAACATTCAAAAGATGCCAAATCTTATATGTACTCCCCCTAGATTGGCCAATAGGGAAGGTATATCTTGGTCATTTGTCCAATAATGCTCTTCCTTGATGCCCCAGCTACTCTATTTAAACAATAGAGTGTTTCTGTCGAGGAACTATCGGCTGATAGTTGCCCGCGGAAATTTTATGTTCTAAAAAACAAATATTAGCTAATATGCTAGTATTTTTAGAACATAAAATTTCCAAGGCAACTACATGTATCAGACCGATAGTTCCTCGATAAAAACACTCTATTTTGGTTATTGTTCACCACTAAATTTTCTTCCGCTCACTCAAAAAACTAGCGTCTTGAATTTTTAGCTCACCAAATCTAAATTTTTTTGGATGAAAGTCGAAATGTAACAAACGAAACAAAATAAGACAAGACACTAGCTAAAAAAGCGAAAATACAAGAAACCCACTAAATGCAGAACAAATATTTATTCATGCGCGCGTATCCAGTGATAGCCTGTCACAAATGTTAAAAATTCGCAACGCACATTGGCTAGAACATTACTGATAGAATTGATAGCAAATCACAATATTTTGTACAATATGTCTAACCTCGTGCCCGTTAAAACTGTTCACTAACGTACAAACATAGACTTAAAATTTGACCTCTGGCAAGGGAGGTTTTACAACAGACCTAAAAGAAAGTACTCAGTTCAGGCAGACTGTCCATAAAAATTGCTGACAATTTCTGATGACTGCACCTGCTGTTTAAATCATGAAATGTTGGTCTTTCGTGGTACGACTCGATCGAGGCATCGCTTTTGTGGCCAGTAACGCTTCTTACTCTGGAATTCTCCAGGCCAGCAGCTTTGAGGATGGTGACTAAGGTAGCCCGAATACAGTGTGACATGAAGTGGTAAGACAGACCTGCTTTCTTACTCATCCGGTCTTGTAAATTTTCCACGGTGTTATTACGACTGATTGAAATTTCTAACACGCTGCGACGCTTGGAGCTTTCGAATTTTGCGTTAAGATGTCGTTTCTCGAGTGAAATTAAATTTGTGTGTACAAAATTCAACTGTTGTGTCGCAAATACGTACAAAATAAGAAATAAATACTTAGCTTTTCTCCTCAACCTCGAAGCGCTTCACGTGCATTTATTGTTTTCCCGTACTCTCGGTTCGAAATGTTTCCTTTGTAAACGCTTCGTTTTCGCGCCTTCTTTTAACTGATAGGATAGTAAATTCTCGCTACTTTTGAATTTATTTCAACTATTAGCTCAAAACTGCACAAAGGGTGTTTTTCGCTCACGCTAGTACTATCGATCCGGGGTTTTTTTGACAGGCCGTTTAACCCAAATTTGGTGTTTTCAGCTTAATTTTCAGTTTTCATGAGATTTCCACTTTTTACGAAGAGTTTCGAATCAAATTTGGTGATTTTCTGACATTTCTGAACAATTTAGAAATCCAAGATGGCGGATATTTTCAAAGTATGACGTTATTTTGGCGTGATGATATCATAATTGATTCGTGATTGTCAATAAAATAAACATGTGTGGATGCTTTACCTACATTTTTATTTTTATAGCATGAATACTTTTCTTTCGAGATCGAGATCGTTTTACCCAAATTTGAGTGATGTTTTTTTGCTTGATTTTTCATGAAATTTTCGCTTTTTATGATGAAATCCTTCCAACATTTTTGCCGTTTTAGCATTTTTATATTTCTTGATTTTTTCAAATCAAATGTGGAGATTTTCTGACATTTCTGAACAAAGAAAATCCGCCATTTTGAATCCTTAAAAATGTACGACGCCATTATGGCGTGATATGACGTCATAAGTGACACGTGACTGTCACTAAAATAAACATTTTTGGATGCTTTACACACCATATAAGTTTCATTTTCATGGGGGGCACTTTCTGCCCCCATGTGTTGCAGGGTATTAAACAGTAAATGTTAATCAGGATGGAATAATGAAGCCAGATTTGCTTGTTACACGAATTTTTATTTCATTTCCGTCAGTTCTGTTTAAGATAGAAGTTGATCTTTCGTTTATTCTCCTTCCTGCATGGAATCGTTCTATTTCGAAGAGACTCGTTCCTACTCATTTGGCTTTGTTTCATAGACAGCCTGTACCAAATAAAAGAGCATCTTAGGAAACTCTATACCGCATTGTTTGTATTCTCTTTTATTCTGTTTTTACACTCAAACCTTACTACACACAAGCTTGTATGTCGCTTCGGAGTTTGACTTCAGTTTCCTGAGTTATTTCATAAAAAAAGGAATGAAAACCAGGCTTGAAACGTAATTCCCAAAGCTGAATCTCAGTGTTTGATCACGAATGCCAACCAGACTGAGGATCAAGAGAGCTAAGAGAAGACATTTTGGGTAAGGGAAGGTAAAAAAACCGGCGAAGAAAAGTCGATAATCTGCCCTTGGTTATCGACATACAAGCGAGCGCTGTGTTTGCGATTTCTGCTCAAAATCCCGGCGTTTCAAGAAGCCACATGGCCAGAAATCTCGGACATTTGAGCCCGCGAAATGTTCGGCGGCTTCTATACAAATAATGTTATTCAATATGGCGACCGGAGCGACTGTTTTATCGGATAAAGATAAATCTAGGTGGGAAATCGGCCATCATTCCCAAGGCAGACCCTGTTTGATTTCTGGAAACATAAAGAACATATACCTAATAATTACTAAAGGTCACATAAGAGTTTTGTAAGGCCTTGAAACTGGAATTTTATTAAAATTTCCCGCACAAATTAGCTCGCAGATATGCTGATCCTAAAAAATAATTAATTTTCGCGCCTTCTCGTTGTTTTTGAGGGAGCCTGGGGCTTAAAAGAGAGGTTACAATGCCAGTAAACAAAATGGCGAATCGAGAAGATGTTTTTACCCGGTTTAAAGATCATTTCGTTGCGTTCTTTTCGCGCTGAGCCATATTTCAACATCTCAAGGAGCGGCAGAAAACATGAAAATTGCAAGAGAAAAGTATCTTAAAAACGCAACGGATATAAACTCCCGAGAAATGTCATCAACTGTGTCTTAAAGTGTGGCTTCGATGGATTGAAAATCCCTGTGAACAAAGTCAAAACTCTCACGAGTTCCAGAGAGAAAGGTATTTATCGAGAGGTGGTGATGCTGTTTTCAGCCTATCGCCATACTGTTGCTTTGATAATGTCACTTGTATCGTAAAATTTGAAAAACGCAACGATTACAACTTGGAAACCTACAGTTTTCTGCCGGTCTTTTAGGTTTCGTTGATTGCTAACAGGCTGTCTTTGAACAATTTGGACTTCGCCTTGGATTAATGAGGTAGGCTTGATTTTAAATCTGTTTTCTTAGTAAAATCTCTAAATATCGAGGCCATTTCGCGACATGAATCCCATTATTTGAAAGAAGCCGCCGAACAAGTCGCGGGCTCAAATGTCCGAGATTTCTGCTAATTGCAGCACGATCAGCCAATTAGGAGCGAGTAATTTTTCCGCTCGCCCAATCAGGATTAAGTAATCATGCCCTCGATTACCAAAATATGTCCTTGATTAAGAAAAAATGCCCTTTGTCAAATCCAATCAGAATTCAGTAATTTAGACGTCCATGTGATAAATATAATGCAAATGAGTATACTAATATAGTATACTAATGCAAATGAGACAATCTGATTGGCTGAGCTACTCGTACACTATCAGCCATTAGTGTGCAGTGGCTGGATGTCGTCTACAAAATTGCGGTTTCTTCTCGTTTCTCCGAAGTTTCGGAAGAAGATTTAGAGTTAATACCAGACAATTGTTATGATTTTTACTAAAACAATTAGATTATGAGCTCGAGATTTCTATGATGTGATAGTTGATGAGGCCGTAGGCCGAATCAACTATCACATCATAGAAATCTCGAGCTCATAATCTAATTGTTAATTAGTATATACCAAACCAGTGAATAGTGTTTCCATAAACGAGGCCGCTGCACGTCACTGTGTTATCAAAAATACCTGAAGATATTTAGAGGTGATCATTTGTAGCAAGTTTAGTCGTGTCACTAAATAAAATCGCCAAAAATGTCGTACAAAATGTTTTGTTTACTATCGAGAAAATAGCTAGAGTAAGAACGTGACAACGCTCAGTTGTAAATAATTTCGAACAGTTAAGTCTTTGAAGTGGTTCCAAACGCTGTCCAGTCCAACTAACTTTAAAATGCAATTCCTACCTGAAATCCTGAATACAGCAGTGTCTTTCAAAAAGCAATGCAAGAAGTCCCTGTAATTGTTTCAATCCTGCCAACGATTTAGTTTTGTATTAGGAACGACTAATCTCGGTCTCACTACGCTAGAAAATATTCTTGTTGCCGTATTATGATCAAGAACTGCCCAAATGCTGTGGCTTCTCCAAACTTTACTGCTTCTCCCCTCCGGTAAATTAAAAGCAGTAACATCAGACGGTGGATGCAGTCACATGTGAGAAATAATTGAACTGGAATTACGAAAACGTCTTCGGTTAGGCAGCATCTTGACCATCTTGTTCAGTTTATAACGGCACTTGCAGCTTCAACATCAGTTTCTCAGGCAATAGTAACTGACAGAACTTGTAAAATACGAGAAAATATAACTCGTCGCTTTTGGTCCATCAGTAAAAACGGAAAAAATAATAATTTTCCCCTTGAAATCCTCAAAGTCCAACATACGAGACATGTTGATCGCCTGATGTTGTCATGTGACCGTTTCCCGCGCTGTCCTTGGTCGCGCGTAGGGTTCCACTTTTAAAGGATTTTTTTCGATTTTTCGCGGTAAAATAAATCTATAATTTTGGAGCTAGCTAACAATTATTCACCTCAGTGTCGGTGAAAAGTGGTGGGTATTTACCTCGCCGCTTATCACCGGCGATTCCAGAGGGATCGTAGTAAGATGACCTAGCATATATACAGTTATATATAAGCAAGTAATTATGTGTATCTACGAAACCTACTCTCATCTTCCGCTAAGTTTGACATTGTTTGGTACAACAGCGGAACACAGTTTAACGTTAACAGTTCTAGAGTGCCATTCAATCAGGCTCCTCTCCAGTTCAGTTATTGATGTTTGACTTGACAAGGACCTTGCTACCAATCTACCGCCAAAGTGTGAAACCCATAGCTTCAAAATCCGTTTTGTTCATAGCGCGCGTGCGCAATGTAACTTGGCATAAAGTGTTTACACGATCCGTGTATATTGTATGGATCAACGGATAAAAATATTCTCATGTGGGTTTTGTACGTTTTTTAGATGACTATCACTTGCGCTTCCACATGGATCATGGTACGGTGTTTTAGAATCTGTACAGGTATCAAAGAAGTAATAGTTCTTAGCAGAGTAAGCTCCTGCTCTGAATTTCACGCCACATTTTTTAACGTGTAATTTGGTTGGTACTACATTGCCACATAGGTTGGTCAAGACTTTTATCATTCTACAAGTAACAGCTCCAGAGAGCCATTCAACCAGGCTCCCCTTGTACGGCAAGCAAGCAATCCAGTTGTTGATATTGGACTTGACAAGGATCTCGCTACCCACCAACCGCCAAAGGTGGAAACTCATAGCGGCAAAATGCGATTCATTCATGGGTGCTGTTGTCAATAAAGGAACATTTCCAACACTGGGCCAGTTAGGTGTTGGCGTTACAGCATTATTGACTGCCATGAAATTGTCGTATTCTGTGAATGTATAGCTGTAAACTAGGGTCCAGCCTCCACCGTCGGTTTGCATGTCACAATAGGCCTGGAAAGCATTATCGCCGCTAGCCTCATCCGGATCTATCCAATAAGCTCCAGATGGATAACTGGGCATGAGAAGTTGAAGTTCCTTGCAAGATTTAACGGCGGCATGTTTCGTCAGCCCTGTAGCTGAAAGATCAGATAATGTTAGGTATACGATAAGGCGGCACAGAATAGAGCCCGATGGGGTCTAATACCGAAATATATCAGCATGGAGGTAACTGGAATCTTTCTAACGCTCATTACCGTTTAATGTCGACGGTCTTACTTTTGGCAAGGAATGAGAAGTGTTAGCTAACAACAGGCATGCATTTTCAAAATGTAAAATTTGCACTACATGTACATGTTTTTGTATCTTTTTATAAGAACATTTTTATAAGAACCTTTTTTTATCAGAACTAAAACATAATTTGAATGTGTTTCGGAGTGATTTAGTGCAAGACTACTTTGTTTTGAAAATTGGAAAAAACATAGAACATTTACAGGTTAAAAGTGTCAAAAAATTAACGACGTTCAAACTTAGATAAAATATATAAAAAAAGTTCAACACAAAATAATGTAAAGACACACCCCTGAACCTGTTTTGTTGTTGTTGGTGTTGTTGTTGTTGTTGTGTTGTCTTGCTTCTTTATTTGTTTTTGTTTGGCTGACTATATATTTGCTTACTTGTTTGCTCCTTGCTTGTTGTTTATTTATTTATTTATTTATTTATTTATTTATTTATTTATTTATTTATTTGTTTGTTTGTTTGTTATTGTTTCTGCGCACTTTCTTCCGTATTTGAGTTAAAAGTGAATAAGTAGCAAAGGACCTCGAACGAAAATGCTGCTGGTATACGTAGGATCTCGATCCGTAAAAGATCTAATCAGTCAAACATAGAAATACAAATAAAGTAAGCAAGGCTGATACTACGTAGAACACTTAAAGCGACAAAGACATGATAGAGTCCGAACTGAAAGCCAAAAATGCAACCGTGGATTTGTTTGTTTATGTTTGTTTGTTTTTGCGTCTGTTTAGTTTTTTGGGTTTGTTTGAATTTTGCTTGTTTGTTTGGGGTTTTTTCGTTCATTGGTTTATTTTGTTCGCTTGCTTATTTGCTTGCTTATTTGTTTCTTTTGCTTGTTTGTTTTTTGCGTATTGTTTTCCGCTCATTTGCTTTCTTATTTTGCTTGTTTCATCGTCTGTTTTTTTGTTTCGTTTACTTGCTTGCTTACTTACTTTTCGTTTGTTTGTTTGTTTTGTATTCTTCCTTACTTGCTTGCTGTTTGTTTTCATGTTTTCAGCTTGTTTGATTTGTTTGCTAGCTCACTTTCTTGTTGTTTGTTTGTTTGTTTGTTTGTTTGTTTGTTTGTTTTTTGTGTTTGTTTCTTTGTTTCTTTGTTTGGCCTGTTATATTTATTTGTTTGCTTGCTTTTTTGTTTTCTTTACTACAGTTATAACCTTGGCAATCTTCTCTTATAAATCCTGGCTTGCAAAGGCATATGTCTCTTTTGTGACGACTGTCGTACTGGCAGACAGCATAAGAGGGACAGACGGTCTGACCACACATTTCCTGCAAAAGAGATGGCAATAGTTCGTCGACCGTCCAAAATATTCACATACAAGATACTATAAAGAAAAGCGGCCCAGTGTCAGCCGTAATCAACCGTGCCAGCCGAGCAAACAGCAACACTGTGGTCGGAAAGCGCATACAACATACCAACTTACTTATATGAACATATGAACGGAATTCAAATAAAATAATTAATTATTCTAGGGAGGTAATGTCTGATGACCTAATTGTTAGACACTCATCAGTGCACCGCTTAACTCCAGTTCCCATAGCATCAGCGACAAGCTGTATCGCTACTACCCTTGATGGAATGCTAGTCCATCGAAGGTAACTCCCCAGTATTTTTGTCAGATTGCCATTATAATTCGCTGGTAGCTATTTATACTCTTGGATGTAGAGAGGCACTGTGAGAGTAAAGTGTCTTTCCCAAGAACACAACACTAAAACATATAATTACCTCAGCTTTTTGATACACGAACCCCTCACGTGTATTTAAATCATCTGGGTGTGACGATGAATCTGCGTTGTTCAACTCGCATATGAATCCGTCTCCTTTGCAAAGGTCCATAGTTGTAGGAGTAACACGATTTCTCCAGATAGCACTTCAGCTTACAATGCTCCTCGTCCTCGACTTTGAATGCTGCAATCACGTGGTTAGAAAGTGTAAATCCAGGGATAGCATTCGTGAATCGTACACTCCTGCATATATCTTGAAAAAAAAAAAGATACGTTCAAATATTTTAATTTCTACAACATGGGTTAACAAATTTCCACAAGCTTTGAAATATGTTTGTTTATATATGATGTATAAATGCTTTAAACACTATTTTTGAAAGGAACATTTTTTTAGGACAGTGCAACACCGAACAAATAATCTAATGAACGTGGCGATATCACAAAGAAACCTAATCTTTGCACAAATTGTGTTGCTGTATCACGTTAATTAAAGCTCTTGACTGTGTTCTTCTTCGATGGTTGCTAACTCGAAGTCAAAAGTATTGAATTTAGCCGTTTTTATCCTAGACACACAATCCCTATGAAGAAATATAGGCTGGCAATGTTTAGTGCGTTTCGATATGGGTCGATATCTCAGTTCGTATGTAAAAATACCAGCCAAAGATGACTTAATGAGTCATATTAAAAATATGGAACTAAAAAATGCTATATTTTTCTCCTCGTCTCCTCAAATCTCCTCATAAATGAAACTGCTAGGAAAGCTTATAGCGGCATTATTTTTGCCCCATGAAAAGTATGCTTTTATTGTGTCAATAGTGTACTGCTTCGCTTTTAGTAGCAACACTGACTAGTTATTACTTTGCTTATGAAACAAACACAAATAATGAACATACCGTTCGACAAGCCATAGTTCTGCATCAAGTTGAGAAGAAGCAACAGTTGAAAGAACCTGGCCATTGACATGCAATAATCTCTTGATAGCGCGTCAATATCTTATGCAGGTTAAAAAACTGAATGGCTTTTGGATGAAATTTTATCAACTCTTATTAAACACTCCTTACAGTGAGATAGAAATAATTTTGTTATTCCCGATGAAGAAAGGAGTCTTTCAGGTGAAAGTTATACTAAGTGGCTTCCGTGCATTATTCATTACTTTCCTTTATTTAATCAGTTCCCTAAATCAGTTTATTCAACAAAGTATCCTACTTATTGCTGCTGCTAATTGACATCTGCACGTTATGTTTTGGTTGGCTTTTATTCACCTGAGGTGTTTTATTTGTTTACAGCCGATAATGAGTTTACCATATTCTAATTAACAATTAGTATATACCAAACCAGCTTAAATTGTTTCAGGCTGCCTTTAGTGCTCATTCAGTCGCATTTGTTGTACATTTACAGGCATTTCACATTAAATATTTCGTTCCAAACTTCGTGCATTATTTAATGGACCTGACTTTTGTTTGATTTAGAAGGGCCAAAGTTTTTAACGTAATGATTTTAGCCATCTCTTTCAAATTTCACTGTGTCGACGAACGAACTACCCTGGAAAACAATTGTCGAGCTCGCGCATTATTTACCATATTTGGTCACAAAGGGTGTTATGAGCTACCATATTTGGCAGAATCCGTGTTATGAGCTGATAACATGGGAGCAAGGAGCCAATCAGAAGGCCAGAAAGGCCATAACAGTGATTCAGTATTTAATAATATACGGTAACCAATCACAGCATTTAGAGTGACTATAGCTAATTTAGTTGGCCTGCATGTTATTCACTCCACATTTTCCATTTAGCACTTCCCTTAGACTCACTAAAAAATCACAGCATTCAAAAATCGTCATCATGTGGAAACTTCCATTGTGTGGTTATATTACAAACTGCCAAAGCCGGCTTATGGAAAGTAAATATAACTTGTCTGAAACTTCTTAACACTATTTAGAACAGGGGAAACGAGATGGAGTTGGTTTATATGTCAATCAAGTATATCAGTTTAATTGACGAGACGACTTCTCTATAAATGTTGAAGATGTAACAGAGTCGCAGTTCATAGAATTAACAGCATATCCTAACAATATAATTGCAAACTTGCTGAATTAATACACACACTTGGTTCAGAAATGGGGGAGTTTGATTTTGATCTACTCAAGTCCTCGGAAAATCCGATAATGATTTTCTAAATCAAATGTTTTTTATCCTCCTTCTATCTATTATTAGTAAAAATCTACTAGTATACTAATGCAAATGAGACAATCTGATTGGCTGAGCTACTCGTACACTATTATAACAATAGAGTGTTTCTGTCGAGGAACTATCGCCTGATAGTTGCCCGCGGAAATTGTATGTTCTAAAAAACAAATATTAGTCCGAGAACGAAGTTCGAGGGCTAATATGCTAGTTTTTTAGAACATAAAATTTCCAAGGGCAACTATCAGACCGATAGTTCCGAGACAAAAACACTCTATTGTCGTTATTGTTCACCACTAAATTTTCCGTGCGGGGGCCTAAAACTGAAACGACATGAATTTATTTATTTCGATTTCTAACACACTGCAGCGACGCTTGGAGCTTCAAAAATAGTTTTGCATTTCAACTTTTGTCTCGTAAATACGTACAAAACGTTAGGTTAAACTTCGGTATTACTTTTTCAAAAGTTATAAATCGACTGAGTGATTTTTCAATTCCATCTAAATGAAGTATGATTTGTATGAAAAACGGCGGCAAAACCTGGCGCGGGTTCCACCAAGTTGAATGAAAAGAAAGCAGGACAAAAGTTTTGTTCGGATTATTTCTTCGCTCAATCTCTTCTAAAGTTTCATATATTCTGGAAAATTGTGCAAATGATTTAGTACAAAATGGAAAGATCTGAAATAATTGTGGAGCTGAACATTATATTCATTTTACAAGTCAAACGGACAACTGAACGGAGTCGAAGGTTTCACTGCGGGCAAACGCTTGACGAACTGCCGCATTTAAGCTTCGTAACCGATATTTATTGTGCTGATTCAAGCTGGAATTGACAAGCCTCTTGGAAATTAATACAAGGTAACAATACTGAATAGGCTAAGCTTAAACTTGTGGCGTAAACAGGCTGTCATATTTTGGACGAATTTGTGTCGGTTTACCGATCTTTCCGTAAATTGTTTAGTGCTCTTTCATTCGCATTTGTTGTACATTTACAGGAATTTGCCATTAAATATTTCGTTCCAAACTTCGTGCATGCCCATATGTTATGAAAGAATTGATAGAGAGTAAATTCTCGCTATTTTTTAATTTATTCTTTCAACTGTTTAGCTCAAAACTGCACAAAACGGTTGTTTTTCGCTCAGGCGGGCACTATCGATCCGGGTTTTTGCCCGACGGGCACTATTACCTGACAGTGTCTCTCCGCGGATGAACACTATCACGTCACGTGTTCGATTTAAGGGGGAGAACCCAAACTACAAGGAACCACAAAAATGTTGCTAAGGAAATCTCTAAACCTCCATAACTTTAGTTCCTGGACTCCAGTGGGCATCAAACGTTGTAGTGTTTGTTCAATTCACGTTCCTTTAAAATATTTCGAACCATGCCCATATTTGGTGTGTCACGTGACCAAAATGAAAAATGTCTAAAAACTCGGAAGGATTTGATCGTTTTCAAATTATTACTTTAGAATTTGCTGAAGAACGTCAATATCGACAACTTGTAGCATGCGTTTGATGAAATGTACAATATTTCGGAAGTTATAAAGCTTTACTCTTAAAGCTTTATAACTTCCGAAATATTGTACATTTCATCAAACGCATGCTACAAGTTGTCGATATTGACGTTCTTCAGCAAATTCTAAAGTAATAATTTGAAAACGATCAAATCCTTCCGAGTTTTTAGACATTTTTCATTTTGGTCACGTGACACACCAAATATGGGCATGGTTCGAAATATTTAAAGGGAACGTGAATTGAACAAACACTACAACGTTTGATGCCCACTGGAGTCCAGGAACTAAAGTTATGGAGGTTTAGAGATTTCCTTAGCAACATTTTTGTGGTTCCTTGTAGTTTAGGTTCTCCCCCTAAGCCAATCAGAATCAAAGAAAATTTAGTGGTGAACTATAACAGCCATTAGTGTGCATTGGCTGGAGGTCGTCACAAAATTGCGGTTTCTTCTCGTTTCTACGGAGTTTCGGTGGATGATTTAGAGTTAGTACTAGACAATTGTTATGATTTTTACTAAAAACAATTAGATTATGAGCTGACGAGACAATCCAAAGTCCTTGTCGGCTTTGAAACATGAGCTATTCCCTACATTTTCATGTACCGACGTGGATCCAATCAAAATCAGTGCTCAACTCGGGTTTTACAGGAAAGTACAGTATCACCTCCCGAATATCAAACAATTATCTATCATAGAAAATGTAATGTGCAAAAATGATAACAAGTTATTATCAATTCAGACTATTATGACTTAATTGTTCTGTGTTTATCATATTATAGTTTCTATTAGTAAAACTCTACTATAGTATACTAATGCAAATGAGACTCATTGGCTGAGCTACTCGTACACTATCAGCCATTAGTGTGCAGTTACTGGAGGTCGTCTACAAAATTGCGGTTTCGTCTCCTTTCTCCGAAGTTTCGGAAGAAGATTTAGAGTTAATACTAGACAATTGTTATGATTTTTACTAAAACAATTAGATTATTCGCTCTCAATTTCTATCACATCATAGAAATCTCGAGCTCATAATCTAATTGTAAAAATATTAGTCATGCACGATCAACAAGTATAACAAATTCAAGTGCAAAACTTATAGATAATATATTAGTGAACCACTTAGAAGAAAATTATATATAAAAGTGGCATTCTCTTCACTGATCTCCCTTATCACTTACCTGTGTTTCAAATAACAAGAACATACAAAATGAAAGGAAAAAATTTAATCAAATCTGAATACATGGACAAATTTAATAAAATAGAACTGAAATCAACTGTGTCAACATTTGGAAAAGGAAAATTAGCTTGATGTATACAAAAATAATGACACTCAAGAAGCCTATAATCTCTTTTATAAAAATATATATCAAAACAGCATACCATTAAAAAGAGCAAAAAAAATACCATGGATCACAAAGGGTATTTTGATTTCTACGAAAAAGAACAAATAAGCTCTATAAGAAATGTTTGAGTAAACCAACTGAAATAAATGAAACAAATTATAAAAAGTATCGAAACAGATTCAATAAACTAAAGAAGGCTGCCAGGAAATTATACTACGATTACAAATTAAATGAGTATAAGGACAACCTAAAGCTTACTTGGAAGTTTTAAATAAAATAATTAACAAGAAAAAATTAAATCAGAATTACTACTATCGTTAATTAACACTACTATATATCCATACTTAATATATTGCAATATTTATACATGGAATAGTACATATCCTACGAACCTCGTTCCCAAGGTCTGGAAGATGAGAGACCCTGGGAACGAGGTTGATATCCTACTAGGCTTTAACTTATTTCTTTATTATTATTATTAAAAATAAGATAGTAAGAGTTATGACATTTTCAAACTATAGACAAGAAACGAGACAATATTACAATCACTGAAACTATTGAATATTTATTAACTTTTATGTTTTCATACTTCAATGAAGTTTAATGATTACTTCAATGAAGTTTTTAAACTTCATTGAAGTAATCATTTTAATGATTACTTCAATGAAGTTTAATGATCACTTCAATGAAGTTTAATGATTACTTCAATGAAGTTTAATGATTACTTCAATGAAGTTTAATGATTACTTCAATGAAGTTTAATGATTACTTCAATGAAGTTTAATGATTACTTCAATGAAGTTTAATGATTACTTCAATGAATTTTAATGATTACTTCAATGAAGTTTAATGATTACTTCACAAATAATAAATAAATATTTACATAATTGCAATACGCGATCGGCTTCTAATAAACACATAGATTATCAAAGAACAAATTATGGTAAATTATCTGTAAAATACAAGGAGGCACAATAATGGAACACTTTACCAAAAAACCTAAAAAAAATGAAAAATCTTATAGCACATGTAACAACTATGTTAGAATATATATACAGTGGTACTGTTTACAGTAACAATACATAAAACTGATAATATTTTACGGTGTAAGTGTTTTAAAAACGCCATTGATTATAATTTAACAATATCATAAATAATGACTAGGGATCTTCTTTGAAAAGCTCAGTAGAGTTTGCTAAGATCTCCTGTCACTGTATAGCTACTGGATGCGGCGAATAAAGTTGAAAAGCGAATATTATTGATTTATTTTCTATTCTATTTTGAGCCTTTTTCCAGTAATCCTACTCTGCCTGGGAGAGGGAGGAGGAACATTTTGGTGAGTCAATTGTATTTGACCACGTAACTTGACGTTACGATGCCAACCACTTTGTACCCACATTTGGTGTTTTGCAGCTGAATTTTTTCAGTTTTCGTGAGATTTTCGCTTTAACGAAGAGTTCCTTTTTTCCTGATTTTCTAACATTTCTGAACAATTTTGAAATCCAAGATGGCAGATCCAAGATGGCGGGTTTTTAAAATTTATGACGTAATTTTGACGTGTTGTGATCGTCATAATTGGTACGTGACTTATTGATGCTTTAGACACCTTTACACACTTTTGATCGTGTAGCCCGATGCATTCAGTGTACAATAAAAGTAAGCATCTATTAAACTCGCAATATTCTCGAGTCGTTCACAATATACATTCTCTTTGTCCATGACATGAAACGTTTGCAGAATCCTTACACTCCAAGGGAAGATCGTATGGATCAACGGACGTAAATATTTCCATGTGGATTTTGTACATTTTTTAGATGATTATCATCTGAGGTTCCACAAGGATCATGGAATGGTGACCTAAAATCTGTACATGTATTAAAACAGTAATAGTTTGTCTGCGGCGTAGATCCTGCTCTGAGCTTCGTGCCACATTTTCCAAGTCTGACATTGTTTGGTACAACAGCGGGACACAGGTTGGTCACGACTTTTATCTTTCGGCAAGTAACAGCTCCAGAGAGCCATTCAACCAGGTTTCCCTCTTCCGGCAAGCAAGCAATCCAGTTATTGATGTTGGACTTGACAAGGAACTCGCTACCCACCAACCTCCAAAGGTTGAAACTCATAGCTGCAAAATGCGTTTCATTCATGGGTGCTGTTGTCGATAAAGGAACATTCCCTATACTGCGCCAGTTAGGTGTTGGTGTTATAGCATTAGTGACTTCCATGAAATTGTCGTATTCTGTGAATGTATAGCTGTAAACTAGGGTCCAGCCTCCACCGTCGGTTTCCATGTCACAATAGGCCTGGAAAGCATTATCGCGGCTATCCTCATCCGGGTCTATCCAATAAGCTCCAGATGGATAACTGGGCATGAGAAGTTGAAGTTCCTTGCAAGATTTAACGGCGGCATTTTTCTTCAATCCTATAGCTGGAAGATTACATTGTGTTACTTTTAAGACAAGGTGGTCGAGTGGTCTAATATCGAAATGTTTTATTATCGAAATATTTTAGCAAACAAGTAATTCGTTACCGTTAGTTTATGTGGTCATTAGATGTTCTTTATAAAATGTACATCTTGCACAACTACATGACTACATATTATAATATGTTTGCTACTTTGTAATTTATATTTGTATAAATTATTGTAACAATTTAAACGTTCAGGCTAAGAAAATTATTCAAGTTCAATCTGAACCAATAATGTTATTACCTGAAATCAATATATAAATATTATTAAAGTGACACGTTCATGTACCATAATGCAATTGGTAAGTGTTTGGAAGTGATTTTAAAAATGGCAAAAACATTACGAACGCTCAGTTCCTTATTTGCTCTTTGCTGCCTTTATAAAAATGCTAACCTTCGCAATCTTCTTTGATAAATCCTAGCCTACATAAGCATCTGTCTCTTTTGATACGAGTGTCGTACTTGCAAACAGCATAAGACGGACAGACAGTCTGGCCACACATTTCCTGCAAAAAAGATGGCACTGAATAGTTTGTTTAAAATATTTACTCACAATAAACGTCGTTTTGTCGTAGGAAAACGACAAGCTTTATCGTCTTGCTATTTCCGAAATATCCCAGTGCCGGCCACGGTCAACCGTCCAGGGCAGGCAACAACGTTAACCGAAACTCGTGTACAAGCGCCTACAGCATATACCTAGGTGAGAGTTATGTACGCGATTCAAACTGATAAATATTGGAGAGGCCGCAATGCCATGGCTTGTGGGAGACCAGTGACCTAATAGCTAGGCCAACAGTGCCGGCGCTTAATTTGATTTCCATAGCATTAAATTACTAGGACTGAGTATTGCCTTTCCCGCTGGTATGGCAGCTGTAACTCCCAGCAATTTTGTCAGCTTGTCCCAATGATTCTCTAGTACGCGTGATTTTGAACTTCTGAGTGTAAAAACACACAGTGAGAGTGAAATGCGTTGCTCAGCAACCGACACATCGTACCCATGCCAAGTACCGAGTATGTATGATCGATATTTTTATTAATTACCTCAGCTCTTCGATACACGAACCCGTCACGTGTATTTAAATCATCTGGGTGTGACGATGCATCTGCGTTGTTCAACTCGCATATGAATCCGTCTCCTTGCAAAGGTCCATAGTTGTAGGAGTAACACGATTTCTCCAGATAGCACTTCAGCTTACAATGCTCCTCGTCCTCGACTTTGAATGCTGTAATCACGTGGTTAAAAAGTGCAAAGCCAGGAATATCATTCGGGAATTATCAAAATATCTGCGGTACGTAGTTTAGCAGATATTTGTTTTCTGCACGTTCTGTTTCGGTATTTTCATTGTATTACACAATGAGGTGTTTTAAGTTACGTATGTGTTTTGCATATTAGTATATAAGGCTGTTGTCAGTGCGTTCTTCCTTCGGGTCTGCGAACGCCACACCGCTCCACCGTTCTTTTATTTATGTTATTTGGAATTATTTTAATTTTGTGTTTTCCGCTTCCTCTTTTATAATAGGGCGGGAAGCTTCGCATGTGCGAAATCAGATACCGACGCGTCACAGAACAATACTCACCGCGATTGACTGGAATATGGAGAAGTTGGGTGTGATTTATCTTGTTTACTGTCATGTAATAACGACGAATTTAGTGTTAAAAACGGTAGCCATGGCGTTTAAGGTCGCTTGGAGCCCTCACTTAGCTTCTGGGTTGAAACTTTAGACGCTCCCGGAATTTGTGCTTGACATGATTAGGCGCGGATACAGGTTACCTTGTTATCCCATCCTGTGTTTTTTAAAGAACAATAGATCTGCACTTTTCGTGGCTCAAGAAATTAGTGAGCTTTTAATTAATTAACGGTTGTATTATTGAACACGTTGTTCGATCTTCCTTTCTGCGTGAACCCATTGAGTCGCTGAAGGAAAGAAGCTGCGTTTGGTTATCGATCTTAGGCATGTAAACAATTATCTGGTTTAATAAGCCCGAATTCATATACGAAGGCCGACGCGTACGCTCGCTTTCAGTCAAGTTCTTGATGAAGGTCACTGGTTTTTGTTTTTCACATGGGACCTTAAGTCAGGCTATCATCTGGCTGACATTTGTCTTGATCACCAAAAGTATCTTGGTTTTGCTTGGCCTTTTTCTGGCGTAATCAGATATTTTACTTTGAATTCACAGTTCCTTTTGGCCTAAGCAGTGCCTGTTTTTGTTTTACCAAGTTGATGCATCCATTAGTTAAACGTTGTCGTTCTATGGACCACATCAGTTTTATTTACCTCGACGACGGTTTATTCCAACGCAAAGAGCTTTCTTCATCTGGTCTTGTTTTGCAACGAAGAGAAGTCTCATTTAGTCTACTTCGCAACCGTTATTTTGGTCGTCACGCAACGACTCCGATGCAAATCGGTGAATGGCTCTGTCTCGTCATCGATATTATTTCAAAGACATTCCAGATTCCGGATAAGAAAGTCTCCAAACTCAAAGGTTTGTTAGATTCTTCGATTCAGGATGGGCACTCGTCATTCCGCGAACTAGCTGGGGTAGCTGGTTCCATCATTTCAGTAGCCTTAGCAGTCGGCCCGTTTTCTCGTCTTTTGACCAGACAGATGTACTTTGCCATAGAAACCAGGTCCGCTTGGGATCACACACTTCGTTTTTCTCCAGGTCTTTTAGAAAAGCTCAAATTCTGGTATTGTAACATCGATTCCTTCAATGTTTATTCTCTAAAACCTCCTCTAGCTATGCATACAGTTGTGTTTTCCGATGCAAGTGACGTAGCTTTTGGAGGATTTTCTGCCTCTTTGTCCTCTTTCGGCACCGTTGTTAGCGGCACGTGGACAACCGAGGATATTGGTCAAAGCTCCACATTTCGCGAACTGAAAGCTATTTATCATGTCTTGCTATCTTATTATGTTGCTCAATTGAAACATAGAGATAGAGTCAAGATTTTTACGGATAATCAAAGTGCTGCCAGAATAGTTTATATTGGAAGTTCCAAGCATCTCCAGTCTCTGGCCATGGGATTTTTAATTTTTGTCTTTCTAACAGTATTGTTCTCGAAGCGCAATGGATCCCCAGGTCACTTGAAAAAGCAGATCTCCTGAGCAGGTTCATTGACAAAGATGACTGGTCGGTCAACCCATCCGTGTTCCGAGTTATCGATGCTAAATGGGGTCCACACACCATTGACCGCTTCACACAACGCCCAATTACCAAGGTTCAACTCTAAATTTGCCTGATTTGGCTTCGCCACTTAGGCGTATGGTATGCCATTACAGATTTTTATTTGACCTTTGTTGTGTGCATTTTTCCCTTCTTGGCTGTACCATTTTGGCGCGTATTTAGGCTCGTAGTTTTTTGCGTCTTCAATTTGAGATTGTGTTTTTGCCTGATTTGGCTGTGCCATTTTGGCGCGTTGTTTGGCTTTTAGTCTTTACGTCTTCAATTTGAGATTGTGTTTTTGCCTGACTTGCTTGATGTGCCATTTTGGCGCGTATTTTGGCCTTTAGTTGTTTACGTCTTCAATTTGTGAGTTGTGTTTTTGCCTGATTTGGCAGCGCAATTTTGGCGCGTTGTTTGGCCTTACGCTTTAGGTCACGTTCATGATTCGAGTGTTTTTTGCCTTATTTGGCAGTTCCACTTTGGCGCGTTGTTCAGCTTTCGGTTTCATGATTTCATTATAAATCGTGTCTCCGGGGAATTGGCTGCGCTACTTGGCGCTTTCCGGGTGTGATGTTTATAATTTCACTATTTATCTTCTTTATTTTGCTTTATCTGCCTGTAGCTTCGTTTATATCTTTCAGATGTTCTACAATTTGGGATTTAGCGTGAAGCACATTCTTTGACCGACCCTTCCTTGCGTAGCATAGTTCCAGGCCTTCTCGACTTGCAGTTAGAGTCCAGGGCTCCATCCACTGTACAGAAATACAAGTCTGGCTGGTTATGGGCGCTTCCAAGATTGGTGTTCCTGTTATTCCAGCAAAGCCGCTTCAAATTGCGCTTTTTATTACTGAGCTTACTGTAATTTCAGTTCAGAACAATACAGGATATTTGGTATAGAATCTGTTATTTACAGTATTAAATGGGGTCACAGTCTAGCTCGCGTGGTAGAATGTCCTACTACTCACCTCCTTGTAAAATCATCCTTATAAGGTGCAAGAAGGAAACTTGCACGTCCCGTGCAGTCCAAATAACCATTGTCTCAGTCGATGGTTCTAAGGATTCCTTATCATTATATTTCAAGTAGTTTTCTCGCTGATTTCGTTTTCTTTTCATCCTCTTAGTCGGCTTCGCCGGGTTTTTTCGTATGGATGAAATTCGAAACTTAGCATTCAAAGATGTTACTATTTGTAGTGATTATATGTCAGTTTATGTACCTTAGCGTTAAAATGATCAGTAGAGGGAAGGAGATACGACCTTATTAGCCAGGTCTGAAAAGTCTATTTGTCCAGTATCTATCGCCGAGAGGTTAATTATTAAGCTTCTTCCCTCCAATTCATCTACCCCTCTCGTTAGACGATTTGTTAAAGTCAAGAAGTATTTTCATGGAAGCAAAGGAATTTCGTACACTAATAATTTGTACTTTGTAACTTGTAATTTGTTGTCTACCTTTTGTAGACAACATTTCTATTTATGGCACACACAGTTTCAAGTCAGGTGCCGCTTCAAATCTTGCGTACTGGAGAGTGGTACTGGTGATTTATCGGATATGCATGCAGGGTGTAGGTGTGCTTCGACGGATACATCAAGCACACAATTAATGATCGATTAGGAGTTTCTAAATCTATTGCTATTTAATTATATTGCTATTTAATTATATTGCTATTTAATTCAGATTATCTTTTATTTATAATAATTTAGTTTAATTACATCGGTCCTGGCGAGGGACTTAAGTTGTGCCTCGGCTCGCTCCAGATTTCCTATCCGTTTTTCCCACGAGGTTTTTTAGGTTAGGTTTTTTCTGGCCTCCCTGGCACGGCTTACTCTAGTTGGTGTTTCATTTTGTCATGTTATTTTGTATCATTTTTCGCATTTACAGCAATAAAGTGGTGTTGTGGCGTTACTACCAGGCCATAATCCAGTATTCTCCATGAATTCTTGTATCATGTTTTATATTCTTAAGTTAGTGCAGAACGTACATTTCTGCAAATATCTTGAAATAAAAAAATAACAACATCATGCTAACAAAATTTACATAAACTTTCAAATTTGCTATTGATATTATTTTTGTATTTTTGCTTGTATTTTTTTACTTATGTAATGCACCTGATGATGTAACAAACAATCCCAGCGAAATAGACAATGTTTCACCCATGTTTTATGCTAGGCACGCAAAATCCCTCCGAACGACCTTGGACAAGCAATATTTAATTAGTGCGTTACTTAATTCAGCTTAAGATTACTTTATGAGCAGCATTTTCAGATACGATAATATAAATGCCAATCTCGAAACTCCTTGCCTTTCAAGACCCGTAATTACCGGCTCAACAATAAAGCTGTGTAATCGTTGGTTATATCCCATACAAACAAAGTCCCCGCACAAGGTAGCTTTTGAAACTATGAAACATTAAAAAAAGGTTAAAATTGTCGTAAAATCTCCTTAAAAATGAAATTAACAGCTTGGAAAGCATAGTGTTTTCTTTGCCTCATTCAAAAGTAACGTTTCTAGTGGCATTAGTGCAGAAATATTATATTAAACATGTTGCATTTCTGCGTTTTTATGTGAAACAATAGTATGTTTACTTTGTTGGAGCGTTCATTGCCTAATTCGACCTTGGAAAATTTGATGGTGTGCGAACCTTTTCTAGACCTTCTACGGCGACTCGTTCCTCGTTAACAAGAATTAGCCCACTGTAAAACTACAGACAAACATAGGTGAAAATTCAGCCATACCGTTCATTAAGACGTCCTTCTGTGTCAAGCAAAGAAGTAGCAAAATTTCAAACAGTCTAGCCAATGCCATTACTCAATTTTAACGACGCGTCGAAGTCTTACGAAGACTTTACCTTACCTTAGTTTATTTCATTAGTTGCCTAACCCAACTAACTTTTAATCAACAAACAAAGCATCGTAATTATTGGTGTTACTAATTGATATCGATGGCTTGTGGCCTATTTAATTCTTAGCCTATGGCTCGCCTGAGGTTAACAGAGCTGATAATGGTTCAGCAAGTACTTGGGATAGGAAACCAATCACAGCCCGGAATTCAAAAATCGTTGGATGTTGCACCGTGTTGTTATAACAAATGCTGGGAGGAGCCTAACCTGGACGTTCAAATTACGCTTTATGAACCCTTTTCCTCTCGATTAATCTCTAGCCTGCGTGCAGACGACTCCTATTTCCTTGCTTCACGCGCAAGGAAATAGGAGTCGTCTGCACGCAGGATAAATAATCTCATGCTCAAAATATTATCTTTGTGATTCATACGTACTTTTTGATGCTAGTTCTGCATCGAGTCAATATCTCCTCTCATTCTTGTTACCTACTGTATGCTTCAGTTAAATGAATGTAATAGTCGCTATGATTTTTGAAGCCTTTTCCTTAAAGAAGCTACGTCACGGTTAGCGCATCTTCAAAAAAGTGGCCAATTTTTTCAAGTTCGCCATTCGCAATCCGTCTTCTGAATCTTCGCCATCCCCAACCATCCTTGTTCCTGTTACTTTTGGTTTATTATTACCTCTTTGGTGTTTTTCTACCTTAGTAAACTATTATTTTGAGGCTTTCTTCAATTTGTAGGTGATTTTGCACTTGCGCAAAAATGACTTAAAATATAATGACATAGCTCCTTTAACTCCGACCGATGTCAGTCCTACTGCTAACGTTTAATTTATCTCGGTGAAAATTATGTCTTTCGACACTTTCGCTATCAATTGAGTCACATATTCGTTACGTACAGGTCCTTACAATTACAAGTTATGCATTTTCGCACCGCGGTAACACGTGTTACCAGTAATTGAAAGAAGAAAATTTACTTCTGCTACAAATATGTTTCATATTTATTATTTAATTACATTCGAACCGTTTTCTCTTTTCGTTTGACAATTTAATAATTAATGTCGTACATCTTATGTGGAACGTGATAGAAAAAAATAAACAGCATTCTGTAATACCTATTTCTTCCGTACCTATTTTAAAAATTCGAGTATCTTTATTATAATATAACCTTTTTAGCATTTTGTTCCAAATATTGTTTATTTTTGTTGGAAATAAAAGGTTGGTGCCAGCAGCATGACACATCAGTTTGGCACATGAAGCCAGGGTAAATTGTCTAAAGAATCATTACAACTATTAGGAATTGAAAAGCCATAGAAATCAAGCATAGTATCTCAACAATGTCCAGGAGGTGTCGGCTGTAAATTCAAAACTGATATATTTTGCCGTTTCTCGGTTGACAGTATCCCTCTATCTAATACCCAATTTTTTGGCCAAGAAATGGCATTTTCAAGCTTGCATGGCAACACGTTCTCTTTTTTTCTGCTAATTTATTTTTTAAGCGCTTCGCTTCTATACAGCATTTTTGTCTTTCCTTGTGTCCTTGTTTTATTTCAGTCTTCTTGATATTGATATGTCTTTAATGTCAGCCGGAAGCTACGGTCTAGGACGTGAATCCCTTGAAACACACTTCTTTGGTGCTATTTTATAGCTTTAAACCACTTTCAGAGGTTTTATTTTATTTTAAGACCAAGTTGTTCTATTTAAAGCCAATGACCCCGGATAAATGATAGGTATGCGAGCCACATTGACTATCATTTTGCAACGAAGTCCTGCCAAAGTCGTACTCTAGCTGAGTATGTAGATTTTCAAAATTGAGCGGCGCGTTTGAACGATCCGATATTTTATTTGTATATAATGCAAGATGCACAAATTGACGTCGTCCGAGTTACGTCAACTCTTTATAATCTCCAAAATTATTCTACTAGTGATACTAGCTTGTATCCTTTAAATAATAAATTTTGCTAGCTACTGAACACAATAGTGTCAAAAACGTCCAAAGACGAACTCAGAGAAGCATCACTCGTAGTTTTAAGGAAACGAAATTTGCTGAATTATTCATGACTGGTGGCATTATCTTCGTTACCCAAACACATTAATCACGTCACGGTGAGAGGATTATTCCAAAGTGCTTCTCGTTTTACCTGAGATAGCTAACTATTCAAAGTATTTGTAACTCAAGAGTATCCAAGATCAAATTGAAGACTACAAAATATCATTTTACAAAATATTGCAAAAAAAAACAGTACATATGAAAGTATTGCTCAGTGGCTTTCATTTGGATGGTCATCGTATTAGGGTTCCATGCCGGTGATAGAACCAGACAACGATAGAGGTAAAAGACAAAATGAAGACAATGAAATGGTATTTCGTACCCTTGTCTTTTAAAATCATTTTCTTATAAGATAGTGCCGGTGTACCTGCGGATGCTAATTGCAAATGAATGATTCAGCCGTGAAAACAGTTTTTTTCGTTACTCTGACCCACTATTGACCAGACCATCCATACTTCTCTCAAAGGTTTTCTGATTAGGCAACAATTCATATAATTCCACTCGTCTTTGATTTGACCCATTTGGACCCATTTGAGGTAACCAGAGAACAATCTCAATGGCCTTTAGTTTATGACAATTCCATTTAAATTTGACGTTGAGAAAACTACATTGCTTTTCAATGGATGGTGGCCTATTCTCACATTAAAAAACGCATTGTTGGTTTGGGCGTGGTCACTAATGACGCCATCGCCCTAAGTTTGATACGAGGGCTATTTTATGGTAAGTGTTAATATCTTTTGGTGCTACACCCTTCTGGGCCTCAAATTGACAAAGTTAATTGGCATTGAAAGATTTTAAGTTGCAAAGGATTCTGGGAAGGTTCTTATATATATTGCTCTTATAATTATTATTATTAAAAATAAGATATTAAGAGTTGTGACATTTTCAAAATATAGACAAGAAACGAAACAATATTACAATCACTGAAACTATAATATTTATGAACTCAACACATGCTCAATAGTTCTTTTTACGTATTCATACTTCAATTAAAAATTACCTACAAGTTTAATGATTACTTCACAAATAATAAATATTTACATAATTTCAATACGCGATCAGCTTCTAATAAACACATAGATTATCAAAGAACAAATTATGGTAAATTATCTGTAAAATACAAGGAGGCACAATTATGGAACACTTTTTACCAAAAAACCTAAAGAAATGAAAAATCTTATAGCACATGTAAAAACTCTGTTAGAATATATATACAGTATTACTGTTTACAGTAACAATACATAAAACTGATAATATTTTACGGCCGGGTAAGTGTTACTTTTAAAAACACCATTGATTATAATTTAACATATAATATAAATAATGACTAGGGATCTTCTTTGGAAAGCTCAGTAGAGCTTCCTAAGATCTCCCGTCACTGTATAACTACTGGATGCGGCGAATAAAGTTGCAAATATTAATATTATTTATGTATTTTCTATTCTATTTGAGCTTTTTTCCATTATTCCGCCACAAAAAGTAACTTAATCCTATTCTGCCTGGGAGAGGGAGGGGGAAAATTTTGGCGAGACAATTGTGTATATAACATTGCCATCAAAATCACGCTATCTATTTCAATAGCGCGAGCGTGCATGCATAACTCAATATACGCACGGCCGTGCATGCATAAAATGACGTGTGCAAATGTCTTTATCGCTGAGAAGAAAATTGTGTCACTCCCTCTAATTGTTTTATTAAATACTTCACTAGCTTTTGGTTTCGATTTGGTTAAACTTCGGTATTACGTTTTAAAAGTTTTAAATCGACCGAGTGATTTTTCAGTTCCATCTAAATGAAGCATGATTTGTATGAAAACGGCGGCAAACTTCTGCGCGGTGTTCCCGGCGTAGCAAGTTGAATGAAAATCGGGCAAGACAAACTTTTCTTTGGATTAATCTTCACTCAATCTCTTCTAAAGTTTCATATATTCTAGAAAATTGTGCAAATGGTTTACCTTAAAATGGGAAGATCTGAAATAACTGTGGAGCTGAACATTATATTCATTTTTCAAGTCGAACGGACTGAATGGAGCCAAAGATTTCACTTGTTTACGGCGAGCAAGCTTGACGATATTTACTTGTGCTGATTCCAGCTGGAATTGACAAGCCTCTTCGAAATACAAGGTAACAATACTGAATAGGCTAAGCTTAAATTTGTGGTGCAAACAGTTTGTCATTTTCTGGACGAATTTATGTCGGTTTTCAGATCTTCCCGCAAATTGTTTAGTGCTCATTCTCGTTCATTTGCATTTCACTGATTTCAGTGTACATCTACAGGCCTTTCCCATTAAATATTTAGCTCCAAACTTGTGCATTTTTTAGTAGACTTAACGTTTGTTTGATTTAGAAGGACCGAAGTTTTTTACTTAAAGATTTGAGCCGCATCTTTTTCCAATTTTACTGTCTCGATCGCGAACAAAACGCCCCAACAAAATTGTCTGAATTGTTTAATCAATCACAAAACCTGTTTTCACGCGTTTTGTTGCCCATATGTTATAAAAGAATTGGTTCATGCTTTAGCTGTGCGTATATCGAGTTATGGATGCACTTGGGAAGTTTAGAGAGCACTCGTGAAGCTAGAGTTGCTCTCGGCTATCGCCTCGAGCAACTCTTACGCTTCTCTCGTGCTCTCCAAACTTCCCGCGTGGATCCATAACTCGATATACGCACGCTAACCATGAACCAATTCTTAATTGACCACGTAACTTGACGTTACCATGTCAACCACTTTGTACCCACATTTCGTGTTTTACAGCTGAGTTTTCAGTTTTCGTGAGATTTTCGATTTTTACGAGGAGTTCCTTCCAAAATCTTTACAGTTTTTGCATTCTTATTTTGATTCGATTTTGGAGATTTTCTAACATTTCTATACAATTTTTAAATCCAAGATGGCAGATCTAAGATGGCGGATTTTTTTAAATGTGACGTCATTTTGACGTGTTATGTCGTCATAACTGACACGGGACTTATTGATGCTTTAGACACCTTTACACACTTTTTATCGTGTAGTCCGATGCATTCAGTGTACAATAAAAGTAAGCATCTATTAAACTCGCAATATTCTCGAGGCGTTCACAATAAACATTATCTTTGTCCATGATATGAAACGTTTGCGGAATCCTTTCAATCCAAGGGAAGATCGTATGGATCAACGGACGTAAATATTTCCATGTGGATTTTGTACGTTTTTTAGATGATTATCATCTGAGGTTCCACAAGGATCGTGGAATGGTGACCTAAAATCTGTACAGGTATTAAAGCAGTAATAGTGTGTATCCCAGGTAGATCCTGCTCTGAGCTTCGTGCCACATCTTCCAAGTTTGACATTGTTTGGTAAAACAGCGGGACACAGTTCGGTCACGACTTTTATCTTTCGGCAAGTAACAGCTCCAGAGAGCCATTCAACCAGGTTCCCTTCGTCTGGCAAGCAAGCAATCCAGTTATTGATGTTGGACTTGACAAGGACCTCGCTACCCACCAACCGCCAAAGGTTGAAATCCATAGCTGCAAAATGCGATTCATTCATGGGTGCTGTTGTAGATAAAGGAACCTTCCCTACACTGGGCCAGTTAGGTGTTGGCGTTACAGCATTAGTGACTTCCATGAAATTGTTGTAGTCTGTGAATGTATAGCTGTAAACTAGGGTCCAGCCTCCACCGTCGGTTTCCATGTCACAATAGGCCTGGAAAGCATTATCGCCGCTAGCTTCATCCGGGTCTATCCAATAAGCTCCAGATGGATAACTGGGCATGAGGATTTTAATTTCCTTGCAAGATTTAACGGCGGCATTTTTCTTCAACCCTATAGCTGGAAGATTACATTGTGTTACTTTTAAGACAAGGTGGTCGAGTTGTCTAATATCGAAATGTTTTATTATCGAAATATTTTAGCAAACAAGTAATTCGTTACCGTCAGTCTATGTGGTCGCTAGACGTTCTTTATAAAACGCCGTACATCTTGCACAACTACATGACTACATATAATATTTCTGCTACATTGTAAAATATATTTGTATAAATTATTGTAACAATTCAAACGTTCAGACTAAGAAAATTATTCAAATTCAACCTGAAACCAATAATGTTATTATGGCTGAAATAAATGTATAAATATTATTATTAAAGTGACGTGTTCGTGTACCATGATGCAATTGGTAAGTGTTTGGAATGATTAGAAATGGCAAAGAATTACTAACGCTCAGTTCCTAATTTGCTCGTTCACCCTTGTTCCTTATTTTCTTTTTGCTGCCTTTAGAACAATGCTAACCTTCGCAATCTTCTCTGATAAATCCTAGCCTACATAAGCATCTGTCTCTTTTGATACAAGTGTCGTACTTGCAAACAGCATAAGACGGACAGACAGTCTGACCACACATTTCCTGCAATAAAGATGGCACAATAGTTTGTTTAAAATATTTACTCACAAGAAACGTCGCTTTGTCGTAGGAAAACGACAAACTCTATCGTCTTGCTATTTCCGACAAGTATCCCAGTGCCGGTCACGGTCAACTGTCAAAGCAACAACCGGAACTCGTGTACAAGCGCCTACAGCATATATCGAGGTGAGAGTTATGTGCGCGATTCAAACTGATAAATATTGGAGAGGCAATGCCATGGCTTGTATGTGGGAGACCAGTGGCCTAATGGCTTGGCCAACAGCGCCGGCGCTTAATTCTGGTTTCCATAGCATGAAAATACTAGGACTGAGTATTACTGATTCCCGCTAGTATGGCAGCTGTAACTCCCAGAAATTTTGTCAGCTTGTCCCAATGATTCCCTAGTACGCATGATTTTGAACTTCTGAGTGTAAATACACACAGTGAGAGTGAAATGCGTTGCTCAGTTACCGACACATCGTACCCCTGCCAAGTACCGGGTATGTATGATCGATATTTTTATTAATTACCTCAGCTCTTCGATACACGAACCCGTCACGTGTATTTAAATCATCTGGGTGTGACGACGAATCTGCGTTGTTCAACTCGCATATGAATCCGTCTCCTTGCAAAGGTCCATAGTTGTAGGAGTAACACGATTTCTCCAGATAGCACTTCAGCTTACAATGCTCCTCGTCCTTGACTTTGAATGCTGCAATCACGTGGTTAAAAAGTGCAAAGCCAGGAATATCATTCGGGAATCGTACATTTCTGCAAATATCTTGAAATAAAAAAATAACAACATCATGCTAACAAAATTTACATAAACTTTCAAATTTGCTATTGATATTATTTTTGTATTTTTGCTTGTATTTTTTTACTTATGTAATGCACCTGATGATGTAACAAACAATCCCAGCGAAATAGACAATGTTTCACCCATGTTTTATGCTAGGCACGCAAAATCCCTCCGAACGACCTTGGACAAGCAATATTTAATTAGTGCGTTACTTAATTCAGCTTAAGATTACTTTATGAGCAGCATTTTCAGATACGATAATATAAATGCCAATCTCGAAACTCCTTGCCTTTCAAGACCCGTAATTACCGGCTCAACAATAAAGCTGTGTAATCGTTGGTTATATCCCATACAAACAAAGTCGCCCGCACAAAGTTGCTTTTGAAACTATGAAACATTAAAAAAAGGTTAAAATTGTCGTCAAATCTCCTTAAAAATGAAATTAACAGCTTGGAAAGCATAGTGCTTTCTTTGCCTCATTCAAAAGTAACGTTTCTAGTGTCATTAGTGCAGAAATATTATATTAAACATGTTGCATTTCTGCGTTTTTATGTGAAACAATAGTATGTTTACTTTGTTGGAGCGTTCATTGTATAATTCGACCTTGGCAAATTTGATGGTGTGTGAACCTTTTCTAGACCTTCTACGGCGACTCGTTCCTCGTTAACAAGAATTAGCCCACTGTAAAACTACAGACTAACATAGGTGAAAATTCAGCCATACCGTTCATTAAGACGTCCTTCTGTGTCAAGCAAAGAAGTAGCAACATTTCAAACAGTCTAGCCAATGCCATTACTCAATTTTGACGACGCGTCGAGGTCTTACGAAGGCTGAAGAAAATTGTTCGTTTTCACATGAAATATTAAGTAAAAGTTACTGAACATCCCTTACCGCCCAGCAGTATTCGATAAGTGAGATTTATTTGCTAATTTTCTTCTCTTGTGATTGACAGAAGTAGACAGCGGGTTAATTGAGTTTAACAGGTAATTTAGATGTCGTTGCATTATTTATTACTTTCCTCCTAGTCGCCTGCATAGTTAATAGAGGGAAATGGTTATGAAGCCCGGCAAACATCAAAGGAGCAAACAAAGACCCAAGTGCTTCATAACCATTTCCCTCTATTAACTATGTTTCATGCTACAGAAACCGGGATAAGCTCCGGCAGTTTGGGGCCACTAGGCTCGTGAAGACTTTACCTTACATTAGTTTATTTCATTAGTTGCCTAACCCAACTAACTTTTAATCAACAAACAAAGCATCGTAATTATTGGTGTTACTAATTGATATCGATGGCTTGTGGCTTATTTAATTATTAGCCTATGGCTCGCCTGAGGTTAACAGAGCCGATAATGGTTCAGCATGTACTTGGGCTAGGTAACCAATCACAGCCCGGGAATTAAAAAACCGTTGGATATTGCACCGTGTTGTTATAACAAATGCTGGAAGGAGCCTAACCTGGAGGTTCAAATTACGCTTTTATTATTATCTTTGTGATTCATACGTACTTTTTTATGCCAGTTCTGCATCGAGCCAATATCTCCTCTCATTCTTGTTACCTACTGTATAATAGTCGCTATGATTTTTGAAGCCTTTTCCTTAAAGGAGCTACGTCACGGTTAGCGCATCTTCAAAAAAGTGGCCACATTTTTTCAAGTTCGCCATTCGCAATCCGTCTTCTGAATCTTCGCCATCCCCAACCATCCTTGTTCCTGTTAACGTTTGGTTTATTATTACCTCTTTGGTGTTTTTCTACCTTAGTAAACTATTATTTTGAGGCTTTCTTCAATTTGTAGGTGATTTTGCACTTGCGCAAAAATGACTTAAAATATAATGACATAGCTCCTTTAACTCCGACCGATGTCAGTCCTACTGCTAACGTTTAATTTATCTCGGTGAAAATTATGTCTTTCGACACTTTCGCTATCAATTGAGTCACATATTCGTTACGTATACGTCCTTACAATTACAAGTTATGCATTTTCGCACCGCGGTAACACGTGTTACCAGTAATTGAAAGAAGAAACTTTACTTCTGCTACAAATATGTTTCATATTTATTATTTAATTACATGCAAACCGTTTTCTCTTTTCGTTTGACAATTTAATAATTAATGTCGTACATCTTCTGTGTAACGTGATAAAAATAAATAAACAGCATTCTGTAATACCTATATTTCTTCCGTACCTATTTTAAAAATTCAAGTATCTTTATTATAATAAACCTTTTTAGCCTTTTGTTCCAAATATTGTTTATTTCTGTTGAAAATAAAAGGTTGGCTGCATGACACATCAGTTTGGCACATGAAGCCAGGGTAAATTGTCCAAAGAATGATTACAACTATTAGGAATTGAAAAGCCATAGAAATCAAGCATAGTATCTCAACAATGTCCAGGAGGTGTCGGCTGTAAATTTAAAACTGAAATATTTGGCCGTTTCTCGGTTGACAGTATCCCTCTATCTAATACCCAATTTTTTGGCCAAGAAATGGCATTTTCCAGCTTGCATGGCAACACGCCTTTTTTTCTGCTAATTTATTTTTTAAGCGCTTCTATACAGTATTTTTGTCTTTCTTTGTGTCCTTGTTTATTTTCAGTCTTCTTGATATTGATATGTCTTTAATGTCAGCCGGAAGCTACGGTCTCGGACGTGAATCCCTTGAAACACATTTCTTTGGTGCTATTTTATAGCTTTAAACCATTTTCAGAGGTTTTATTTTATTTTAAGACCAAGTTGTTCCGATTTAAAGCCAATGACCCCGGGTAAATGATAGGTATGCGAGCCACATTGACTAGTATCATTTTGCAACGACGTCCTGCCAGCTGTCCTGCCAAAGTCGTACCGTCTAGCTGAGTATATCGATTTCAAAATTGAGCGGCGCGTTTGAGAACGATCCAATCTTGTATTTGTACATAATACAGATGCACAAATTGATTTCGTCCGATCGCGAGTCAGGCGAGTTACGTCAACACTTTATAATCTCCAAAATTCTTGTACTAGTGATACTAGCTTGTATCCTTAATTATAAGTGGTCACTGTGATAATAAATTTTGCTGTTGGACACAATAGTGTCAAAAACGTCCAAAGACGAACTCAGAGAAGCATCTCGTAGTTTTAAGGAAACGTGAATTATTCATGACTGGTGGCATTATCTTCGTTACCCCAAACACATTAATCACGGTGAGAGGATTATTCCAAAGTGCTTCTCGTTTTACCTGAGATAGCTAACTATTCGAAGTATTTGTAACTCAAGAGTATCCAAGATCAAATTGAAGACTACAAAATATCATTTTACAAAATATTGCAAAAAAAAAACAGTACCATATGAAAGTATTGCTCAGTGGCTTTCATTTGGATGGTCATCGTATTAGGGTTCCATGCCGGTGATAGAACCAGACAACGATAGAGGTAAAAGACAAAATGAAGACAATGAAATGGTATTTCGTACCCTTGTCTTTTAAAATTATTTTCTTATAAGATAGTGCCGGTGTACCTGCGGATGTTAGTTGCAAATGAATGATTCAGCCGTGAAAACAGTTTTCTCGTTACTCTGACCCACTATTGACCAGATCATCCATACTTCTCTCAAAGGTTTTCTGATTAGGCGACAATCCATAATTCCACTCGTCTTTGATTTGACCCATTTGGACCCATTAACCAGAGAACAATCTCAATGGCCTTTAGTTTATGACAATTCCATCAGTTAAATTTGACGTTGAGCAAACTGGCAACTGGCATGTTCAGTTTTGCATAGATGTTTAAAGAATAATATCACTTATTTATTACAGTTTTGATTTCGTAAAAAAAACCTGTACTTGTATTGCTTGTTGTTGTTTTCGTGTGGCTATTGTAGCTTAGTTTTAAAAGGAGTAAAATAACTCAATCTGGTGTTGATCATTTATTTGAGGTTTATGTACTTTGATAAGATAAGGGTTTTAAAAGACAATTAGATCCTTTTTCAAACGCCCATATCAGTCAACCATGAGCTAAAAGGTCGGGCTTCCTTGACAATATAACATTGTATCTAATAATCACATGCACAAGAGAGGCCGATCGGCCTGGATATATATAATTTCCTTTAAATGTTTTGTTCCTTGGAGCCTTTGTCGATGTTGGTCCATGCACGGCTATAATTGTCACAAATGGCGTAGCACTCAGTATAAACCATCGAAAATGTCAAAAAGTGTAAGTATACCTTTTTCAAAGTGTGTAAAACATAGTCACGCAACACAACACAACCCAACAACAAATATAAACTGGCCACTGCAGGCGGGATTGACATTAACGTTAATACTACGTATTTTCAGTGGAAGCTATAGCTGTCTAGAAATATCGACCCGAGAAATTACACGGCGAGGTTTCTGTTTACACAAAACGTGTTGACATGCCATTTAGCTTTAGGTGGTCTTCGTGTGACCAAATTACATATGGATAGTTCTAGTAATAATAACATCAATTACGATGTAGATATTGGCGATTTCTACATTTAAATTGTAACAAAAGAGTCCTCACGATACTGCTTCCTACTTTTGTTTCCTATCGTGACTCTTCCTTTTTGCTAAAAAAGATGTGTTCCAGTTTTAAAGTGGTGTTCTTGTGGTCGAGATTCATCAGACATCTTTTCGATTGCACTTAGAGTCCACACCACTGGGGCTGTTTAATGTGTTTACATTTCCGTCAAATCCTTGAAAATAAATATACTTTCACCTTGTAACGTCTGATCTCCTAATTAATGACGAATATTTAGACCCAAGGCAACTGATGAACACATGGATGACGTGCATATGTAACATGTCAGGCCTGATTTTCCAATGGTAATTCCACAGTTTTGTAAATTGCCTGACTTGTAGCATCATGACTGTTATGGATCACACTGGATTGTTCGATTTTCCTGTTTCAATACTCGCTGAACAACCCATTACACTTTTCCTAAAAATCATTCGAGAACCTCAACTCATCCTATCGGTTATTCTACGACCGTTATGCGGTCAACTACAACTTCTCAACTGAGTTAAAGTTCCGTATCTTCGATAACAAGAACCTTGATCGTGCTGTTGTTGATCGTGTACTCTTCCACGGTCAATTCTTCTTGTTTTTGGAGGATTTGCAACAAAACGTTGACAACTTCGAACTTTGATGGCCGCCTTGCAGTCGCTTCAGCCAAACTCTGTTTGTCCTTACGCGTTTGTCTGGCGTTCAGTCTGTCGAGAGAGTTTGAACTTGCTGTTTTTTTACTTGTTTTTAAAGCGTACTCGGTTTCCTCCAGGATTTTATCCAGATCGGTTTTGACTCTTGATATCGCATCGCGTTGACCCTGTGTGCTCTCCATAGCAAAGCTATCCAAGGATTATTTTCACTCGGTTGATGATTTGCTTATTCACCACTAACTTCTCTCTCGTCGTGATTAAGGACCTTTCCTTTCTAAACTCGGAAGTCTTTATATGTCAGTATCTGCCTTGGCTGAGTGAGGATGAATACGTTTCATTTGAGAAATAGCCTCTTTCGCCTTGAAGTATAATTATTATACACTTTCTGGCGACTTAGCGACTTACGAGGAAATTTTATACTGATGCTATCACGCTATGCCTACACCCAGAAATATTTCTCAGTCTTACGCCAGTCAATCAGTAGATCAAATCCGTAAATGACAGGCTCGTGAGAGAAATTATTTGGGACCACACCGAATACTTAAAGCGGTCATGATAAATGGAGCGACTATTTAAAACGTGCAGGGTTTATATCGTCTGTTAAACCACAATATCAAGGAGTATTTATGATAACTGATTTGCATTACTTCAGATTGAGATGTATATTGATCATTGGTGGAAATGATTAATCTTATCAAATACAATGGGAATATCTTTCGAAGATACTTAGATAAGATACGGCGGCAATGTTGTCATCGGGCGCATATTGGTTACCACCAAGTCAATGAACAAGTCGTTCTGTGCATGTTTTAGGTCGTTGTAGTCTTTCATCAAAGGACCCGGGTACGAATCCCACGCGTATCAAGTTCATAAAGTTTTCTGTTTTCAGTTCAATCACTACATGTATTCTATTTGTTTCAAAACACATACGTGTCTCAACTTTGCAAACTTGACACGACTTGGACAATATAAGATATTTCCTTAGCGAGGGTGTACTTGATGCGATATCACTTTGTGGCACAATTTGTGGTACATTATCGATCGGGGAGAGAGGAGGAACAATAAGATATGCTGTGAAGCCTATACGCTTTATTTTTGATTGATAAATAAAAGCCATGATTGTGACAGTTGTCTCGCTAAAAGAAATTTGAAAAAAAAAAACATTTGAAACATTCCGAGATTCCGAGAAGACTAAAATGGACATTTTAGTAGCCGCCTACCCTAGCTACCACAAAGCAGAGAAAAGTCCTGATTTGTAAACATCAGATTGACAAAATGCAATATTTAAGGCGAAATCGAAATTGAAAATATTACAAAAGAAGGTTCCGGCGCCATAGGTGGGAGTGTCCACTTAAGCTAATTAATTTACAAAGGCCTCCGGTTCCGGTACTAAGTATTGATCTCGAAAAAGCCAGTGTTGCGATGCTCTCTAAAGAAATGGCTTGTGTTGGGAATATGGGCTCAGTGATCGATAACCCCATCACGCGTCGTAATTAATTCGTGAGAGCAAACGTTTCTCCGTGTTCTGGAGAAGAACTGTTTTGTACAATTTCCCGAGACATTGTTGTCATTTCAGTCTCAGCTTAAAATATGTTTTGCTTGTTTCCCTTTGTGTTTTTCCCGACATTTTTTAGTTATTGACGCCTTTGAGAAATAGACAATAGCGCGCCCTTTCCAACCGACACTGAAATTAATTGCATGATCAACATGACGGTAACTCAATCCGGATCGGACAGTTTTGGCAGAACTCTGATTAAGTAATCTTCTGTTCCGGGAAGTTTTTTGGGTCTTTTGGATGGAAGATTTCAGAGAATGTGAACACTTCTTGATGTTCAAATTTTTCCTAGCATTGACCAGTTAGTCTTTTTGTAGGCCAAAAATGTCTAAGATAATAAGCAATAATTTGGGCTTTTCGTAGAGTTTCAAAGATGTTTACTTTAGCAACTTACCACAAAATTTAATGAAGACGCGACGACCTGACCCAAGCTAAAATGTGTTTATTTTAAAAATAATCAGAAAATATTCACAGGTTGAAGTTCAAACTGTTAAAAGCTTTTAAAAAGCTTTTCAAGTGTCCTGCGTGATAGAAGACGCCTCAACAGGGAAGCCTTCCACCGTACGTACAAAAAATACGAACTAGCTACGAAGCATTTACTCAGTTCGACTCCCAAGCCTGGATATGCAATACAACTCAAATTATAGGAATGATCGGCTACAAATTTTACGTCGACCTAAGTTCAATGCTAAACTTTTAAATAAACTTTGAGATGGTAATGTCATATTTCCCATCACGGCTGATCCGTTTACGTGCTTGATTTTGCATCAAAGATATTTTGCCAAAAAATGCGTATTACCGTCGGTTGCATCTTAGCTGAAACACGTCACATAAAAATATGACCTAAGTAGTATGAAATGCGGACATGTTTAGTCACCGAACATTTCGTGAAGCCGGCTTAAACGCTAAAATGTGTAAGTTAGCCACGGTTAAGCTCGGTTTCATTCAAACTTTGATAACAAATTAACAACTCGCAGAACTCACTTCGAGCGCCATGCCATGCGCCACTGAGTTCGCGTAACGGACCGTCCGAACTTCAAATGTTCGGTTACTAATAATTATACCAAACATACCAAATTAGGTCATGATTTTATGAGACGTGTTTCCGCTTCAGATGCAATGAAATAGTTTTAAAAGCTTCTAGATTGTATTAATTTTTTCCATTATTTTTTTCCCATTATTATTTACGAATGCTATCTTAGCCATCTCATGATATATTTGTTTGGCTCCCCGAAATTGAGACCGCGTGTCATGGTCCGCTTACGTGCGCACGCCGCCAAAGCACATACTCACAATACCAACCATTCCTTTACAGAGCTGGCGGCGCACATGTCACAACGTTGTTATTGATCTTTTTAGTGCGCCGAATTGGATTATCCCTGTTAACCTCTTTCGAAAGCTTAAACAAGTCTTAGGGTGCCAGAAGCTTATTTTCGTGTATTTACAATTATTTAGATTTAAATTTCTCCGTGTGAAAAGCCATTTTGTTGGTCTTTGTGACGTCATTTGGCAGCAAGAAACATAAATAAGGCTGGAATTAAGCAGGCTATCTGCCAGCCGGGACAGTATAGCATTTGACACCCTGGAGGGTAGACTTTCCAACAATAGGGCTTTGGACCATTTTTGGGAATGTTCAACAACAACCTTCAAATCAAAGTAAAGTAAAGTAGACTAACAGCAGAGGTGATGATAAACCTAAAAAAAACAACGATGGTTAAAATATTGGGGAACATTAAATGAGATTACTTATTAATAACTGAACGATGAAGTTTAGTTCGGTTTACCGCGCGTACGCGTGGGACACACCCAACGACAAAATTTTCCTGTACTGTCGGAACGTCGTTTTTACGTTATAATTGTGCGTTTTGTGAAGTTTAATGGCTTATTTTTAAACGCTAAGAAAAATGTATCTGTTCGGATACGTTAGCTGAACTTTCAAACTTCAGAAAACTTTAAGAATTGAAATCTTATTACCCGAATTTATCAGCTGCTTTTGCCTTTCCGAAAATCCTAGCTGACCTTTTTTTGTACCCAAAACGACATTTTTATCTCTCCGAAAACAGAAGGTATTAATTTCCCAATATTAAGGAAGTTCGAGATGATATTTCCCTAACCGAATATCTGAGGCGATTATAGGCCTTCCGAACAGATATTCCACAGAAACGATCCGTTGGTGTTCTTTTCCCCTTTCCTTAAACCCTTATGGTCAGAGTACTTTGTCTCAGGCATTTTCTCTCAAAGACAATTTCAGAGTGATGGCGAGTAGTCCGACAAGTTGTCATGATTTGGAGATTGGATCTCTGTAGGATTTATCCCTGCGTTGTCAACAGCGAATACAAATCTCTGATGAGAACTTCGAGTTCAATTAGCTATTCTCAGTCAGGCGAGGTGAAATACTTTTCTGTCTTAACTGACGTAGATTCCCGAGTTCCGTTGTGACCCATGCCATGCCAAAAGCATAAGCATATTCTAGCCGGAAGGAAAAGGACATTCCTTATTAAGGGTCAGGAGTTTAAAAGGAAATTATGGTTGATCAGTCATAACTTTGGTTTGATTAAGATCGAAATCTACCAATCATAGCCGACCATCGCGCTAAAAATGGTGACGCATAACACGAAGTTGACATCATCGCTTGATGAACACTAGTAGTAAGCGTCGTTTCATCGTGAAACAAACGATGATACACTTTTAAATATTGTTCAAATTATTATTTTAAAATCAAAAGACAGCTGGTATTTCCTGTTTTTCGTTTATTTACAAGGAATTCAAGTTCAACAATTTTCTTACAAGAAATTAAAAGATTATTATAATGCCATCTTTAGGCTTACTGCCGAACAGAAAAAAAAATCAGATTATCCCAATTACTATACATCGTTTTCACGTGTCGTCGTCAAATTCGAAATTCAAAACTATTGATTCTACAAGCTCTTCGTTAAGTATTACTGCTAATTGCTGGGAAAAGTTTTGTGCCAGCAGAGTGCTTCGTTTTGGAGATAAAGCGTTTTGAAATTTGAGACAGCCTGGCTCAACTCGTGATCTATAATGTTACAGAAAATAACATTTTCGCACTTTTTAAATACTTTGCAGATATACTAATTAGTTAAAAATAATGACCAATCCAAAGTGAAAACTCTTTGCATGGTTGCGAACTCATTTTTTTTTTTCTCGCAGACATTTTTGGCCGCCATGTGGTGTGCCAAAGTGGTACACCAATATGGAGGACCCGTACTAAGTTCTGCAATTTTCCGAATATTATTTTCCCAATAAATTGGTTCCAATAAACACTGCCATGTTAAAATTTGGGGAATATATTCCTTTCCACCAACTTGGCGAAATTTTAAGAATATGCTAAGAATATACACAAGGCTGAGATTTAGTTACGAAAATTTGTTTGCATGTTGATAGAAAATAAAATACAATAAAATCACATGTTTTGAAATGAACTTTATTGGAAAGTATGGCAAATATGTTACTTTTTCTTAAATCAAATCGAGTTCACAATGTACGTACAGCTCGAGTCATTTATGAATGTATCACTAATACATGTAATAAACTAGACAAATGATGAAAGATACAAATCGATACAAAAGATATCCATAACCGTTGGTCGTTGTAGTAATAATAGTGATATGTTACTTAAATATACACATGTACTATGCTTTTTAATCCAAGAATGTATTAAGAATATTTTCAGCCTAAAATCGGAAGAAAAGAAGAATATTCAGCCTGGGCATGAAAATGTATATTCTTACAACAACAAAAAAAGAGTGTACTCTATAATCTCTGAGTTGATGTTTTTGATGTAAGCAAAACAGTTCTTGTTATTTTGGTGAAAACGATCTATTTTTAGCCAGTTGTATTTTAAAATAATTTACTTTCTGGCACAAAGGTATTTTTATGCAGTGGACACAAGGTACTTTTTGTCTTGATATTCTCATTTCACCGGTAACATACTCATGGCGGACAAATCTATTAAAATCTATTTTGATTTGTCAGCGAAATTTGTGATTCTCAGGGCGTTGAACGTTTAAATATAAATCCTATCTATATATCGATGATCATAAAACACGTCTTTGTTATCTATGGAATCTCTCTAGCTTTTTGACGTAAACATTTCCAAAACGTTATAAAAACATGAAAAAATAAGGACTTAAAGGCGCTATGTCACGCTACGGAATTCAATTTTTATTATTATTATTTGTATGTACAGAATTGTCTACAAATAGAAAGACAAATGAAAACAATATTTTGCTCTAAAGTTACAACAGCATCAACGAGATGTTAAATCAGCCATAAAGAAACAGATATGCATGTATGGTTAAGGGATGGACCATTTTATCTTGGGAGGGGGGGTTGGGCAATTACCAAAAAAAATTCCTGCACAGCAAAAGTAGAGAAAAAAAATCGTGCAGAGCGAGTTCACTCACTCACTCACAAGCAAAAGTTGGAAAAAAATTTTGCACAAACTCAAACGGAAAAAAAATTCGAGCTCAGAAAAATTGCCCAACCCCCCCCACCCCCCCCCCCCCCCAAATAAATGGTCCATCCCTAAAACTAGGGAAGATGGAAACGGATTACGAACTATCCTCTTGAACTCACAGTGTCACGGATGCCCGCGTCATGAAAGATTTAGCCGAACATAAGTTCATAATCCGCCTCAATCTTTGCCATTGTTATCTATCCTTGATCGTTTTTGGTTTATCAAACGTCATTAGTGTTTCCTGCCTAATAATCTATTATTTTGAGGTTATTCAAATTTAAAGGAAATTTTGTAGAGGGCAGAAAAAGTGACACTACATAGTGACGTAGCTACCTAAAAGATGTCTGAGGCGTGACGTAGCTCCTTTAATTTCCATCATGGTCCATTTATCATCATGAGTTTAACCACAACCGACTAGTTTGCGAGTCCTTTTGTTGAATAAGATCAGCATCAGTAACTTGTTTCGTGTGGTCAATCGATTGAAAAAGAATCATCCATCACGCATTAGCATACGAGAAATCCACTCAACCATCTGTTTTCTTTACCGAGCGAGCACGGCTTTATGTTATGATAAGCAACACTGCTGTGTTTGTGGTGGAGGTCTAAACATGAAACGTTCAATCGAACTAACAAATGTTATTTACATGGAGCGGGAAGTCGAAGGTTGCAAATCCGTTGCCTGATCGATGTCGTGGTTCATCTAATTTGCCTTTTTAACGAACAAAAGTCCATCACAGTTTGATGTCCGATTGATATCAATGTAGCTTCAGCATTAAGCTCGACGTCTAAAGCAATCTTTGAATCCATGCATGTAGACATTAATCAGTCACCATTCACTTCCAGTCCCTTATCTTTTATTAATTCCTATAATAGATCGTTTTGATTTCCTATAATAAATCGCCGGTGTCCTTAAAGAAACCTATTTACAACCATGCTGCAAATTTCGTATTGCACGGTGCCGACAATTATCCATATGTTACAACTCCGTGTCTTCGAGCACGTGCACCTTAAAAGTGTATCCATTCATGGTGTATTCCTTGATCGTTTGCACTTCTTGGACTTGCAGAATTTGTACCAATAAATGAGTTACCTTGTCAAGTTTTGCTTTGTTGCGTCGGGGAACGTGTTCATTGTAAAGTTCTGTTAATTCATGGTATCTTGAGCTGGGAAGCTTTGCAAATTGCTGTTCCTTGGTTTGTTTAGCGCTGCCGATCTTCGACAATCGCAGGACTGAGAAAGCCGCGTTTTCCAAGCTTGTCTTTAAATTAGAAGAGGGCATTCTATCTCGAAGAAGACCCGATCGTGTGTTCAATAGATCCAGCAAATTCAATCCTTCCAATGGTTAATGCCAACTCTCTTTGTGCTTGTTGTTCAAGGGGTTGTGTTGTGACCGTTGAGATCAAACGTTCTTATAGGGATGCGTCTATTTGTATGTTGAAGATGCATGCAGTTTGCCCACTCTCTTTGAGTTATCTCGTCGCAATCATCTTCCGAAGCATCTTGAAAGCATCTTGACCTCTGCCCAAGAAAGCCTTATACCTTGCAAAGAAGATACGTCCACAGTTAGCTTTTACTAGACATGACTAGATTGCTATCACAATAAAATATCCGTGTGTCACAAATCGCAAAGTCAGACGTGCCGAATAGCAAACTGTCAGATGAAAATGCACGCACAGCATCACTTACATACCTCGTTTGAAAATATCGTTGACCTGTTTTTCAGCTGCTAAACGGCGAATGGACGACGTATGTAAAATTACATCTGATAAGGTGCTGGGTGAGAACAGCGAATAAAACTCTGTGGTTTACTGAAATGAATATAGAGCTTGTTTAAGCGAAAACTAAACAATAGCAAATTAGCCCTTGCAGAGAGAGGCGAGAGTTCAATGAGCAATTATCCATGCAGGATTCTTTATCAAAAGCACAAAATTAATGGAAACATGCATATAACAAACGTCTTTCCATCGTCCTTAACATTCAGATGTTCTTAAATCACCTCGAAAAATCTCATCCTTCCAGCATCTGGCAATAGTTAGACAAATGCGTTTACGGAAACATCAGATAAAAGAACAGAAAAACATGATTGGAATGTTTAAATCGAATGCGAATCATTGGCGGACTTATAAACATCAGCAAGAACGCCATTGTCAAAACATGCCTGGAGGCTATAACACGCAGAGCAATATTTTGCCATCAACACAAAACAATCAAAACATTTTGATTTATTTAGAAACTCTTCGTTTTGGAGCGAACGGCATGGTCATACTTTAGCTTATTTTGAAACCATAATTTTAAGCAAACAATTAAATTGGTTTAAACCAATTAAACAACTAGTCTGTATAATCCGCTTTGCCTTTCGGGTCTTTTGGTTAATACGAGGCCAAATGCATATGCGTGTCAGTGGCGTGTCTGATCTATGCATATAGGAAACGAAACAGACAATAAGGCATTTATATAGGAATATATTAATAGATTCCTAGCCATGTTTTACATTGAAGATGGAGCTGTATATAACGTGGTTTTCTGATGATATACGCAAACGAAGGAGAGTATTAAGCATATTCATTATTATTTATACTCTGTGTCTGACTGGAATTAATGGTTTTAGCGCTTTATCTGTGTGACCAAACCTCGCTAATATTTCTTCCTCACTGCACTGGATAGAAACTACGTTTAGGCCAAAGGTTACAAAAGAGGCGGTAATTATTTATTCCTTTACTTAAACCCCTATCAATCATGATTTGCAACAATCTATGCCCGACGTAGTCGATAAAAATCGGTATCGATAAAAATCGATAAAAGATTTTTATCGATTGGTAACGGAAATCGGTTGAAATCGATACAAAATTCGGTGTGTCAAATCGAAGATTTTCCATGATTTTATCGATTTTTAACGGAAAAACGTTCTTTGTTTGCTTTTGGTATAAAAAATAGGTGTTATACAACGAACAAAATGTGTCACCATTTTTAACGTGAAGGAGTTACCATTCAATAAGGAAAATGGAAACAAATTAAAACGTTCACAAGAATTACAAAAGATACGATAAACACGACAAACGATAAAAGCAGAAAAATTACAACATTCTATTCATGGCTGATTTCTTCATTTCTTATACAATGTAGCGAGAATAACAAAACAGCAACCATTGTTTCAGCCTCGTTAACGGTACACTGAGAGATGAAAGCCATAGTTTAGGGGAATATATGACATCATGGCTAGAAAATTTCCAGACTCAAATCGTCTACTGAAAACTTAACGGCTCCAGTTGTCACAGGTAAATTAAGTAGAAAAAGCTTATTAGTTATTTTTCTAGGTTTACTGAAACAAATAAAAGGATATACATTATATAAATATACACTGTACACGTTTCGATCTGGAATGTGAAGCTCCTTTTTTTGCTTGGATTTTAATAAACAAGACGATTTTAATAGACGTCAAACAAAAATCGATAACAATCGGTAAAAATCAAGAAAAATCGATACAAAATAACTGCCAGAGTGTGTCATCGATTTCTACCGATTGATCGATACAATCGATATCAATCAAATCAAATTTACCGAATTACACGGATAGAAAAAAATGTTTTTTTTTTAACTAAACACCACTTTCAAATTTCCTCCATTCAGACAGTTTACAGTCTACTTTGTTTTTCTATAAACCTTTTTCATAAGAAAGTCGAGGCTGAGGCAAAGAAGAGCATGCAAAGAACGTGCAATTTTATTTGGGTCAATATTATTAAATGTTTTTATTTTGTCATGTTCAATGATCCGTCAATCCATGGCCACTGGAACCGACATTGTCAGCACCTGACACGGACATGAAGATGTACATATACAATTTGGAATCGTTTCGGAGTGATTACAACAATATCATCTTGTTTTCAAAATTCGAAAAATGATCTATCATTTGTCTCTCTATTTGACCGCTGTCTAGACTTTCTAAAAGCCCTTTCCAATATTATTTTTCCCTTTCGTTGGTTTTGGTTTCCGCTCAAAGAAGACGACTTGTGGCAAGTCTAACCGCTGTCATGTCATGGCTGTCATCCATCCGATCCAGGCCCAGGCCCAACGCAGTATGTATTGACAGAAAGGTTATGTGATCCAAACTCAGTTGTTCAATCTGTTCTCCTCCGCGACCCTTTCTTGCCTTACTGCCAGGAGGGAAACTTGTCCGGAGGCCAAATATGGCGGCCCTTAAGGTCCAAGAAGACAAATTGGTGAGCTTAAAATCGAAATACTTTCTATTATGCGATACAAATACCTGTGTTGTTCTTCCATGCGATACAAATACCTGCATTGTAAAATCCGACTGTAGCTGTAATATAAACATTGCTGAAAACGCTTCAGTTTGAATACTAGCAAATTGCAGTCATTGCAGTAGACTCGTTCAATTTTTCTTGCAGTTCTAACGGCTTCCATTACAACAATGTTTCGCAGTAATACTGACTTAAAATAATATTCCGAAAGCGATTTAAAATTATACCTCGACATTCCCGTGACAGTGGTTAGCAAATACATATATAGGGCGCAGCAGTGACGTAATAATCTTAGTCTCGACAATTCCGTGACCGCGCGCAGCTCAGGACATGAAATATCACATTTACCAATGCACGTTCTTTGTGTTTAGACTGTTTACAGCTACCGTATTTCCGTATTTCTTCGCATGTTCGCAGAGAGTAACATAGAGGATAGCTTTATTTCATTCTGTTTCCAAAGCTATTAAATAATTGATTTATATGTAGATGCAATGTTGATTTACATGTAGATGTTGCAAGGCATCTATTATTATTATTATACACCATATTGAATGATACCGTTTGGTAGCTAAATGATTTTAGAACATTTACATTGTATAGTACTCTCAATTTTACAAAATTTAAACAGAAGAGAAATGAAACAATTCTTATCTATTATTTATTATATTAGTCTACTGGTAGTTAGCGTAACTCTGTTTTATTCCTATTTTTGCGTGTGTGCGTGTGTGTCTTTGTTTGTTTGTGTGCCCGACCTTAACATGTAAATTATATATTTATATTAACTGGCTGCCTGGCATTTTTAACTTCAAGGTTATTTCGGGTAGCCAGTACCCCTATTATTATTTTCTGTTCAATTGTTGTAAATACTTTTAGTAGCCTGTGGGGTAAAATAAAGTTTGTTGTTGTTGAAACACATATGAGAATAGACGCATATCTTCAAGGGTGTTATATTCAGTATGCATCACTGAAAGGAATATCTATATCAAAATTGGTGCAAAAAAGATAGCACCAAATGCCAAATGCCCTCACGTGCTATAATCTTGTTGTTGACCGATGTGCTTTATCACGTGATCCTTAATGGATCTGGAGCTAAGCACCAAAACATGGAGACTTCATCATTTCGTCTTACCATAGCGCCATATTTAATAATGTTCAGAAGATGTTGCAAGGCATCTACGAGGGGTATGACACATTCATTGCCGGCTGGCTAAAGCAAAACTTAAATTGCACGAAAAAGAATTGTGACATGCTTTCTAAGGCCCAGTTCAGACGCCGTACTTTACATGAGCCGAATCGAATTCGAATTTAGGCCGACCCAAATTAATTTAGACCGACTGGATTGATTCAGACGCCGAGCTTAATTCAGCCGAACTTAATTTAATAGGAAAAAAATTGCTGTTATATTGAAAATACATTATAATAATTCATGCATTTGTTTCGGCTCATGTGAAGTTCGGCGTCTGAATCAAAGCCGGTCCACAGCCGTTATTCCCGGCTGAGCCAGGCGGGAAGAACGGCTGAGCCGATCCGAATTCATTCAGCCGTTCCGAATTGATTCAGACGCCGTACCTCACATGAACTTAATTCATCGAATTCGATTCGGCTCATGTGAAGTACGGCGTCTGAACTGGGCCTAATAGGAACTACAGTAAAGCCCCTATTGTACTGATATTGGGACTTTGATAACTGGCCGTTTAATAGGGGTTGGCCGTTTAATAGGTGGCCGCTTAATATAATAGGGGCTCGACTGTAATATAAAGATAAACAAGGAACAATTAAGTCACAACAGTCTGAATTGATAATAATAATAATGTAATTTTTCATCATAATGATCATTTTCTACGATAGATAATTGTTTGATATTCGGGAGGTGATACTGTAGTTTCCTGTAAAACCCGAGTGAGCACTGATTTTGATCAATAGACCATTTTACAGTTCTGTGAAATGTAACCAGCGAGGGTTAGGGGTGACCATGAGATGATAGAGATCAGAAACTACTTTACATAATAACAGAATAATTTACATTTGAAAAGAAGGAAGGTTTGTATCACAACAAAGTCACCTCCAGCTTCACTTCTGTTCAAAGGCCTGGATTCTAAGCACACAACTGTAAAATGGACTATTGGATCCATATGTACATGTATATGAAGGGAAACAGTTCATTGTTGTTTAGTTCAGTTTCAAAGCCGACAAGATCTTTGCATTCGAGCGAACTCCAGAAAGCATTGTGAACAAAATAAAAATAAAAATGAATAAAGTCATTATACTATTGCTTCAATTCTTATTACATCCTATAGCGTTCTGCACTTCATATGGCATCCATGCTCAAAAGTATTCTGAAAGCAGTGTACAATTTCTCCCGATTTTGTATTTTAAAAAAAAATTATTTTTGTATTATTTTTCTTCTATATGTTCAAACTTTAAGTTTGTCTTTTGTTAAAAAAATTTCATAGGTCAAGCACGAGTGATCCAGCTATCTAATTAGAGTTTTGTTCGTATTTCTCAGCGGTACTTTATATGAATGCATTTAAATGTAAAATATTACGTCACAATTGTCACGAAAGTACGAGTAGCTACTCTGCATTGCAAATATTTTTGAGTGGCATAAAAATTATTATTCGTGAACTGACGCCGTCGTTGCAAGCTTGTGATCACAAAGAGCAGACCGCTTAGTACACCAAACGACAGCCCGTACCATTCCAGGAGGCGATATGGTGAGCATAGATACATATAAATCCTTTCTTTTATGCGTTTAATGTCCTGTTTAGCAAAATTCTGCTGTAAACAATTATACCTAACAGCTAGATGAACCATCGCCGTGGTGAGAAAATAATCGAAACATACTCGGTCAATTTGTGCTGCGGCCATTTTAATGATTTATCTACTCGTTTTGTTCAGCCCTTTCTGAAATTTCGACTTGACGACAATATTTTGAACGTGTTTCTTGCCGATTATTACTCGCGTCTGTTGACGTTTTGTACGCTTCAATGATAGTACAATTTTCAAATATGGATATTACAAGCATATCGTAACGAAACTCGAACAAATGTTTCCACGTCCACAATTTTTGACTTATGGGAAATTTGACACGGAGTGGAAATACGAAATATTGGAATTTTATCGCCATATTTGTTCGTTCAGCCCCGTACTGCATTATATGCTAAATTTTTTGCTCGAAGATTCCTTAGAAAAGGGCGTACATATGCATTTACATGTAAAGCCACCGAAAACAATATTTTAAAATTATAACGCAGGTACTTATGTAGCTGTGGTAATTCATCTTAACCGCTCTCTAGCATTACTGAGCTAAGCTAAACGATTACATAAATTCATATTTAACAAACTAAGAGTTTATTTTGGTCAATTGAGTTCGTGTGTAAACACTCAAGTCATGAATATTTACACTGGCTTGGCATCGTCTGTCACGCAACAGTGCTTTTCAATGGTTTAAAATCAAGCCAAGCCTTAGAGGCTTTGTTATTCTACAACAATACCAGCAAATAAAACTACTCAGTAAAATCTGTCTTTTGATTTTGGTGGATATTGGCTCAGCAATGTCCACTGCACATTTTAGCTCGAAATGACCTTATTTCTTGTTTTGAGTTCAGAGAATTTGGTGGCATCAAGACAATTGATATCCTAGTTGATGAATTGCTTTATTCTCTTAACCTGTCTGCTTGTCAATGTAATGATATTATTAGGAGAAATTAGATGTTGATAACTATTGGGGTAAAGAGATAAATCAAACATAGGCACGTAATGCATACAAAATCAGATGAAGAGAACATAAGTGTTTTGCTCTTTAACTTCCATTGTTTTGGTCAAACGCACTAGTACTGATCCTATTTTATTCTGAATAACTTCTAAAAGAGATTTCAAAATCTGTGAATGCTAATTTTGCTGGCATGTGATATTTCAATGTAAATTATAGCATTGCAAGGTTACAATACTATTCTGGCCTGCCTACATTAAACGTCAGCCTTTTCATTTAAAAAAAATATTAGTAGTTTTCAATATTTTAATTATTTATTTTATTGAGTAATCAGTACAAGTATACATTTGTATTGGTTTAAATGTAAAAGTACTGCTTAATTTTCCTGGACCAGTCAATGTGTTTGTAGTCACTAAATAGATATGATTTGAAACGTTTTTCTGCATCTAAATTTCAATGAGTAAGTAAAAAAACAGAAACATATAGATGCAAATAGTCTGGAGAAATGATTTTATCTTGCGTTTTCATTTTATTTTTCCTAAAGAAAAGTGAAAGCAGTTCAAAGCAAAGTTGACTTAACTTTATTATTTAGCATTCAGGATATATCTGATATAAGAAAAGCTCACAACATAGTATTTTTTCATTTATTAAGTAAAAATTTAAGATATAAAAAAAGTAATTGTTGATAGATAAGAAATATTATTACAAGTTAAACACATCGCCAAGTTGTGGCTGCTTCATTAAGCAAGGAATTTGCAATTAATTTAAGCAATAATTTATTTTACAAATATCTTAATGAAAAGTAAGGACTCATTTTGTTTATTTTCAGGCACACTTCTCCGACAGGGAAAAGAAACGTAAGATAAATTACAAAAAAGTTACAATGAAAAACAAAACTACTTCAAAACTTTAAAATATTGTTTCATAACTTAATTCAGGCAATCGGAATTTGTTTTACAGGTTTGTTTGAGTGTATTTACTTACTTTACGTTGTTTTTGTTTTTGTTTTGTTTTTTGTTTTGTTCCAAACCAGATTTCCGCGAGGCATTCGAACTCTTTGATCATGATGGCAGCGGTTTTATCACCAATGATGAGATCGGAGTTGTCATGAGGAGACTGGGGCAGAATCCGACCCCTCAGGAAGTTGATGACATGGTCAGAGATGTTGATGCTGATGGTGAGTAATCTGTGTAATCCAGCACTGGAGACCTTGTTCTTCAAATAAAACATACATCAAAATCGCATACATGAGGTGTCTTAAGAGCAGTCGCCTGTAAATATCGACTAAGGCTTGCTGTTTGAATAAATTCGAAAATACTCAAATTTGCCCAGAATGTAGGTCTAGTGGAAGTATTGCAAGAAAACATATTCTAAGGTCAATCAGTTTTATTTTCTTTTAGGCGGAACGACCACGATGAAGGTTTGACGGCTCCCATATTAGTTGTCACAACACATGGACTATAAACTCATCCATTAATGAACATAAATATATCGCTTTTTACAATTATTTTGTCTTGCAGTAGTTCCAAATTCTGGTCAAGTTTGAGGATGTTCGATTTTTTTTTTCAAACAGTCTTTGTTGATATTTACAGACTGCCGCTCTTAATAAATGACAACAAGTTGATCAACAGAATCACTCCATCTTGAATGATTTCGAATTTTTTTAATTTACTTGATGTTTCATCTTACCTCAGCAACAGAACAATAGCTGAACAATTACACAATTTATACATCAGCTATTGTACTTGTTCTGGTGCAGATTATGAGATAGTTTATTATGGAAACTTTCGAGTCAGAAAACCTCAGGAAGTAAGATAAGATAAGATACGATAAGATAACCAAAAATTCCGTCAGCCATTGCAATCCTACATTATGTACTAAAACTACAACTATAAAATAATAAAATTAATTAAATAATATAAAGTCACGTTTGGTCACAAAACAATTTTAAACCATGCTTAACAAATACTTACTTACTTGCCTGCTTGCCTGCTTGCCTGCTTGCCTGCTTGCCTGCTTGCTGCTTGCCTGCTTGCCTGCTTGCCTGCTTGCCTGCTTGCCTGCTTGCCTGCTTGCCTGCTTGCCTGCTTGCCTGCTTGCCTGCTTGCCTGCTTGCCTGCCTGTCTGCCTGCCTGCATTCCTGCCTGCCTGCATTCCTGCCCTGCCTAGTGCCTGCCTAGTGCCTGCCTTGTGCCTGCCTGCCTGCCTGTTTACTTGCCTATCCTCTTCAGGCGCCAGTATGGCACATAAGACTAATAGTTTAACTATTAAACAAATACAAATATTTATGTAAAGTGTGTGTGGAAGCAAGAAAATTGTTTGTTTTTTTTAGAATTTGTAAAATAGTATGATTACTGTTTTATTTCAGATCCCATTGCTGTAATACACATATACATGGATTTTGCGCAGTATATATTTGATTTTAAATAATTTGATTTTAGGGAGTGGCCATATTGACTTCAATGAATTCCTGGTTATGATGTCCCAAACAAAAGAAAAGGGCCACGAGGTGGAACTGCGACAAGCATTCAGGCTCTTTGATTCTGACAGCGATGGCTTCATAACATTTGACGATCTGAAGAGGGTGATGCATAACTGTGGAGAAAGTCTGTCTGAAGGTGAATTGAGGAACATGTTCACCAAGGCTGATATCAACAGGGATAATCTTGTTGACATGAAAGGTAAAGAAAAAAGTATCTGAATTGGCCATTTCGGAGTTGCTTTTTGCCTCTGTTTCAAAACGAGTCCTGGTGAGAAAAAATGTGTTTGATTTGCATGGAATTAGCTTGAGAGTAAAACTCATTTTCATGTGAAAGGTTGTGCATCACCGGGACTCGTTTTGAAACAGAGACAAAAGGAAGTCCGAAATGGCCTTGACTATTGTGACAACTGTCTGTTCGAAGTTTGTGACTTTGTCATGGCAACCGCGAAATGATATGCAGGTTTACCCAAATTTTCCAATTTTCAGATATAATTCTTCGTTCCAATGATTCTTTTTCCCTGTTTTCTTGAGCAGCATTGCAGTATTAGTACCATTTGACACTTCAATTATTGTCAAGGCATAATGTTTTTGATGTGTAAGGTCGTGGGAGTATGACTTTGGATGCACGTCTGTGAGTTAAACGCTAAATCGAAGTCATAACTGTCGGTAATTAATTATCAAGCACCATTCTCTCATTATCTCTTTGAGACTTCGTACAATCTAAAAATGCCATCATAAGTTTGAAGTGAAATTTAAGAACTTTTTTTATGTAAGATATTTATAAAGGAGGAGATAGTGATGGGGATTAGTGGACTTGATATCGTAAATAGGCAAAAATGAAAATTTAATGAAGACTTAAACTGTTGTGCTCTGTGAAGTACAGGATACTATTTATTTATTTTTATTAATTAATATTGCTAATGTATGCATTTTTTGGCTTGATCACAGAGTTTACAAGGATTGTCGGCAACGAATAAATGGACGTCCATCCCACAATTGTGAATGAGCGGAATTAATTTGTCGCAGTTTTTCTTAACAATCTGCCACGCTCAAATTGACGTATAACGTTGAAGTAAATGCATGCATACTTTTTTCCTGTAATCAATTTTTGTAAATTAGACAACTAAGGGTTACTTCGTTGTTAAGGCTTGATGCGTCAGTGTGGTGGTGTCAAAGAATAAAAATATGCTTAGTGAATGTTTCTAGCTTTGTTCTTTGTCTTTGAAATACGTGGTCCAGATTCGTTCTTTGGAACGTTGGCATTGACGGCCACTTCATCAGGTGAAGAATCTATTTCAATAATTGAATTAACAATTATTGGATGAGGTTTTTGTGATATCCAGAATAATCAAGGTCGAGGTAAGAGACCTTGATTATTCTGTATATCACAAACACCGAATCTAATAATTGTTTTATTATACATTCAACGAAAAAATCATAATGCTTCTGCCACCAGCGACAACCAACGCAAAGCGCGCGCACTTGACATGATTACCCGTGACCTTGAGTGTCCTTGACATGATTATTGTATAATCTGCAGGTTATTACCCGTGATCCTCTCGCTAATCTGTAGGTAGATGCATGACGTAGATGCTTTCAAAGGCGCTGATTTCGAAAATTCACTGTACACTTTCGGCCAATCAGAAACGAGATAGCGAGTTGAATGTATAATAATAGGCGTTATTGGCTACGCACTGTATACTAATGAGATATAATAACATGAGTAAGCTACTTTTAGCAAAACTGAATTTCAACAGAATGAGTATACAACAGCTAGTGAAATAACATGGGAAAACAAGTTATCTAATTCGGATCAAAGCAAATGTATCACGTGCGAAATAAATGTGATACCCAGACTACCATTCAGTCATGTCTTGTAGGCTTATCACGCTTCTATCCGACAACGTAAATTGACCAATTTCGATATATTAAAATTCTAACTTGGCTCCGAGGCTTAGGGGAATAGAACAAAAGAAATCGAAAAGAAATCACATCGAGGTTGAGGGATGAATAAATCATTTATTTTGTTTTATTCCCCTAAGCCTCGGAGCCAAGTTAGAATTTTAATATAATAAAAATTGGCCTATTGAAATAGCTGTTTACGCGGTCTAGACTTTAAAGCTATTTGCAATAATCCTTAACGCAATTTTTAATAGGAACTGACGCGGAGCAGGACAGTCCATGCGGTACTGTTCATTGTGTTGCACATTAGGTGGTTTCATCCAGAATTAAAGGTGTTTCCAAATGCTCTCTCAGTCATTTAAATCTCAAAACAACGTCTGTTAAACTTGTATGATGACTACCTAATCATGTGTCCATCGAACAGGTGCATGGACGAAAACTGGGCTGCATGGGGAAAAGCATTTCACTTTGGAAAACACTGTTTAATTATTTACTCCTTATAGCATTACCAGTACAGCGACTCAGTTGTTTATCACTATTTTCACCCCATATAAAGCGCGCCTAAGTCAGTGTAACTGATTATGTGTCGTAAACCCAACTGTGTTTTTCTCTTGAGATAGTAATCAGGGAACTAAATATAAATGTTTATGCTGTTTAATGCACAAGTCAAGAGTTTATTCAAATTTACGGCCTATAATCGAACCCCGCGCTCCAGACTGTAAGTGCATCCCCTGCAGCTTGCATTATCCGTATACAGCTGTTTCGAGAAAGGTTGTCGGAAAAAAGCGCACGCGACAATCCCGAAAGGTATTGTGGGTAGTTTTAAGTTCACGGTTTCTTTATTTCGGCATTTCAGGGAAATCTGAGAAAATGGCACGAGACGCCATGGGCGTATGTTTGCGAGTGCTAAAAGAAAGCAACAAAAGTAGGTTCGACAGCTGGTGTCAGGAACGTACCTTGCTGATCATATACCAGATTACCTTTCGGGATTGTCGCGTGCGCTTTTTTCCGACAACGTTTCTCGAAACAGCTGTAAAACAAGAAGTTCCACTATAAAAAGGATGGCACCTCCAACATGTCACACCTTTTGGGTGCGAAATGCAAATGTGTACTCTTGTAGTCGTGGTACGTTGTTGAGTCAAGCGTCCTGCAAACTTAACATGCTTCAAAATTCATGAAACAAAAATATATCATCAACAAAAATAAGATATGACTCACTAATGTTTAACAGAAAATTCTCAGAAAAATGCAACCAATGTTATCAGTAACGGTCGTACAAAAAGGGCAGGTTGTTTGTCAGCTGTTTACGCTTTGATGGTTGATTGACAACAAGGTATGAGAATGGCCAGGTCAGGCCCCCTTCATACCGGAACTTCTTGTAGTAAGGGATATATATAATTTTATGTGTTTTCATACGTTTTAACGCTGTTTCCGCATATTATTTCATTGAGGTTTCATGCGATCAAAAAATGCCGCCGTGCCGTAGGTTTGTAGTTGAAGGTTCCATAAATTATTTTAGAATATTTAATATAATCGTTTGATGATTTTAAGAACTGTTTATGAAGGAGGAGAAAAGGATGGGCGAGGAATTAGTAGATTTAAATAATTAGCGAAAAAAATAACGAAGCTAGATTTAATAATTTAAGCTAATGATAAATAGAATGACAAAAGATGGACACCAAAATAGCCAGTAACTGCCAGACCAAAGTGTGCTCGTGTTTGTGGGGTAGTCTAAAAGAGCGCAAAGTATCAGTAAAAGGATCGTGCCGAAAACTCCCGCGTAGAAAAAAGCGGCTCCTCGTCACAACAGGCCATCAAGATGTGAATTAACGTGTTGTTTACGCTTGGCGTGGCCCGTGGCCCATGGAATAAAAATTGCAAGATTTGGCAAACTATTCAAGAATTAACAAAAATTCAACAATTCAAGTGTTCTCGTGTTTGTGGGGGTAGTCATTAAAATATACTCAATTTAAATTTGTTCCTCCCCCTTTTTTAATCACCTGAGAACTTTTTTATTCATCTGAATTTTAACTTCAGTATCGCAGAATTCGCAGGCAAAACGACCTTTCTTTTCTCTCTCGAGAAGAGCGCAGAGAGATCAGCCGCTCGCGACAAGATTCCACGGGACTAGATTAAGGGTAACGGAGCGACCTTTTAGATAAACCTTTCACTGAGCGCACAATTTGTGGTTCACGGAGATAATCAGATTATACGAGATCTGCCTGAAGCGCTCATTGAGAAGGCTTTACAGAGAGTGCGCGCAAAGGATCAAGGAAGTAAAAGGCTCTCGCCGAAACCTCCCGCGTAAAACTCCCGCGAAAAAAGCGGTTCTTCACAAGGACATCAAGAGCGTCACTTTATCATGATGTAACTTATAATTATCAGGTTATAATTGTTTAATTACGCTTGCGGGCCAGTTGCCCATGGAATAAGACTTGCACAAAATTTGGCAAACCTACAATGTATTCAATTACATGTAACAAAATTTCAACATTTTCATTTTTGGAACAAAAATATTTTTCGAGACCTTTTCGATCGGGCAAACAAAAATTCATCCACTTGTGTTTCACTTTTCTTCTCTTGTATTTCATTTCTAATCTTCCCTGAATTACCACATTGTAATATATATTTACAAATTGAAATGTTTTGGCATAGCTGGACGCGAAGCGGCGTAACATTGTCACCTTTGTCGCGTCGCTTATCTTTTAAAAACAAGTAAATGTCATTTATTTATTAATTTATTTATAATTCCTTTCCGTTGTGCATGTGGCAATAAAAACGACCTCGGCTCAATTTCCATTCAAACATCTAACCCCAAGTACGCCAAGTACGCCCAAGTAGAGCTGCTTGTACGATCTGCTACACAGAAGCTCTCTTTGTAACTTTCAACTACTCCAGAACAAAAATGGTAAGTTGTTTCATTCATATCCCGAGTTAGCATTTTATTCAGAACTGATTTGAAGCTCAAGGGAGAGAAATGATCTTTGCATGTTCGTGTTTTGTTGATAAATAGCTGGCAGCAAAAGAATTTAATAATCAGCAACCTCTCAACATTGAAGTGTTGCATATCTGGATCTGTTCGTTTTCACCACTGCGACACAAGGATGACGTCGTTTTCGTCTTTATATTTGTACTTTGTTTCAGGGAAACAACAGCTACTCAGTAAATAAACGTAATTTTTGCAGTCGCGTATCCCGCATTGATAGCAAAAACAGTCGTGTGTTCTATAACGACGTTTATACAGCAAGTTCACCGGATGGAAATACAATGTGAATGAACCGTCTGTGGTTGCCTTGAACGCCCAAAACTTCTATAACCACCCAATATTTTTGATTTTATTTATACCCTAGCTTTATTTCAGGTTTGGCAATGGCAGAATATGTTTTTAAGTGTTATAAGTGGATAATTCTAGTTCTAGATTGAATTGTCATCAGCCCATAGTGTTGTTCTATATGATGGACGATGCCTGTTGTCGCATCATTTTGCTTTTCAGGCTACAGACTGCGACAAAGAAGGTGCTAGATATTTGAAAAAATTCACATTCTGTATTTCAGATCAGCATTTTAAATTATTTTGCAGGAAAATGTCCAAATTGTCAAGTGTGTTTTCGTTAAAAATATGCATTGTTTATCTTTACAATCAATCTTGTGTTGCGATGTGGTGTAAATTATTTTCTCTCAAGATTTTTCTGGTCGCGAGTAAGGCTTGAAAACGCGTCAGACGAAAATAACAAAAGGATCTAAATGTACGAGTTAGTCGCTGAGAATATGTATCTGATACTTTACAGTTCCACAACTGCGTTTACAGACACTCGATGACAGTTAAACATGGGGGGACGGGAGGGGGGACAGGGGTCTTCCCAATTCCCGTCACGCATTGTACTCCAGGTTCCTGCTCCTTTGTGCTTTTCCTTCTGCGATTTTTTTTTCTAATTCTCCCGCTTCCCTCCACCTTGGGTATCTCGCTTCCCGTTCTGTCTTTTCCCCCTCCACGGCTTCCTAATTCCTGCCCCCTTAACTCCTGGTTTTCTCGGCGTCCCCCTGCCGAAACCCTCTCCGATCTTTCAAATAATTAGTTCTGCTTGAAATGTAGATTTTTAGATTGCTTGAGAGTCCTATTAGTGGGGCATTTGCACTTTCCCTTACTGTAGGGCATTTTCAACATTATGGCAAAAAAATGACAAATGTCCGGGGGGGGGGGGGGGGAGATGAGCGGGCTTGGAATTGACGGAGAGTCCGGCCGCAATAACAGGAGTCATTTTCAGTCAAACCTCTATAGCTTTAGCCGGGGAGGGCTGGATTTTGTCCGTAATAGCGGGTGTCCGTAATAACGGGTGTCCGCAAGGCGAGAGTTGACTGTAGTTCTCTTTGGTGACATTTTTTGCAGGCTGATAAATTCACAGAAGAACAAGTTGCAGGTGAGCACTGAAATATCACAGGCTATCCAGCTTACATTAGATCATTTGCTGAGCAAGAGATTTCTATCACGTGTTATGGTTCGCTAGAAAAATTTTGGATTCTGATTGGCTTAAATAGATCACGTGACGTGATAGTGTTCATCCGCGGGGATAGTGCCCGTCGAGTAAAAAACCCGGATCAATAGTGCCCGCGTGGGCGAAAAATCAACCCCGTTTTGTGCAGTTTTGATCTAACAGTTGAAATAATAAATTAAAAAGTAGCGAGAATTTACTCTCCTGCGTCGATTAGCTGGTTAAAAAAAAAAAGCGCGAAAAAGAAGTGTTTGCGAACCGAGAATACCAGCTAATACCGCAAACATATTAACTGCAGTGAAGCGATTGGAGGTTGAGGAGTCTTATTTTGTAGGTATTTATACTCACGAGACAACATTATTTTTTTTAATTTGTACACACAAATTAATTTCACCCAAAGAACGACATCTTAACGCAAAATTCGAAAGCTCCAAGCGTCGCAGTGGGTTAGAAATTTAAATAAATAAATTCATGTCGTTTTCAGTTTTAGGCCGCCGCACGGAAAATTTAGTGGTGAACAATAACGACAGTAGAGTGTTTTTGTCTCGGAACTATCGGTCTGATAGTTGCCCTTGGAACTGTTATGTTCTAAAAAACTAGCATATCGCGTATGCGTCGCTCCTTGGTCGACAAAATGTAGCACCAATGCGTTGTGGGACTGATCAAGCCCAGCGCGCTGTCTTTTCCCGCTCGCATCGAGGCAGTCATTTAATGTTTCTTTCTTCTTTCTTCTATTTAGAATTTAAGGAGGCCTTTCAGATCTTTGACAAAGATAGTGGAGGCACCATCAGTATCAAGGAACTAAAGCAAGTGTTTGAGGCGCTGGGTCAGCATCCAACTGAAGAGGAAGTACAGAGCATGATATCGGGGGTCGACGAGGATGGTGGGTATAGAGCGTTTTCACGTGACGTCATCAAAATTCTAAATTCAAAACTATTGATCATACAAAGCTGTTCTTTTAGTATATTCTAGACATCAGTGTCGCTAATTGCCGGGAAATATTTTGTGCCAACAGAGTGCTTCATTTTGGAGATAAAAGCGTTTTGAAATTTGAGACGGCCTGGCTCAATGTGACCTGAAATGTTATAGCCTGCGAACAAGCTCTCTTGGGGTTTTGCCCCCCACTCCCAAAAAACCCAAGAGAGCTTGCTCGCAGGCTAGAAATGTTACAGAAGCCAATATTTTCGCACTTTTAAATAATTTTCCGATATGCTAATACGTTAAAATGATATAACTAAAGCATTCGAACTAAAACTCATGACTTTGTAAACAACATCTTTTTTCTTCTCGCTGACATTTTTGGCCGCCATATTGGTGTTCCAAACTGGTACACCAATATGGCGGACCCATACTAAGCTCTGTAATTTTCCGAATATTGTTTTTCCCGATAACTTCGTTGCAATGAACACTGCCACGTTCAAATTTGGGGAATATATTTATTCATGATTTATTTCCACCTACTCTAAAATCTCTGAGTTTGTTGATGTTTTTGATGCACGCAAAACGATCTTGTTATTTTGGTGAAAACGCTCTTGACTATAGTTTAATCCCTGGGTACTATCCACTCTGGATGCATATCTCCCAACGTTGACAAAGGGAAGTGGCTATGAAGCTTGAAAAAGTTCTTTGTTCCATGTTTGGTCTTAGCCTGCGTAGCAGCCGCTGGAATAAATGAAGCGAAGCGCGAGTTGGAGGGGCGCGCCACATAGCGGTCAAACGCATAAATCCGGCGCCACTTCCGGTTTTCGCTGCCTTGATTTGCAAGAGATTGAAGCATTTGTTAGGAAACGTTAAAGAACATGCAATGGTAAACCAAAATACGAGCTGAGACACTTGGTGGATAACAATTCTTGGTTTTCACGTGACGTCATCAAATTCTAAAATTCAAAACCGCGAGGTCTACATAGTTTTTACCTTCATTCAAGGAAAGATTACCTAAATTATATATCGTTTTCACAATTTTTTTAGCTCGATGTCATGCTTCCTTTTGAAAATAGAATTCGAACAGTTTAAATTTCAATCGTACGTGGCATCAGCAGGACGGCCGTGACAGAGCTGTTCCGTATCTTAAACATGACTCTTCGGGTGATTTCAGAATTCTAAATTAAACAATTTAAGTTTAGGAGAAATATTTATCCAAATATTCGAAAGTTCACAAGAGAAAACAAACCTCCTTTCTGGCAAAAGTGAACTGTCCAGATGTTTTTTCTATTTCCGGCCTCAGAGGGACACCCAACATGGCGTCTCCATACTGAGCTCTATAAATTTGTGTGGAACATTTTGACAAATAACTCGAGTACGGAATACCGCACAGACCTGAGAATTGGGCTAATTTCTTATTTATTTATTATCTATGACGTCAATTCCTTGACTTCATTCATTGAACGGTTTCGATTTTTTTTATTTATGGCGTGAGAGTGAAAACCGAGAATTCTTAAATTCTCTATGCATACATTACTCCGCGCGAGAAGAAGAAAACGCGCGAGGCGAGAAGAGCGAGGATCCGCCATAACAAACTGGAGCGCTCTTTCGCGCCTTCCTCGCGCGTCTCTTCTCTCTCGCGCGCGCGCGTTTCCTAACAACTCGCGCTCTTCTCCACTCAGCGCCAACCTCGTTCCCAGGGTCTCTCTTCTTCCCGCCAAAGCGTTGTGATCGCTTTTGGCTGGAAGAAGAGAGACCCTGGGAACGAGGTTGCGCTGCAGGCTATTTTGGTCTTGATCGTGCACAAAATGCAATACGTTTTGAGTTGTGTCCAAGAAACAAACCAATAGAAACGTTTCGGTTACGTAATTCAACCATAGTGAGTGAGAGCAAAGCAAACTATTTTGCAGGGTCATGGACCTTCCAATATAAATCTTGCCATATTTATTTGCTCCTTTGAAGTTTGCCGGCCATCAAACTTTAATTAGCTGATGTAAAATTTTCCCAACCGACAAGCAAAATAAATGTATGAAGATAGCGACGGGCACATTACATTTTTATTCACGGTTAATTTAACAATTATAATATACTAACCATGGGATAATGCATTTTCAAGCAATTTGATTGGTTCCCTACTCATGGTCTCAGAGGCAGTATACTCCTCTACCTTATTTGGAAAGTTCAATTTTTTTTGTCTCGGGCAAAAAATGGCGGGACATTTCGTCTTTTTCTATTTTCCTCGGAGAAATTCGACATTTTACCACTCTGTGATTTGTATATTATATCATTATGCTTTTTTCTTTTGTGTGCACAGGAAGTGGTGAAATAGACTTTGACGAGTTCCTTACATTAATGGCAGCCAAGCAATCAAACATGACAATGGAAGACGAATTAAGAGGTGCTTTTAATATTTTTGATATAGATGGAAGTGGCTTCATATCATCAGATGAACTCAAACAGGTTAGATATCGAATTAACCCTATTCAGACCGGGTATTTTTTGTTCTTTTCAGACCAGGGGGATCCCCCCCCCCCCCCCCCCCGTAACTTCAAGAGTATTAGCTACGCCGGACAATGAAAGTTAGAGGGTGTAGTACGTCCAAAAATATTTCCTTTGAGGCCAGTCGCTCATTTTCCCGTACAAACCAGTGGCGGATCCAGACTTGTTTATAAGGTTGGGGGGGGGGGGGGGGGGGGAAGAAGGGGGAAATAAATTCAATTCGGGGAAAGGATGGCCCCCCTAGATCCGCCACTGCAAATGACAGACGCGGCAAAAGCGAAAATGTTTTCAGTTCGCGCAAACAAAACAAAAAACAACAGCAATCAAACGTGATGCTTATTAAATCTCTCAAATGAATGAGACGCCCTCTCTTTTATTGAGGATCTCCGGAACTCTGGAACACCAGCCGGAACTCCACTGAACAACAGCCAAGAACAGCCCGGAACACCCCTGAAAAAGCTATCCACGGCCACCAACACTAACCACTAATTTAACCGTAACCATAAACTAACATTGTTTTTGGGGTTGTGCATACGCCACAAACCTTCTGTAGCGTCAACGTATAACACTTGAATTGTACATCGATTCTAGGTCTTGGAAAATCTGGGTGAATCACTGACTGATGAAGAAGTTGGCGAGATGATGAAAGAGGCCGACCTCGACTCCGACGGTCAAGTCAGTTTTGACGGTAAGCTGCTAACATGCCGATCGCGACGTACAGCGTCAGATATGAACGTCACTTTACGTCGATCTTATCATGATTTGCAAGGACTGATGTCCTGGCCACTCAAATTTGGAAACACCGTTTTCTGGGTTAAGATTTTAAGCTCGGGCCAGAGTTGGCTTTCATGAGCGCTTTCTTAAACTCGCATCGATTATCGTCACCTCTGGCCAACCCCCACCCCCCCCCCCCCCCCCCCTCAATTTCTATGATGTGATAGTTGATTCGGCCGTTGGCCGAATCAACTATCACATCATAGAAATCTCGAGCTCATAATTTAATTGTTAAAGAGTAAATTTTCGCGGAATTTTTTTACGCAGGAGTTTATTTTTACGGGATCTAATTTTCGCGGATCGTTGGAAAACCAGCGAAATTCGCGAAAATTAGTTCCCGCGAAAATTTTATGCCACACGGTAGGCTCGTCATCGAGATGTTCGTGTTCGTGTACTGTGATCATTGCGTCATTGCCATTCTTGGGGAAGACACTTTACTCTAACAGTGTCTTTCTCCACTCAGTATAAAATGGGTACTGTCGAGCTGTTGGGCAATCTGACAAATAAAGACTGGGGTACAGCTCCTAGTCGCTTCCTAAGGGAACCGATAGTAAGTACTGTTGCATATTTCCATTTCAGAGTTCGTGAAGATGATGGCCAACATCAAATGAGACATGTGATGTTCCCTTATATTTTACTCTCTTCTGTTTTGCTTTAACCATGGTTTGAAATATTAAAATTCAACCTATACAATCAGTCAGTGGTCTTATTATGTATATAGTGGGGGAGGTGAGGGTGGGGGGGATTCCACCCACCACTTCTTTCTTAGTGGGGTCCGCCCCTTTGAACTTTTCTGGCGTCGCAGACGGACTCAACCACCGTTCTGTTACGGTGTTACCCCCCAAATCTCGTTCCTAGAAGAAGCGAAGGCTCTGGGATCGGAAAGATGGGTGCAGGTGCTGATCCAGTTTCAAGGCCAAACTTTGTAAAAAAAAAAACATCCGGAAATTTCCCAAAGCTCGGCTGGAACTAATTTAATATTACTAGGGGTTCCATATTGGAAGTGAAGTGCTGCCACATTTGTAAGCGCAGCCTTAGGTGGATTTCATTACCATCGTTGTAGTTATCGTGGTGGATATCTTTGAAGGGACACTGTACCTCGCGCATAAACACATCGGGACACATCGGGATAATGTGTGGTCTCGCTCAGTTCTAGCGCTAACTCGTAGTAAACTAATGTGAACACAATGCAACATGCGTGCGCGAAATCGTAGAACAAATTAAGGAGCACGCAACTCGGATCTAACTGATAAAGGCCAGTTCATGTTGTACGCTAGAAACAAGGCGGCTTGGTAATAAAACAATGTCACGCAAGATCCTTTCGTGCCGATAGCGTCTCAAAACAGCCGAACAATCGGGGTGTGACGAAAGCTCAGACCTCGAAAGCTCAGACCTCAGACCTCAGACCTCGAAAACTCAGACCTCGAAAACTCAGACCTCGAAACCTCAGACCTCGAAAACTCAGACCTCGAAAACTCAGACCTCGAAAACTCAGACCTCGAAAACTCGAAATGTGTATGTACTAGTGTGTATGTAGCCTTGTGTTTCAACAGATAAGCTTACAATATATATGCGGAGAGGAAAACAAATATTTGAGGAGGCCAGAGGGGTCCAAGAAAGTCACTGATCACGCTGCACTGATCATAAACACAACGCGCCCAATCTTCGTATCGATTCTCGGTTGCTTACGAACAACTAGACTGTGAACAGTCCCTCTATTTCTTTGCGGCCACGTTCGATCTTTTAGCCGCCATCTTGAATAAGCGGGTGCGCGAAATCTGGGGCGAGGGAGGTGCCATGCATGTGTCCAGCGACTGGATATACGTAAAATTTGTACAGTTGAAGAACCTCTCCACAACGGCCACCCTGGTGCATAATTATCTGGCCGTTGTAGAGAGGTGGCCTTTGTAGTGAGGTTTCAATAAGAATAAAGTGTATGGATCGGCGCACGGTCGGGACGAAAAATCCTGGCTGTTGTAGAGAGGTGGCCGTTGGTGGATGTTCAATTGTATTAAAAAAATGCAGCAATTACAAAATTACGTAAACAAACAAGAGTAAAACATTATATTTGAAGGTCGTGTTTTCTTAAGTCTTGTGTTCTTAAGCTCAGACCTCAGACCTCGAAACCTCAGACCTCGAAAACTCAGACCTCGAAAACTCAGACCTCGAAAACTCAGACCTCGAAAACTCAGACCTCGAAACCTCAGACCTCGAAAACTCAGACCTCGAAAACTCAGACCTCGAGATGGTACTTTGCGAAATGTGTATGTACTAGTGTATATGTACCCTTGTGTTTCAACAAGTTGTTGGCGAACACAATATGCGGAAGGAAACAAATATTTGAGGAGGCCGGGAGGGGGTGCAAGAAAGTCACTGATCATAAACATAATGCCCAATCTTCGGATCGATTCTCGGTTGCTTACGCACAATTTAATTGTGAACAGTCCTTCTATTCGTATAGATAACAAAAGCAAAACGTGGCTTTTTTATTATTGTTCGTTGTTATAAATATAGACATATAGACCTCTGGTACGGGTTGGAAATCCGGAATCATGCAATAGGTTAAAGATGTTCAGAAAAAGGAACTCCTTATAAGCCTGCTGGCGGGAGTAATAAATAACAAATTCCCAAACAAGATTGCGGTTGACCAACTCTTTTTCGGCTGAAAGGAGTGAAAGGAATAATATTATGTTTATTACATGTACATGCAGCTTTGTCGTTTACAGTCGACATTGCCTAAACTTACCAACAGAAACTACACAATATTCCAGAAAAAAGAACGATAACTAAGAAAGAACCTAATACAAGGGCAACGATCACACAAGACGAACTATATCATTTTTTATTACGAAATGCGAAAATGCAATAACAGAGCCATAACAGTTATTGCTCTTAAAAAATATGTCCCGCACTTCCAGTGACTCCGGACACAGTAACCGTTTACTCATGTCCCCTCAGAAGAGCTGCCGGAGAGGACATGTCTCTCCGCCTAGTATTGTGCCGTTCACCAACAACGTTTTATAGATGACGTAAGCTTATCTGTTGAAACACAAGGGTACACATTAGCACATACACATTTCGAGTTTTCGAGGTCTGCGTTTTCGAGGTCTGCGTTTTCGAGATCTGAGTTTTCGAGGTCTGAGTTTTCGAGGTCTGAGTTTTCGAGGTCTGAGTTTTCGAGGTCTGAGTTTTCGAGGTCTGAGTTTTCGAGGTCTGAGTTTTCGAGGTCTGAGGTCTGAGGTCTGAGCTTTCGAGGTCTGAGCTTTCGTCACACCCGAACAATCGAGGGTCTCAAAACAGCGTCTCTTCTCGAGCGAACAAATCAACGCCCGAAAACAACAATCGAGCGCCTCTCGAGCGCGCAAAACAACAATAGAAATAGTCGTCACCAATCAGACTCTTCACGCGGAGGGGACTGGGTACTGCTAACAAACATCCACCTTCCAGAAATCGCAAAATCGAGTCTCAGAACAGAATTTGCCAGACTCGCTATTTATCTCTTCCCAGAATTCCCCATGGGCCGCATAATTGATCTCGCTCCAGATCCCTAGACTAAAAGTCCGACCTCGAGCTCCCCCGATCACTCATACAAAAAGAGGGGAGAGAGACAAAGATGCAAAAGGATGCGATGGTATGGATGATCATTTATTGTAGGTTTTACTACAAAATGCAGGGCCACTTTTTTGCATCTCACTTAAGCTTAATAATAATTGTGCGGCACAGCGTTTTTCCAAAAAAATTTTCCAGAATTCTCAAATTTTGGATGGTGCATTGGTTAAATGATAATATTGTTATAAATAGTTGAATTAATAATAATTGTAAGTAAACCACACTATGACCATGACGTCATAAAAAGTTCAAAATGCGCTGCAAAGTTTTGAACATTAATTTTTATGATCTTTTATGGCATCATTTAAGCTTATTAGACCATATTAAACTTTCCGCATGACAGCTTGTCACCTTGGGAATTCCACTCCCTGCCTTTATTATTCCTTCGACTTCCCACCCTCTTCCTTCCATTTTCAAGAAGACAATACAATACAAGGTGCTTCTTTTATTTGCTCCAACAACATCATTACAGCTTCTGAATGTAGGCTTAAAAATCTACCAGAAATTCTGACTTTTACAACTTTTGTGGTCATTAACTAGCAAACATTATAGTCTCAAACCAGACTAAATATGTTTAATCTACTCAAATTATGTCTTTGAAAGACAAATTAACCCTTTCAGTCGAAAGATTGGCATCTCAATTCTCCTTTTTGATCTTCATATTTGTTGAGAGAATTTAGTAACTCATATTAAGACAATCATTAGGGCCATCAATTTCTTTACTGAGATGTTACTTTACTTTTCAAAGATGTACAAAGATTTTCAAAGATTAGATAATCTAATCTTTGAAAATCTTTGTAGTTTCTAGCCCTACATGCCCAGCTCTACAGTGGCTGAAGAGCCATATATACTTAGTTAGTAGTTTGAATTACACAAATTGAATTAGATCTAATAAGTGGTCCAGTTTATGTACGTTACTTGCAAGCCAGGGGTCAAGAAATATAAATTATTGTAAGTTATAATAAATTTATTATTATTAAAGATGTTCAGTGAATAAATATAATTCAAATCTGGGTGAATGGCCAACAAGATCATTAGCTGCCCATCAAGATTATTTTCAATATATTTTTTTTATCTGCCTAACCGCATGAATAGAAACATCACTTAGATAATAAAACTGACGACTCTGTCACTCTGATTTGACTCAGACTTGACTGTGAGTCAGAAAAGAGATTAACTCAAATTCAACAAAATTTGCCTAACTGACCCGACAAATAAATTGGAAAAATTCCGAAAATTTGTTTCAAGGCCCACATCTTTTGACCCCTAGCTTTCAATTTCTCATTGACGCCTTGCCATTAAAACTAAATTATCTGGAACACTAACGATTGAAGTTGAGAGACCTACAGGTGCGAAACAGTGTGTGAGAGAGTTCGCACTCAGTCCAAAAGGGTTAAAAATTAAATTCAGTGGGTTTTTGATGCTGTATACAATAATTTTAATAATTATAATTAAACTAATTAATAAACCAGTGTTATGGCTTATCATAATCATAGGTGGAAATGACTATTACCAGTACATAATTTAATAATTTAAATTAATAATCAATTAAAACACTTTTTTCAATTAAATTACACATATAAATAACTCCCTTACATTTTGGGTGAATAATTTAAAATTATTATTAGAAATGAGGGCAAACTGCAGTTTAACTGAACAGACCGTCCACTCTCAATCAACTTGGATTAAGAGATTAACTATGGACAGTTACTTACTGGTCATCATCTTGACAAACTCTGTTGAAAATAAAAAGAAAAGATCACATTATTTGAATAAGGACATGTAATCACACACTCACACACCAAGAAATTGGATATAATTTTTTATAATTATCCAATCAACTTGTTAGAGCCTTAATTCAGAGGATTTCATTTCACTGTGTCAGACGAGTGAATCATTTTCTCTGCTTACAAGTAGCTGCCTGAATTGCGACTAATCATTTAGCTTGCATCACAGACAAATTCAACCATTAAATCCGTCCCGAACCATGGCCAGCACCAAAATCCTTGTTTCAAAGGGCAATCAGAGACAAGTACATATAATCGGCGGTACTTTGTTGGGGGTCTGGAACAAGGATTTTTGTACTGGTTCGCAGACGGATTTAATGGTTGAATTCATCTGCAAAACAGGTTAACTATCGAATATAATAATATATTATAAAATTAAACCTGTCATTCAAACCTGAAGTCCTAATGTTGACATATATAACTTTATACAATAATAACATGTACTGTCAATCAAAACCCTAAAAAAGCGCATACTGGAGGGCTGGATGGTTACTGCAATACTGCATTTTAAGGTTGAAATTACCAAAACACCACATGAAAAATGGCCTGAAACCGCAAACCCCAAAGTCTTCAGGCTCTCAATGTAAGGCATTGAGTTTCTTAGGCCTCTTTCACCTTAGGGGGTGAAAAAAGTAGTTTCTCATTACTTTTGTTAAAAAAAAAAAACATGTCACCTTCGTAGTTAACTTGCCCATCACCATCAATATCTGCCTCCCGGATCATCTCGTCAACTTCTTCATCTGTAAGTTTCTCTCCCAGGTTTGTCATTACATGTCGCAGTTCAGCAGCACTGATGAAACCATTGCCATCCTTGTCAAACACTCGGAACGCCTCTCTGATTTCCTCTTCACTGTCGGTATCTTTCATTTTCCGTGCCATCATGGTCAGAAACTCTGGGAAGTCAATTGTTCCGTTACCTGTTTACAAGTAAAAGAACAGACAACGAAATTTTAGTATTTCTAACTATTTTTTATTGTTATTTTTTAAAATAATTTTTAAATAAGAATGCATTTCCAGCAACATGTCTTGATATTACAATCATAATTTAGAAAGCATCCCATAGCTAAGTGACATTACCATTTTACTGTGCCTTTAAATAACAAACAAACTTTCACTGCCGTCAATCATCTTTAGCATCTAAGGAAACTGATGTTCACTTCAATGGGTTCAAAAAGTCGCATCCAATATCATATGAGTTGTGATTGGTAGACCTTAATCCACTTTGTTTCGTTTTTACAGGGTCCGTTGATTGTCGTCAATATGATGGTAGCAGTGAAAAATGCATTGTTAGTCGAGTTGACGTGTTTAAGGCGCAGTATAAATCGGTACAAGGTCTTACCATCTGCATCAACTTCATTGATCATATCCTGAAGTTCTGCTTCTGTTTGGGTTTTGTCCCAGAGATCTCATCACTGTTCCCAGTTCCTTTGTGGTGATTGTACCATCTCCATCCTTGTCGAATAGCGAGAACGCTTCTTTGAATTCTGTTAAAATAATGCAGAAATACATACATATTAATACATAAAATATATATATATATATTTTTTTTCAGTTTAACTCCTACTGTATAATATTGTTTAAAAATGCATATAGTTTTATAACACTGAACCATACCTGCAATTTGTTCTTCTGTAAGTTGATCAGCCTTGAAATACAAGTAGAAAAAAATAGAGATTTGTGTCAGTATAGTACTGATCAATTAAGATACATAAAGAAGAAGCACAAATTTTTGCACAGAAAAAAGCCGGGGTATTTGATAATCATGTGCTTCAATCAAATTGAATGCTGTATCTGCAATGTGAAATTGCTCATTATTTTGAAAAATTATCTATGATCAAACCAGAAAATATGGCTTTTGCCAAATCTTGTGAAGCTTATTATTCCAAGTACCAAGAGGAAATCCAGGATGGGTATATTATTTACTTTCTAAAGTGTTTGCCAATGTGACGATTTCAAGCCAATTTTAACCTCCATGGACAAATAAGTTGGCAGGGATAAATGATAAAGTTAAAAACATAATCGCTGGAATCGAAACTAGGAATCAAAGTTGTTTGCAGGTGAACATAAAATTATTAACTTGATGGATTTTTCTTAAACCCATTGCTTAATATAGCTTTTAATTAATAAATGTAGTTATTTGGGGTGACATCTGACTGTTTTCCCACAAGAATAACATGCTTTCTCCGCTTGTGTAATGATATTGATATCGTGTGGAGAAATTCAATGTTGATCACTCTTAACTTGGGAATTGAAGCAGGTTACAATGTATGTCACTTTCAACTGAACCGTTTAAACAAAACGCCTGGCCCCACAGGGGGTTGGAGCGAGGAGGCGGCTGACACTTCAGACTAGAGTACTGGTCGTCAACATCAATTTAAATTTTTCAAAAAAATAATAATAATAACTTTGTCACTTGGCATAGTAGTATCTAGACCTGCCAAGCTGACAGGTGCCGGGGTGTTGCTTTGATGTAGCGCCAAATTCTCAGAACAGCGATTGCATGGGTCCGAGAAAAAATATCCATACCCCCTCCACTGGTTTGGACTCCCCCCGCCCCCTGGAAGTTCAAGTCTAGCTTCATACTTTCCTTCAAAAATTTAAGTTTTTGAAATCCCCTCCCTCTTGGAATTTCCAATACATACATACATACATTAATTTATTTGGGTATGGATATTTTCTGGAACCACACATTAAAAATATTACATATGGTTATTGGAAAGGAGTGTTTCCAATTAATATTTCATGTGAGATATTACACCTGTGACAAGCAACACTTGACAAGGGGCCAGGATCGGCCACTGGAAACTTGACAATATTGTAAGTAACACCTTTCTGTCTTGTATTTTTGTTTGTGGCACAATTCTAAAGCAACTATACAATAAAACTGCTAAAAAGATCCAAATTCTTTACACCATTAAAAGAAAAACGGAAAAAGCAGACTTAAAAAAATAGATAATTACTTTGCGTAGCAACATTGAAAAGCTGCCATAATTATCAGGAAAAAAGAATAAAGCATTTAAATTGGTTGTAACCGAAAGTCTGCGTGTGTCCGCGAGTCAAGTTCTGTTAAACGAAACTTTATGTTCATCAAAATTATGCACGTTTTTACGTTTTTAATAGATAATCAAGTATCGGAGATCTGTATCAATTTGGAAGGTCGAGGGGAAATTTCGCTTTCCGAACTAAATAGCACTCCGCGAAAGATGGAAGAGAAAGATAGCTCGCAACACACTCATGAATATTCACTAGCAACTAAATAATAAATAACTTCAACAACAATTATAGTTTACCAAGGTTTCAGTATTTTCTTGCATGCGAAACTATCCGACATCAACACAGCTATTTTTTCCTCGCAAAAAGCTAAGATCAGATATCCCAGTTACTGTTCCTAATGACTTCTTAGCATCCGCCAAAGCTTCTGATTGAGTTTGCTACGACGATGAAGATATATACGACGCCAAATAACAGTAAAAAAAACCGTAACGTGTCGAATAAGTTTTCCCTGTACATGCTTTTTTCGCTTGTGGGCGTTTTTCGGCTGTGGTTTGCAATTAGCCTACTCTGGTTGTTTACTGAGAAACGTAAGGCTACTAAAATTATTTGGAATAGTAATAGTATAAAATCGTACTATAAAGCTAGAGTGCCAAAGGATAAATCGAATAATAAAGCTGAAAGATTCTTACCATCTCTAGTGAGTACTGTAGTTTTCAAGCTGTCAAACGATTACTGCAACTGAATGAGTTTCGAAATTAAAAAATATTAATTTTCTGGGCGCCAATTAGTGACATGTGCCTTCCTATTCGCCTTTTGTAAACAATAGACCTCCATATTAGGATGAACATTACAAATAGTGCGTCGTGTTGCGGCCGATGCGGCAAACCTTATCCATTTCCCTTTAGATTAACCTCCGATTATCATCAGCTCGTATTTTAATTGGTTCTTCCATAATTGAAGAAATGTGTTTCATTCGTATCAGTTCAGGCATTTTGCCATCGCGTGACAAAAATATAGAACTCGACTCATGTTTACAAAAAGGTGTACTCGCGTGACTTATTTTTAGCTCACGTGCACATAACAACCTCTGGCACGAGCCTTGTTTTGAACGTCACGCACTAGCCAGTGGTTAGGTCATGGTTGAATGAGTTGCACAAAGAAACAATCGCGCTTTATATTTCCCAATCCCAACGCTTTATCTTGCAAATGCGCTCGTAAGCGAATGCTTTTGAAGCCTCACTAGAGGAGAGAGCAGTATGAGATGATGAGTTTAGCATGCAAAATTGACGCATGCAGGACCACTTCTCGCTCAATTCTCTACGTAAGTGTCATGCGCTTGGTCTCCTCCTACACTGTCTCCTACACGGCCAATATTTGGCTTTGAAGGACACAGGGTTATACTCGAGCTCAATCTCCTGTCAGTGTACTGCACAGAATGCTAATTTCTGATTTGTATTTTTTGAAAATATTTCGAAAACTGAATAATGATTCATTATTTCGCTAAACCATAACCCCCACCCCACCCCCCCCCAAAAAATAAATAAATAAAATAAAAAATAAAATAATAAAATAAAGATGTGTTTTTAGAGCTGCAATCTTTATTATGCCAATGAAATACTGATGAAATCTTTGGTTGTATATGTCTCCTTGTCCCTCGAATACTAATTGGCTACAGTGGCAGATCTAGAGTTGGGGCCTGGGAGGCCCTCGCCTTAGAAACAGGTCTGGATCCTCCACTGGGCTATATATGTCTTGTTCCTCTACCCACATCCCAGGCAGGGTTGAAGGACAAGGAGATGGCTGCCATTTCAGGCTAGATTTTGGCCTCACAGAAATCAATTCAACCAATTCATGCCCAAGTTTGGCCGTTTATACAAGACTACTTGAGGTAACCAACTAAAATAGGATAACCTTTTGTTTCTCTTACACTCTAAACAATGAAAACTCAGCCGAGCGCTAAAACAGCCGCTGTACATTAAAATGACCGAAAAGTCAATATAGGATGGTTATGCCCCCAGCCCTTCAATTATACTGATCTAGATATAACAACACAAAGGAAAACATCTGATATTTTCTTTATGTTCAGTTGTTAGGTCCATGTCATTATGCTAGTGTGAACCTGACTTAAACCTTCATGTTTGTAGAACTTTCATTCCCCCCACCGCCCATTGCTGGAAAAGGCCAACAGAACGATAAACAAGAAAATGTCAGTTGTACAAATATTTAGTCATCCAATTAGTTATTGTTCTTTATTTAATGCTCTAACAGGAAAACATAATAAATCTTCAAGTTTTTGTACATCAATTTGTCCACAACTGTGTTTTCTAAAGATATTGTCAATTAATAAGCACAGGTGCCAGTGCATTCTTGGTTGAATGTTACATGAAGTATATAATACACCAAAGTGAGTTCTGCAGGCTGAAATTTTCCAAGATATGTAATAATTTACTTTGACGTCATCATCTTCACAAATTCTACAAAGAACAAGACGAGACAAATGATTGTTTAGTATTTAGTTCATGTACACTGTACTATAAATGGCAGAAAAAAAAAAAATGATGCACTCTGAAGAGCTTGTTAGGCCTCAATGTACCCACCAGTGACATAACGATCATAATCATAAGCTCAAACATTACGCCGTTATGTTGCTTGTGTCTTAGTGGGAATGTCTAGAAACATAATCATTTAAGCGTCCTAGCTTATGATCAACATAATCATAATCATAAGAAAATGATTGATCATTTTCTTATGAATTATGATTATATATTTCATGTGACTATATGCCCTCTACTTTTCGACAGTTCTCATCCACATCTCTTAACTCCCATAATAATTTTACTTGGTACAAATTACAGCAAAATTGTCCTTACCATCATAATTGACTTGCCCATCACCATCAATATCTGCCTCCCGGATCATCTCGTCAACTTCTTCATCCGTAAGTTTCTCTCCCAGGTTTGTCATTACATGTCGCAGTTCAGCAGCACTGATGAAACCATTGCCGTCCTTGTCAAACACTCGGAATGCCTCTCTGATTTCCTCTTCAGTGTCGCTCTCCTTCATTTTCTTTGCCATCATGGTCAGAAATTCAGGAAATCGATCATTCCATTACCTGTTCGCAAGAACAGAAGGCAAGTTAGAACATATTGCAATAATGTTCAGTATTAAAATCACATGCCACTGATACAAATCAATACTCTACCTACATTGTACTCAGTAGGTAGCTTGCCTCCTCACAGTTTGGCAGAGTGTGGGTGAATTAGGAAAAAATCCTTTGTACTGGAACAGGAACCGACCCATGTACTTGCGGTGAGTATCAGCTGTCTCCTCTGTCGCTTACTCCCAAGAGAGAAGTCGGAACAAATTGGCCGCTAATGTCGTCCGGTGATGTCACTACCCGAAACACGTCTCTCTGGGGAGTAAGCAACAGAGGAGACAGCTGAAATTTTTATGTGACAGTAATTGTATGTCAATCATACTCAGTTGTAAATTGTGTCTTGTTCGCGACACTTTAATGCATGTCAATCAAAAAATGAATTTTACTTGAGTCTATAAACTGTTCTCTCTCAATGAAAGAGTTCTGTCAGGAAGATGTCGGACAAACAGGATTAGTGGCAATGAACAACTTCACATACCATCTGCATCAACTTCATTGATCATATCCTGAAGTTCTGCTTCTGTTGGGTTTTGTCCAAGAGATCTCATCACTGTTCCCAGTTCCTTTGTGGTGATTGTACCATCTCCATCCTTGTCGAATAGCGAGAACGCTTCTTTGAATTCTGCAAGTCAGATGATTGGCAAATGTAACTATTGTCAACCACTTTGGTTACAGTACCTTTTACAACAGGTTCAAGGGCAGCCATTAAAAATTTCAAGACAAGCTTTTGTCTATCAATAATTTATTTTTTAGCCTGCGAGCAAGCTCTCTTGGCCTTTTTTTGGGGAAAAGAGAAAGAGCGGGAGAAAGAGAGCTTGCACGGATGTCTCAGAATTTTGAATGCCGCCCCTCAAAACTCCCCGCCGTTTCCAGCTGTTTGAGCTGTCAAAATTTGGTCAATTGAAACTTCGTGGTCGTCTCAATTTTCTACGTAACGCAATGCCTTGTATTCAATCTCACACGCTCGAAAGTCGTTCCTCGAAAAGTACTAAACGGATCGAATCAAAAAACATCTCTATCGATAGGGGTTTCAAAGCGCAGGACAGCTAGAATATTTGTTCCCCGTTTGTTAGAAATTCCGCTCTGAAATTTCTGTTGCAAGATTTTTCATATTTTTAAATTACAAAAGCCAGTGTGTAGTATTCCCAGTATGCTACGAAAAATGTTGTTTCTCTCCGGAACAGTGTTCCCACTAGTTTTTGGAAAACAGGAGTCCCAAGGACCCCCAGTTCGAGTAATTGGGGGTCCTTTCTATTTTTTAAGGGTCCCCTAAGGAGAAAGGCATTTAAGTGATATACACATCATGTAATATTACATGAAGTATGACCGCTGACCATCAATGAGCCGAGAGTTGTTCGCTCGTTCGCGTGATTATCATTGTGATTCTTGCTTCGTTTTCGAGTTTGCAGCCAAATTTTCATAGTTTCCAGCTTGGAGAGGTAATGAAAAGGTAAAGGAAACTAGTGAAACTTTAACATTGTTTCTTATGTGTGTTTTGTATCTTGAAAAATCTTATTTATCTCAAGAGTAGACCAAACTATGAAAACACTCGAAATTTTGAGCGCTGATTTATGTGCGTCCCTGGGACGTACTGTGGCTAAAAACTGTGCGTCCTTTTTATTTTTTGTGCGTCAGATACGCACAGTTGTGCGTTAATGGGAACACTGTCCGGAACTACCGTACCATTTGACTCGAGAGAGGTCTCTTTGGAAAGCATTTTCAAAGTGCTGAACAGAAAAAAATATTTAGTACGTGCCCCTTCGAAGTTTACTTCCAAAAATACCTGAACTAATTTTTCTGCATGAGTGATAAACACTAAAGCGTCATGTTTGCAAAGAAGACGTCATCAATTAATTAATTCCACCAATCAGCATTTCGCATCGATTTTTTGAGCGCAGATATTCAAAACTCTGAGACATCGTTGCAAGCTCTCTTTCACTTTCCGCCTCCCCCCCCCCCCCCCCCCCCCCAAAAAAAAACCCCAGAGAGCTTGCTCGCAGGCTATTTATTTTTAGGTTTTAATGCATTGGGTACATGTAGACCGGATAGCCGGTGACATTTCAGTGCTTACCTGCAATCTGTTCTTCTGTTAAATGACCAGCCTGCAACAGATGTCACCAAAGAAACTTACTGTAACATTAACTCATTACAGTTGAACCTCTCCACAACGGCCACCCTGGAGCAGAATAATAACCTGGCCGTTGTAGAGAGATGGCTGTTGTAGGGAGATTTCAATAAGAGTAAAGTGTACGGATTAGTGCATGGTCGGGACGACTGGAGGTTCGACTGTATTTAAAAATTTCAACAGCTATGTGTAGACTAGCAGAAACCTTTATGGTCCTTTTATTATACGACATAGCATGTTAGAGTGTGAATACACACCAAAACGAGACAGTGCAAATGTGGCCGTATTACACTCTTCTTAATTCCCCTTCAGGACTATATGCACTATGGAAAACACTTTTAAAAGCCTAGATTTTAGGAAAGAATAATGTTGAATGTGTGTGCCACTATACAAACCCTCACCCTGTGCCAGACCACAAAACGCTAATTTCACGATACCCTATCCCAGACCGGTTTTGCTACATGGAAAACGCGAAGGAAATTAAGTTAAATTGATTTTCTGTATATCAATAATATTATTATTACCCATCTCAGTGCTGAATCGCAGGAAACTGATACCCTGTTCCAGACTGAAAAGTGCCTTTTATTACCCTGTTCCTGACCAAAATGCTTAAAAACCATACCAAGTCCAACAGTATGACTACCACTACCTACACAGGGCTGCAAATAACAGTCGGTTATCGGACAATGGCCGACCAAAATTTGCCAATATCCGATGAAATCCCAACTGTGGTCGGACAAAATGTCCGGACATTTTTGTTTGCCTTCCAATGCTAATTAATGCATTATACCGTGTTTTGTTCTAAACACAAACTAGTTTACTCTGCGTTGACAACACGTTAGATTAGCGGGTTCGCTTATCAAGCGGTACTGTAAATATGATGTCCAACCACATTTTTGTCTTGTCCGACCAAAATGGTGACTTAGTCGGACATAATGTCCTTTCAAGAAAAAAAAAATATTTGCAGCCCTGTACATGGAGGGAGGGTGACCCGGGTACCAGGGTCACCCTCCCAGCCGGGCTAAAACATAGCCCGCCTTTACATGGGCGGGCTATCATATAGGCGAGCTATCTTTTTTGGCGGGCTCTTGTTTTGGCGAGCTCATGTTTTGGCGGACTTTTTTATTGCAACGGTAAGTTTATTAAGCACTACCTAACAAACAGGGCAGCAAGAAGAAAGGCTATAGCGGCGAGTTTGCTGTTTTTATCGCTTGTTCCGCCATTTTAGCGGGTTTTCAAGTCAACAGAGATAGCCCGCCTAGGAGGGTGACCCGGGTTGACCATTTTACACGCAGAAAAGATAGCCCGCCTAGGCGGGTGACCCTGGCAAGCAGACAGGGTGACCCGGGTAGGCGGGCTATCTTTTCTGCATGTAAACACTTCAGTGTGCTTTGTAAAGAAATGTATGAAAAGTTGGCCCTCCCAGGGTAGCCCGGCTAGGAGGGTAGCCCGGCTAGGAGGGTGACCCGGGTACCCTGGTCACTCTCCCTCCATGTAAACAGGCCCTAAGCTATAAGATACATTTTGCATGAAGTCAATTCAAAATCTTATCCTCCAAGAATGTAAGCTTACTGTAAGCTTAAATTCACGAGTCCGGAGCTTCATGCACACAGCAAAGTTACAGGTATAAACGGGCGAAACGAGGAGAAAAACAGTCATTTCTTAGTTCGCAATTTTGTTGCTTTACTGATGATCAAAATTATGGTGCTTCCCCGCGTACAAATTTTCAGTGCGATGAATCAGTAAAAAAGCTACGAAAACGAAAGACAAAATTTGCTCAACCTTGCCTGTATTATGCCAATTAATGTTATAATATTAGCTATCAAAGGAAATCTTACCATTTGTCGATTTGATTATGAGATAAAATCCCGAATGTCGAAAAGTTATTTTTTTTTTCTCCACTGTTCCATCGAAGCGGCTTCCAAAATGTTTTGAAGGGCGCGTGAAATATAAGACGACTTGTGATTGGCTCATGTAACACACCACATATGGATCGTGACCCTGGGGAGTGCGTCGCCTGCGGCTTTCCAAGTCACGTCAGGAAAATGCGATGATAAAAAATAATAAATAAAATAACATTTTCATACCGCTTTACATCGTGTTCTCTTATCCTTAGATCAGTTAGAAGGCTGTTAGATCAGACTGTTCACAGCCTCTCTATTTTCTCAGGAAAATAGCCGCGAGCAAACTGGAACTCATCCTCGGAGACCAGGGCAGATAGTGGGGGCGAGCGAAAAAAAAATCGGCAAAGAAAAGTAGGAGCGAACGAAAATAGTATTTTCGTTCGCTCCTACTTTTCTTTGCCGATTTTTTTCGCTCGCCCCCACTATCTGCCCTGGGTCTCCGAGGATGACTGGAACTTAGCGCGACGCGTGAGCCAGGAAGGGGGGGGGGGGGGGGGGGGGGGAAGACGGGAACGGAGAAACTGATAGAGGTATATTTTCTCGTTCGGCTGCTCCCCGCTCACCAACCCAAAACTCGAAAGCGTGGAGAGAATAGATCTAAAGCCTGTAGACCGATACCCGGCTGGCCCTGTCTCTGTCACGCACCGCTACGCTGTCGGGAGAGCGTAGCCGTGACAGATCCAGAGACAGAGGCCAGAAAATGCGCCCCTCCTCGAAAGCGCCTTCATCCTCTTTTATTTCCCACAACACCAAAAGGTATATCCCGGGAGTATATGAAAAAGGTGTGTCTGGGGGATGGGGTAGGGAGGGGACAAGGAATCAAAATGGCGCCAGGTGGAAAGTGCGGGAAATACTTGTCACATGATCGACGTGATCTCAGTGTGAACATCTGCTGTAAAAATAAATTATCAGCTAAATCACGACATATATCTATGGACTACCGTGTAAGTCGATTTGGAGACAGTTTCTTAGCAAAATGACGAAAATTTCGGAAAAAGGAAAGCCATAAGCCGCAGACGACGCAGTTCCATCGTCCACGACCCAAATTTGGAATGATCGGTTAGCCAATCATAAACCTTCCTGGATTTTCACGCGCCCAAAAAATTAAAATATTCTGAAGCTCGCATCGAAGAAAGTTTTGGAGGTAGAAAACTTTTCGTCACTCAGGACTTGATCGGACAATTGTCGACAATGGTAAGACTTTCTTTGGCAGCTGGCCTTATAGTATTAATCGGCAGATGTGCAGCTAAAGTTGATCTTATAATGTCTTTCCTTCGGTCAGTTTTGAACGGTTGAACCTATCCCTTCTGTAAATATTGGCTGTCCGCTTTCTGATTCTCGAATTGGAGGGTACATGTCGAAACTGTTTACTTTTCCTTCTTTGGAAGGTCTTAGATTTGTGGTTGTTGTATAAGTTAGCCATGCCTTGCAACAAAAGTAATAATGGTTATTTTGCGAACTGTATATTGCATTTCTTCGCTCTCAGCATGCCGTTATAATAGCTGTGATTCGATCACGCGTGACTAGCTGATCATGACTTCGAATCTCGAAAGTAATCAGAAATTTATTTATTCTACCTCATGCGCTGGCTTCAGTATGCTTTATCAACACAATATTCATGTACATAGGAAAACCTCGACTTATTCTGAGTAAAGGTTTCCTTTTGCTATCGAAAATCACTACAGTAGTTTCGTGATAATTTAATCCAAAATGGTCACGCGTGCAAATACCTGCTGCGTGCGTATTTGTTGCTATCGCGACGCATACTGTTTTCATATCGTCCAAGTATTGATGGATTTTCCCTTTCTTTTTTAATTATAACGAGCTCCAAGCTTGAAATAGAATGGAATTTCATAAAAAAAATTGATGAAAACATTTGGCAGTGAAGAGAATGTCTGAATTTTAATATTAATATTAATATTCAGTGCGGTAGCAAGGGGAAGGGCCGGGGGTGGCCCGTGCCCCCCCCCCCAGTTTTTTAACCCCAAAAGTAAAAACAGACACATATAAAATGTTGAAAATAAAGTTTCATTTCCCAGAGGTTTGAAACAATAACAATAACAATGTCAATAATTCCGGAAGGAATCATTCCTGATAAACTACAGTATCCATTTCCCCAATTCATATTTGTGCTTCTTTTCTTTTTTTACCATATGTAGGGTGATGCACAAAAACAGCCAAAAATTAAAACAAATGAGAAATCGTGACAAAAGTGTGACAAGAGACAGTCGGTTTTTTATTTTGTAATTGATGTTGCAAGTGTTATACTTTTTTCAATGTGCATCAAATGGTTTGCTGAGACAGTGTAGGAAGTAATTCGCGATACGCGTAAATCACAAATACACTAGCTCTTGGAGAAACTCTGGAAATAGCATTTCTGAGCCTCTAGGACCTGACCATTTCTGATCCCCCTAGCGGCTTGCGCCTATGGCGCTCGCTCAAGGGCCCCCACTTCTTTTCCCTTGCTACAGCTCTGATATTTGAATGTTAATTGAATATTAATTTCTGAATGTTAATTGACCCTGTTCTCTTGATAAGTGAGGTATGTTTAAAAAGTTGACTGAACTTGAATTTTGTAAGGACGATCATGTGAATTTACTGCACCATGGCCGATATGTTGAGTGTCGAGTGGTCTGTATCAGTTCTACAAGGTTGGATTCAAATAAACGCCGGACCTCGAATAAATGCAGGGACCTCAGTTAAACGCCGCGCGGGTGTTTATTTAAAACTCAACCTGATAGACCCGACTTTTATTTGAACCCGGCATTAATTCGGGGCCTGGCATTTTATTCGCGGCCCGGCGTTTAATCGAGAAAATACGGTATTTCTAGTAAAATCAAAAACACTTTATAATATCACATTTGTGGCATTTATTGCAGGCTGATACACTAACAGAGGAACAGATTGCTGGTGAGTACTGAAAATATCCACCTAGAAGTAAAATACCTGAAAATCAAAACTTCACACAATCTCCTCTTATCAGGACTTCTGGTATTACATGTATTCAATGGCCCCTCATATTACATAAATAATATAGTATTATGATAGATAATTAATATCAACTGAAATCAAATGATTGAAATGGTTGACAATTTCATTTGCCAATCATCTGACTTGCAGAATTCAAAGAAGCGTTCTCGCTATTCGACAAGGATGGAGATGGTACAATCACCACAAAGGAACTGGGAACAGTGATGAGATCTCTTGGACAAAACCCAACAGAAGCAGAACTTCAGGATATGATCAATGAAGTTGATGCAGATGGTAAGCAGGGCATTGTTTTTTTTCTTGAAAGGACATTATGTCCGACTAAGTCACCATTTTGGTCGGACAAAACAAAAATGAGGTCGGACATCATATTACAGTACTGCTTGATAAGCGAACCTGCTAATCTAACACGTTGTCAATGCAGTGTAAACTAGTTAGAACAAAATGCATTATAACGCATTAGCGTTGGAAGGCCAAAAAAAATTGTCTGGACATTGCATGTATGTCCGACCACTAGTTGGAATTTCATCGGACAGTAGCAAATTTTGGTTGGCCATTGTCCAATGACCGACTGTTACATGTATTTGCAGCCCTGGTAAGTGAAGTCTTTAATTGAAGGGCTGGGTGCATATCCGACTTATGTCGATTTTGAGGATTTTTTTCTTCTGCCCAGATTTGTCTCCTTTTTGGCATGTGATAAACAAATTAGTTGCAAAACATTGCCCCGTATTTTGTTTCGTTTAAAAAAAAAATAACAGCGTAAACATTAAGTTTGCTGATTTACCTGTTTGATCATCACTTTTTATCGCTCCGCTGATTTCAATTGTTCAACAAACAAAGGCTTCTTCCAACAGCTAATATTTAAATACTGATTTACTCCAACCCCCCCCCCCCCCCCCCCCCCCCCCCCCCCACAGGGAGCAGAGGAGCTAAATTTGACTTGTGCGAGCTTCGATCTAAATGCTTTATACGTGACCTTTGCGAGTTTCGATCTGTTTGCTTTATACGCGGTGTATTGCGTTACGTTATTCGATCTTTTGTTTTCGTTTTTTCGTCCCAGCGGGTAATTAATCGGTCGCTTTTCCGGTCGTTGCCTTCGGGCAACGACCGGAAAGCGAAAGCTTTCCGAGCGAGGCACGAAGTGCCGAGAAGAAATAACGACAAGGATGAAACAGAGTACCAAATTTTCGTTGGATGTGGACCGTAACATACTGGTGACGGAAGTGACGTAAGCCGTCAATAAATCGGAAGTGAAGCCATTCATTACGAATTCAAATTCAAAACAAACAGTTGATCGGAGGGAGATTAAAAACGAAACGCGTTTCAACTGAGGATAATCTTTCTCAGAGGAAATAAGCGAAAGGCAAAGATCGCAGGAATAACTCCATCTTGCTCACGCTTCGCGCTCGCTCAACTATTCTAAAGAGTGGGGATTGTTTGCGTTCTTATAAGCTATCTTAAGATCGATCGATCGATAAATCGCTGTATTTCCTTTGCAGGCCTTCTCTTTACAGGAAAGCGGCGTTTGATGATTACATAAACTACTGTTTCAGACTGTACAGATGAATAAACTTATTCCATTAGCTTCCGTGATGCTCGCAACAATACATGACGTATTTCCGTCACCAGTATGTTACGGTGCACATCCAACGCAAGTCAACTTTGAACGCCATAAAAAGCGATCACCGAAAGGAGTGTTTGATGGATCTCTTCATCAAAATTTTTAAACAGCTGTCTTGAGACTGCCCATATAAGACCACATGCCGAAAATCAGGGTTTTTTATTGCATCAAAAGCGAGTTATCGGGGATCGAAAATTGGGCTCAAATTAGTTTCATCCCTTGTCTCTCTTCTTACAGCGTAACGATCTTGTGTGCATGTGACCCTAAGGAATTCCCGCTGGGACGAAAAAAACGAAAACAAAAAGATCGAATAACGCAGTAACGCAATACACCGCGTATGAAAGCAGACAGATCGAAACTCGCAAAGGTCACGTACGTATAAAGCATTTGGATCGAAACTGGCACAAGTCAAATTTAGCTCCTCTGCTCCCTGTGCCCCCCCCCCCCCCCCCCCCCCCCCAAATCAATGTTGCGAGTCATTTTCACAGACATGACCTTATTCTCACAGGATTGCATTGCTAGGCTCAAATTGATAGGGGAGAGGAGGGTACTGTTTTGTTTAAGTTTATTCACACTCGGAAAATAATATATTTCACAATCTTCCTAGAAAGAAACGCGAAACAACATTTAACCTTGCCACCGCAAGTAAATCACTGTATGGCGATCGTTTTACTGTAAATCTACCTTGTCAACACAAGTAATTATTCACTGTACGGCAGCTATTTTACTGCTTCATTGATTTCATTGTTAAAAGCAACAGAGGGATTCTTTACTAAGTGATACGGTAACGTAAAAACGCATGTTTTTGAATACGTTATTTCTCTAAAATGAAGGAGAAACTATTGAAACAAAATACGGTGCAATGTTTAGCAACTAATTTGTAGGTGACATGCCTAAAACGATGGAAATCTGAGAAGAAAAAAATAAAATTCCTCAAAATCGACATAAGTCGGATATGCACTCAGCCCTTCGATTATTCCCAAGAGTGATGACGGTTTAATTTCTTGCTACAGTGTCAATACATTGTTTCATACGCCAGACAGGTGACGAGATTAAGGAAAATTGTCAGCTACAACTGTAGCTTGAAGGAGATACAGTACATAGATTATTGAAGGGCCAAGGGCATGGCCGACCTTTGTTGACTTTTAGTACATTTTTCGTTTCGCTCAGATTTGCGAAATTTTTTGCATAATTGGCCTTCTATTCATTCAAAAAACAATGCCCCGGGGTGCGTCAAAAGCACTGTCTGATAACCCGGGCTAGTGGTCTGACTACATTTTGGGCTAGCTCCTCAGTGCTACGGGCTAGTAAACTGAAGTAACAGCTTGCCATTTGTTCATTTTCGTCTCACCCTGATTTTCCCTGTTTTGTCCCATGCCATGAATATGGACAGGTTAAATTTTCCATTATTAACAGTGCTTTCAATAAGATTTCAAGTAGGTGGCTGTTTCATATGAGCACCTGCCGACAATCTGTGGGGGTCTCTCTTAGATGCGTTTTCAAAGATTCTGAGCCCAAAAAAAGTAAAAAAAAACAATAGTTAAAAATTGTTAATTTTTAAATGATTTTATAAACTTATTTTTGGAAAAAAATAGTCCCCAAATGCAAATGTTTAGTTGCCAGGCTTGGTTGAAAGAACAATCTTACCACAAACTCTAAATTAAACATGTTGAGACTCTCCAGCTGCTATAAACTTTGTAAAACACGATCGCCACATTTCCAGAGACAAAATCTATCAGCATACATGACATATACGCAACTAACGCAGGGTCTCCAGTCACTTGTATGTAGTTTTCTAACTTGCCCTCTGTTCTAAATTAAACAGGCAATGGAACAATTGACTTTCCCGAATTTCTGACCATGATGGCGCGGAAAATGAAAGATACTGACAGTGAAGAGGAAATCAAGGAGGCGTTCCGAGTGTTTGACAAGGATGGCAATGGTTTCATCAGTGCTGCTGAACTGCGACATGTAATGACAAACCTGGGAGAGAAACTTACAGATGAAGAAGTTGACGAGATGATCCGAGAAGCGGATACTGATGGTGATGGACAAGTGAACTATGAGGGTAAGGCGCGAAGGCAATGCTTTAAACTTACCTTGATTAGAGGACTTTACACTGAAAATGGGCCTCACTGTGGGGGCCTGGACTGATTACTTTGATTGGAGGACTTTACACTGAAAAGGGCCTCACTGTGCACTGCGCTCGCCATGAGAAACCAAGATGGCGTCTTGAACTCTGCTATACAACGACATGGAAAATTAGGGGACTTTGAGCAGTCTAAGAGAGTTTAGTTACAGACAAACAAGTTAAATTTGGCTGGGACCAGCCAGCCAGCCAACCATGTCTGCCTTACAGTGATGTCTGCTTTGATTGTACTCTAATAAGCAACCATTTTGTGTTATCTTGTTTCTTGCAGAATTCGTGAAGATGATGACCTCAAAGTAAACACTATTATTGTTACCTCAACTGGAACAGTGTCAGCCTGCAGAACCCGCTTTGGTGTAATATACTTCATGTGACATTCAACCAAGAGTACAACTAACGCAGGCTACAATGTCTGCAGATAGCACATAACAACTTTAACAGTCTAAAATTGTAGGATACAAAAACTCTCCTCTTGTACTGTACTGTATATTTCCAGACATTTGAAGACATGTGTGTTTTTGTTCTTGTTGGATTAATAATTATTATTAAAAAAGTTAATAAGAATTGGAGTGTGTTCTAGTAAATTTATAACAGAGCGGTTTTCAATTGAGTGTCGTAAAACCAAAACCATTTACTTACTATGGCCAATCACAACAAAATGTAAACATCACAATGAACCAATGAGAACTCAAAGCAAAACCGGTGCCTAGTGCAGGAAAACACTAGCCTGTGTAGCTGGCAGTCTTGTTGGCGCGCAAAGTAAAAATTTGTAAGCGGCAAAGCCGCGGGGAGTCTGGGTGGGGAGGTACTTTGCGCACCAACAAGACCCCCAGCTATGCAGGCTAGAAAACACTTGTGGCCAAGTCGCAATTGGTTTTGCTTTTGCTTTTGCATCTGATTGGTTGAGAAGGTGGCACAAGCTTTTCAAGCCAATTTTTTATTTTTTATTTTTTTTTTTCAAGCCAATCGCAGAGCGTAGTACAGGAAAACCAAAGCAATATTCAATGATTAATAACTTTCGACATTCAATTGAAAACCACACTTAGTGTTTTAATCGACTGGTTTGCTGATCTGAGTAGATAGACATCCTGTTTGTGCACTCAATTCTACCCCACTCGAAAGATGTGTTGTTGTTCAGCTTTTGAATTTATGCTCATGCAAGTACCAAATTATCTGTCTTTGTTGAGATATTTCATTGGTGTGGAATGTTTTGTGTCAAGTCAATCCTGTATGGATTTCTCCCAGTACTTCACAGACAATTCATTTCGGTGACGTATCCGAGTTGAACCGTTGGACCACGTGACCCGAAACGGATTGACCGCGGCGAAATATAGAGGCCTAGGAACTAGCCAAGTCATTTCAATGGGGGAGGAAATTAGGCCCCGTCCATACGTATCCGTTTTCGTTTGAAAACGCAAAAGTCATGCACGAACGGTGAAGTCGCGCAAATCATGACCACCCGTGAGCCAGGGAGCAAAACGAGCCCGCGAGAAAGCTACTTCCCCTACTTCCTCGCAGGCTTTCTTCGCTCCCCGGCTCGCACGTGATTCTCGCGGCCCAAGCAGGTTACAAGGCATGAAAAGATCATAAGAGAGACCCACAAAATACAGTATTTTTATCGACCTCGTTCCCAGGGTCTCTCTTCTTCCCACCAAAAGCGATTCAATCTTCAATCAAGATTCAATCGCTTTTGGCGGGAAGAAGAGAGACCCTGGGAACGAGGTTGTTTTTTTTATATTTTCGTGACCCCAGAGCTCTTCTCTTGCGTAGTCAAAAGCGAGGGTCTGGGGTCGAGAATGTGAGGGTCTTTTTTGTCACGTGGTATTTCTTCCCAGAATAAACATGACGGTCCGGGGTTTTCAGTCGGTTTAAACATTCGATTCCGCAGATTGATGTATAACTTGCGGCTGAGGGGAGATAGACGAAAAACGTCCGGGTGATATATAACGAACTTCCACCTGCGCGCTAACCTGTACGATAACTGGAAGTCTGGAGATACACCAAGAACACAAACACTGAAACAAATCATAGTCCCCTATATCATGCTATATGAAAATCACGCTACGGCGAGTTTTGGTCAAGGCGCGCCTTCCCGCCAAAACAGCGAATTTGACGCAGCCGCCGCAGTCGACGCAGTTGACGCAGCCGACGCAGTCGACGCGCTTGACTGACCGGGTGTGACGTCACTCAATGCGGCAAGTTGGCTGCCGCTCTGTCTTGGCCCTTTTGCGAGCTGTTTTGGGGGTTGTTTGCTACGAAAATATTGAAAATACATTTCTCAGGGAGCTGAATGACATATATCAAATGAACTGCCATGGCCTGAGCTTAAATAAAATTGATTTGGTGATTGAAATGAGCGAATTTTTATTCGGCCGCAGGCGACGCATTTTCTTCGGCAGCGGTCCAAATTTGGAATGTCAATTTTATTTGAATGCACCAATCAGTTGCCACGTTATTTCAAACAGTCTGGAACCGATGCTTCGAACGTTTTTGCATGTAATGAATTTATATAAAACTTCTCGAAAGTAGGATTCTTGTCGGCCTGAAGCAAACAAGCGTAAAATGGTAAGATTCTCTTTGATATTTGATATCATTAAATTTAGCAAATCAGTGAAATGATATAACAATACGTGGACGAGAATCGGTGAATCAGAATATATATTTTTCGTTTGGTCAATTCTTATAACCTTTGCCCTTGTTCCACATCAGTCTGTTTTTTTTAACGATTTCCTCGCAGTTTCTTTTGATAATTTGTTTTTACAGTACTTAAACTGTTGAACATGCTTGTCCAGTAACGATAATTACAAATAGTAGAAATTATAATTTACAAAGGATCACTGTTTATATCGTTGCATTAACTTACATGTCAGTTTATGGGCTTGTGTTGTCGATTTCGTGACAACTTATACACATCCGTATAAAAATAGTAACCTTATATTTTATAGCTTGTGAATGTTTCTTTTTATGTTGCCATAAAACTGCGCTGTTCAAAGATTCCGTGATTCCAAATAAAAACTTCATATAATGGAAATCATACCTATTGATATAAGACATACTAATTTCATTAAATTTTAATTGTCAACAGAATGAATGAAGCTAAACATAAATGTATTCCATGACCGATGTAAAATGTCCACTGCATTTATTTCAGTAGACCTTTTGGGAAACAAGAGAATATTATTATTATTATTATTATTAATATATTATACCTGCCAACTTTTCCTAAGTCGACTGCGTGTGATTTTCGTATCCATATTACCCGAATTTCCGAAAAATTTCCGACGACTTCCGAACATTGCCGAAGATGTTCCGACGACTTCCGAACATTGCGAAGATTCCCGAAGATGTTCGATGATTTCCGAAGGCTGCTGAATGTCGCGGTGCGAAGCTAAAAATCTCGGCGCCGTCTTGCCAAGATCACGCTTATCTCAAACGTGACATTTTAGTGCCATTCATTGGACTATTTTGGGTGGAAATTGAATCCAATTTTTCACGTTAATGGTTAATGAACAAGTAGTCCGGAATTGTGAGTCAGGCCGTGTGAAATTGTCATGTATGCGTGTGATCGATGTTTTCAATCCAATTTAATTTCGAGCACTGTGTTGATGTAAAAGGGGGGGGGGGGGGGTCCCAATCACGATGTCACGAGCCTATTTTTCCTCAAATCATGAATCACGTGTGTATTTTATGGCATTTCACAAATCACGTATTTTCATAAGCTATCGATTCACGCATCACGGCTAGATTTGAGCTCTTTTCACATGTCACAACCTTTTTTTTGTTCAAATCACGCGTCACGCATAACCCCTTTACCACCTGATGTAACTGCCGTCCACGATTGTGGACAAAATAAACCGTTTTCGGTCACGAAGTGTTCAGTACGCATGCCTAATTAATGGAATTATCACTGACTAGTGCATGTAACTGAGCCCACAGTGACAAAGCGCATGCTGTTCAATGTGGCCGCTGGTGAATGTTGAGCCCACATGAGACATATGATCACATGCGAAAGTTGTTGGTCGCTTAGTAATGCTAACGCATGCTCAATAGGAATCGTTTAGAGTCAAAGCAGAGTCTCCTTTCAGTTCCCGCCTCAAAATAACGGAAAAGGCTTAGTAGCAGGGAAGTTAAACTACATGTATACACGTCCATATTAATTTCTTCTGTTTCATTATGTTTCCAATATATTGACTGACTTAAAGACCAGTAAATGGCAACCATATCTTGATATTGCTGCATCAACTTGTTTCTAATATAAGCTCATTCTGAAACATTTTTTATTCCACTTATAAGCCCTCAACTACCCCGCCCCCAGGATATTAGCCATGCCCCCATTTATAAGCCCACCCAAAACCCTTAACTCATTGCCGTTGATGCACGAAGAATATCGTTCATAATCGAACGATAGGGAAAACAATTCGTAAAAAATTGTCTTTTGGCCGATTCCCACATTTTTTCAAGGTGGACTGGGAATACTCTAACCCATTCTCCCAGCAAGTTTGAACAGGTATACCCTAGTTGGTCTTATATGACGGCTTTTTCAGAAAAGCCTTCTGATGTAACACATGGCCGCAATTTGTGAAGCGTTCGCAATCCGTTACAGCCGTTGTTGAGGACGTTTTAGCAAGAGTTTTGGACGAGGAAAGTGATCAGAAGGGATGCCAAGCAGTGAGGAAATTTAATTGCATCTGGAGCTCGAAAATTTGAGCGACGAACCAAGATAAGTGTTACGAAATATTACATCGATCGATCGAGAACGAACGCAAATGCAACTGAAATTATATTTTGATTCGCTTTTTACATTTGAAACCTGTTTGATGCTTTGAATACATGTTAGGATTCATATTTCAGTAAAGGGAGAGGACAAAACGTTCTTATGGAACGACAGAGATAAATTTCGAGTGGAGTGTTGACACAATGTTTCGGGTCAAATTCCTGCATAAATTAGAAATTTGATACCAAACTAAAAAATACTAATTTATTCTATACTTACCATTTTCAGCCAAATTTTCAGGATTATGTTGCCAATATAACAAGTAACATTTTTGCTTTTAACTTTTCCTTATAACCAGTCATCATTTTGAAATAGTTGCTTTTTGTCCAAATTTTGCGGCTATTAATATTAATTTATGCTAGTTAATAATTAACTAATTAATATATTATGGGTTTCTTTGGGAAAAAAATATTTTCCAGAAAGTTTATTTACTACCCTTTCAAAAGAGATATAGCTTTCCATGCAATTGTAAATGGCTGTTGAGAAAATAAATAAACAATCACTAGTATCAAATTTCACTGTTTGGGGATAACGGCAATGAGTTAAGAAGTTGTATAAGCCCAGTGCTTATAAGCGACAGTTTGTTAAATCTTGGCTACACGGGCCTCTGGCAAATAGAAACAAACAACTGGTTGAAATCCATTCTCGTCCCCAGAGTCTGCGATCCTTTTTGTCAGCACCAAGAAATCACGACCTCTGGCTGGTACCAATTTTCTGAGCTTGCGCAGAGTACTCGTTTTCTCTTCTCTTTTGTCTGTTCATTGTTTTAACAGCCAATCAAAACATTTTGTTCTATCATTAGTGTTCTATTCATTAGTGTACACTGCCAGAGTCGAGATTCCTGGTGCTGACCAAAAGGGTCGCGGACTCTGGGGACGAGAATGGTTGAAATCCAGCAATCACAATCCACTGATACAGTTGCTCAAAGTAGTTGGTTGTCAGATTGGTTGATTTTAATCAGTTTTGTTTTAGAGGTACAGGTACGTCAAACAAATAATATAAAAAGCTTATCACATATTTTTCCCTTTTTATCAGGCTGAGCAACTAACAGAGGAACAGATTGCTGGTAAGAACTAAAATATTCTTTGTTTTCTACCCTCCCCGAGCTCTTGAGGGACTCCTATCAACTTGCCGTCTGTGAAGAGTGGCCAAATACAACGTGAACAAAAAATGTGAGCTATGCAATACCTTGACAGCTGCCATTTTGTTAACACAAGAGTTTTAATTAATCAGTCAATATTAAAAAAAAACTTAATTGCCAACGAGGTAGCTGAGCCAGAGCTCAGCTGCCGAGGCGGCCATTCATAAATTGTATTTGGCATGAAATTCTCAAATTCTCCGTGAGTTCGTTTTCCATATTTGGGTGTAAGTTAATATTTAATAACAGTGTCATTTTCGTGAGGGCCGCGAGTACAGGTGAGTAAGGTTAATATTTCTTCATTGAAAGGGCTTTTAGTCACCTTATTCACTGTGTAAATTGTAAGCAACAGGTGATCAAGGAATAGGGTTATACGCACAAATTTTGGTCAGTTCCCTCCTCGATTTAGAGCCAGCGTGTTCGCTTCTCGATTCCGAATTAGTGTGTTCGCTTCTCAGTGTGTTCTTTCGTCGATTGACACGAACGAAACGAACAGAATACTCTGGAATACTGTACACATTTTATAGCACAAAAATTGTCCTTGAACGCCAGCGTTGCGTAATCAAAAATTACTGACAAGACAAAGCATGTATACAATATTCCTTGATCACTGCGTTCAGTACATTTATTATCTGGTTAATCGGTGTTACAAGCCAAAGCCAAAAAAATCCTTAGTTTTCGGCGGGGAAACTCGAGCCGGGAATTACATTGTACGTCTGCTCTCGCAGGCTACAGAGATTCCCTTTCAGGGTTCATTCAGTGTTGTTATTATTTATTCCTTCATCACTACACGCGCTTGTTTTATATGTAAACATTCATTCGTCTTCAGTTCTGTCATACACGAAACTCTTGGAAAGAAAAATACTTCAGTTATTTATGAAGTTGCAATTCTTGGACTAAAATTATCTACAGTTAAATTATCAAAATAGCTATGAAAATAAAAGGTAAATCTTAATTTTTTGGAATGAGTCATTACAAAATATAAACATCTGACAGTCCGGCCCCGTCACGCAACGCTTCCTTGCTCCGATAATAATTTTAAAATTCTTTCAACTTTCATGCAACTAAAATGACAAAAAATTTCAGCAAACGAAGACACATCTTCGATTTCTAAGCAACTTTAGGATGGGGTATTAATTTTGTTATCTTGTCGTCAAATAAACTGGGGCTTTCATGTTGTCTGTAATATTTACAATGTAATGCCGGTCAGATTTAATAATTAAGAACGTTATGTTTCATGATCATCTATTTTGAAGCTTTCTATCAATAATTATTATTCGCTCCTCTATGTCGTTGGCACTTTAGTGGTAACTATAACTAGTATAATATTTGGTGTATCAGTCTTTGATAATCCATTATTCTGTAAACTTGTCAGAATTCAAAGAAGCGTTCTCGCTATTCGACAAGGATGGAGATGGTACAATCACCACAAAGGAACTGGGAACAGTGATGAGATCTCTTGGACAAAACCCAACAGAGGCAGAACTTCAGGATATGATCAATGAAGTTGATGCAGATGGTATGTTTACCCTGCAAAGTTTATTATTGCATTCTTGATATTGATTATTAATTTTGTATCAAGAACTTAAAAATATGTCCAGTGTTTTTGATATCCCTTATAGTGACTATTATGTGAATATTAGAGATTATTTACTAACTTATACTCTCTTCTATCTTATGAACAGGTAACGGAACAATTGACTTCCCAGAGTTTCTGACCATGATGGCACGGAAAATGAAAGATACCGACAGTGAAGAGGAAATCAAGGAGGCATTCCGAGTGTTTGACAAGGACGGCAATGGTTTCATCAGTGCTGCTGAACTGCGACATGTAATGACAAACCTCGGAGAGAAACTTACAGATGAAGAAGTTGATGAAATGATCCGGGAGGCAGATATTGATGGTGATGGACAAGTCAATTACGATGGTAAAGCTGGATTTTCTATACTACATGTAGTACACTTTTCTGTAATAATTCATTATTGTCAATTTGTTGATAAATTAAAGGTATTCATAAGTTGAGGATTACATAGTAAACTTTATCCTAAGGAGCATTGGGACTTGCAAAATTGAAGACTGTTTTTGGATGTGTTATAAGCAGCTATTTTCTATGTTTGAACCCAAAAGCACCACAGAGATACATGTACGTGTAGTGTCAACATATAATTTTTGCATTGCTGTTTCATTAGTGTACAAACCTGCAAATAATATTGTCTTCCCGACAGTTAACTATGGAATGTTTTCCATGTTTCAAATTAATTGTAGCAGAACTACATGAACCCAATCATTGGGTCAAAACTAAAATTTACGAGAGGATGTGATAACAGTATTTTTTCTCTGAATCTCAGACTAAGGGCCTGTTTACATGGAGGGAGGGTGACCCGGGTTCCCAGGTCACCCTCCTAGCCGGGCTACCCTGGGAGGGCCAACTTTTCATACATTTCTTTACAAAGCACACTGAAGTGTTTACATCAGAAAAGATAGCCCGCCTACCCGGGTCACCCTGTCTACTTGCCAGGGTCACCCGCCTAGGCGGGCTATCTTTTCTGCATGTAAACGGTCAACCCGGGTCACCCTCCTAGGCGGGCTATCTCTGTTGACTTGAAAACCCGCTAAAATGGCGGAACAAGCGATAAAAACAGCAAACTCGCCGCTATAGCCTTTCTTCTTGCTGCCCTGTTTGTTAGGAAGTGCTTAATAAATCGTACCGTTGCAATAAAAAAGTCCGCCAAAACATGAGCCCGCCAAAACAAGAGCCCGCCCAAAAAGATAGCTCGCCTATAATTATGATAGCCCGCCCATGTAAAGGCGGGCTATGTTTTAGCCCGGCTGGGAGGGTGACCCTGGACCCGGGTCACCCTCCCTCCATGTAAACAGGCCCTAACAGTGCTCAAACACTAAATATTTTTGTTCTGCCTTTTTCCTTCTAGAATTTGTGAAGATGATGACATCAAAATAAATATCTTGCCTTCAATCAGAACGTCAACCTGCATGTTGGTGTATTGTACTTCATGTAACATTCAACCAAGAGTACAACCACCTCTGTGCTAACAAAGTGTCTAGATAGCACATTACTCCAATAACCGTGTAAAGTTATATATTCACGAGATACTCTACTCTTGTGCTGTACTATATTCCCAGTCATGTAAAGACTTGTATGTTTATAATTTATTACAACTTTTTTTTGTTGGACCATTAAAAGGCCAGTCAGTAAAAAATTGTTTAGCTTTGTGTGATGTTAAACATTAAAATAAAGAAGCCAAAGTGATGTATAATTTAAGAAATAAAAATGGCACATGGTTACATAGCCTAACACAAGAGAAAGTTTGGGATAATATCACAGTTTATGTAAATCCAAATTTATCAGTACTTTTGAATTCACCTAAACTTGCATTAGGCTATGTAAACATCGGCCGTTTTCAATTTCTTTTATAAAATAAAGCCAACAAATTAATGCAATGATACATTACAATTCGCCACCTTAGAAACGAGAAGCAATCTGGGCAAGCGCATCTCGCAGTCGCTTGTGGGGCCTAACTGGGAATAAGATGGCGGCCAGCTTGCTGACGCATCCCCAGTAACGGTCCCTCGAGTGATTGCGAGATGCAACTTGCCCCAGTTTGCTTCTCATTTCAAAAGTGGCAAATGATAGTCTCGTGCCAAACCACTAGACAACCAATAACATTGGAAAATATTTCCAGTGTTTATTTGCAGCCTACTGTGAAAACACCCCAAGATCGAGGGTACCCTGTGAAAACACCCTAAGCGGTACCAAAACACTCAACCCCCCCCCTAAAGGTACAACTAGCCTGCGTAGCTGGCAGTCTTATCGGCGCGCGAAGTAAAAATTTGTAAGCGACGAAGCCGTGAAAGCGAACCTACTCTGCTGGCAAAACTCCCAAAAAACTTTACCTTGTGCGAACAATACTGCCAGCCAGGTTAAGGTACAACAAGCATCTCTGGCGGTTGTTTTATAGAGAGTCCTTATCCCCACCCCTGAATAGGCACGTAATGCATACAAGACTTACCCTTCTCATGCACATTGCCATAGAACACAAATTCTGGCAGCCCATGGCAATTCTTCATATTATTTTATCCATCTGTTTCTGTCTTTTGTTTCCCCGGGGGGGGGGGTACTCAAAAAAGTTTTATACGGGGAGGCTCCGCCCAGTGGTCCAACCCCTTACCCTTTCATATACCATTTTTCACAGAAAAGGTACCCCTTTCATATACCTTCCATAGAAAATGGTACCCCTTTCATATACCTTCCATAGAAATTATGAAAATGGTACCCCTTTCACATACCTACAGTAGAAGCACTGCTAGCATTTGGTAGAAGAACCATCGATTTACGAAATAAATTTAATACTATCTGAAGCAAAAATATATCATGGCTAAAACGTTCGTGGGAGTCTTAAGGTGACGAAAACACCGTGAGCAGCCTCGATTTGAGTACATTCCTCGCGGGACCTGAGGAGGAGGAGTGGGTTTGAGATTAGTGCTAGTCTTCCTCGACATAATCACAAAATGGCGGATTAATTTTATCAGCTTATATGGATATCTCTCTCTAAACGAGATATTCCACATGATGATTTCACCGTCACGTAAAGAATAACTCATCCACAAGTGCTTACAGATGTTTTCCCGTGCAGGCCAGCCAGAACTCGTTCGGTCGAACCAGAAAGATGTGTACTATCTCGGTTTCTTGAGGGAGGGAGTTGGACATGTTTACAGGAATTTCCGAGGTTTGCACAGTGAATGTCTGCCTAAATATGCAGAAATGTCCTAGATTTATTTGAAGTGGTATAAAGCCTTTTGCTTGGGCACTCTTTGCGCTCATTATTCTTTGCTTTCACTAGACTGTTCACATCCTCCACTCAAAAATCCATGCTACATGTAGGTTGAAAACCTATACCCTATTGGGTGGCACATCCCCGTATAGGCCATATATGGGAATACCCCCCCCCCCCCTTCCAGAAACTAACTCTCTCGGAAAACTATTAATAACCCTGAAGCTAACCGTGCAGTCTACCGAGTCTGCAAATGTCACACACCGATTTTCTTGAGGGGGCGGGACAGGAAAAAAATAGAGAGGCTTTGAGAAAAAGTAAATAACCTGTTTTAACAGAAACGGAAAAATATTCCCATTGGTTGAAAGGCATCAAAACTGTTATCACCTTCAGTTGACCATGTTCATTCACAAGCATGTCATGTCATTTGCACTAAGACTTTTGGTAGAAAAAAATTCAAACTTCATATTAAAGATGATTTACAGTCCATACTGCACATGGTCAGGGTTTGTTTTCATTTTTGTTTTGAATTTGTAACTTGATATGTTACACTTTGGTAATAGCATTTTTGAGTCTGCCATTACGGGTCGTTACGTTCAGGAATGCTCGATGAGCTGAAATGTTGGTTTGGGATAACGCCGAGGTTCTTCTACTCGTTATTATTGTTTGGCAAGGATATCTGGCATTAATAAATAATGAAGAAAAAGGTAAGTTTGTACCACAATTTCTATTTTGGCTAATGTTTACATTCCTTCGTATGGGACTCATAAACATTGCAGGCGGAGATTGCGCAGTATGGACTGTAAATCATCTTTATTTCTCACTGCAGAAGCGTGCATTGAGATCAGACAGAAATTGTTTTGAACCGCCGCCAAAAAAATGACTGCCGTGGGCTTTGAGCCCACTAGGCTAGGAAGACATTTGCTTTGCTTGCCCAATGGCCGGGAGTCGAGCTAACGGATTTTTTGAGGCCTTGAAATTACTGACTACTCAGTACAAAACAACCGTGGTTGTGTACAAACTGACAAGTTTTGGTACAAGCCCAGGGCTGCAAATAACAGTCGATCATCGGACAATGGCTGACCAAAATTTGCCAATGTCCGATGAAATCCCAACTGTGGTTGGATCGATAAATAATAATGTCAGGATAATTTTTTAAATGACCATTTTATTCTTGATATACATGTACGTAATCCTTCTGGACAAACTTGGGTAAGATTTTTTAGTGCCATGGTTCAGGCAAAACACAATAAGCTTATTTCATTGAAATGACTACACAAATGTGTGAAAAAAGTTTGAATTGTATCAGCATTGTGTTAACTTTTAATTGTGCAATTTATTAATAACTTTGGAGTGCGTCAGTGTGATGTGAATGAGCAAAGGGAAATGCATTCATTGGTGTTTGCCATCAGGGCGTGATCCAATGCAAACATGTCATATGTTTTGTTCTAAACACAAACTAGTTTACTCATGCATTGACAATGCATTATATTTATGGTTCGCTTATTTTCAAGTGGTACTGTAATATGATGTCCGACGGTCCTCATTTTTGTTTTGTCCGACCAAAATGGTGACATAATGTCCTTTCAAGGAAAACAAATTATTTGCAGCCCTGCAAGCCGACTTATGCACGAAATGACCACAAATTGATTCAAAGTCCTACATAATAATTATGATCCTATATACTGTAGTTTGTGTCAATTTCTTGTCTGACTTTCAAAATGGTGGCCACGACCATGAAATCCCTCTCTACATATCATGTACATAATAATTGTTTTTTATTATATACATCCATAAAACAAACAGTCAATTTTGTGATACAATTACAGTAATTCACTGTCAGGATTTCATTTTAAGGTCCTTTCTCATGGATTAAATGGAGGCAGAGCTGCGCATCCTTTCTGCGCATCATGTCTGTTACTTAGCGCCACTACAATAAGTGGTAGTAACATATACACTTTATTCATTATGGCTATGCTCGCCAGATCATTAATTAGTTTATATTTCTCGTAAACGAGCGTGGTGACACTGTCCTCATTTTAACACGTTTGGGAAGTCTAGAAATCATATCTTTCTATACATAGGAAGTATAGAACAATTATCAGTGCAGAAAAATTAATAATCACTGAAAACGTGAAAAAATACGTGTTTTTGGTTGATTTTGTAAGGAATTAGGAGGTATTTTTAGTCGATTATATCTCTTTCGCGAGGATGGTGACCTATTCTTTTTATTCTATATTTTGAAAAAACGACGGGATGTCAGTTTTCAAAGTTTCAAGTTTGGCTCGGAAATCTTTGAATTTGCAAAAAGGTGTGTTGCAAGATGGAATTTCTTGAAGAAATTGCTTTTTATCACTTAGTTATAGTTATTAAGTCCTTATTTCATAGATTTAGGTAACATTCGTGCACTTTATTATTTTGTATCGATCATTAATGTCGGACAGTGTCCCTTTAAAGTCTGTTCCAATCCAGGGCATTGGAGGAGCCAGAGATGGCTCATCATTGCTGGCACTAAATTAACAAATCAATGACATAGAAATGGAAACATATCCATAGACCATAGAGAAGATGCTATAAAATGTTCCAAACTCAAACGAAACCATGAGCCACAGGCGAGTGGTTTCACTGCTAAGTTTTGGACATTTATGGCGTCGTTTCTATGGTCTATATACCAAAATTAATAGAAAACTTTTTCCGTGTTTCCATAGAGTTATGATAACACAAGTGAAGTTTGGGAGAGCGAGAAATGCTGTGGAAAGATGAACCGCAGGCGAGTGTTTCCACAGCAATTTCGAGTTCTCCCAAACTTTCACGAGTGTAATACCATAACTCTATGAAAATTCACAGGGAAAACGCTTTCTATTGTTTTTATGAAATAAAAGCACCAAGCAATAATTTTGTATGTTTCCATAGAGTTATGGTAAAAAATGGTTTTGAGCCAATCAGAGTGCTCGTAGTATCTTGTTTATTTCATAAAAGACTGAGGGTAGACCATGAAAAAATGTTACAAGTCGATTTGTTTTTTACAATAACTTGGAAAAATACTGTAGTTAGAAGAATTGGCTTAATGTTTTTTTGTTAAGTAACGTGCGCACACATGACAGAACAAAATAATATGCCATCAATCAATGTCATTTTCGTGGTCTACACTCTCATCAACCATAGCTCTATTGACCAATGAGCATGTGGAAAATTTGACAGTTATTATAAAATGTCAATCTTTAGTATGAATTCGAAGTGGTTATATTAGGAGCATTGCTAGTTGTTTTTTTTTTTTTGGCATCAAAGTAATACTAATTTTATTTCCATTCACAAACACTTACCTGCCTCGTCCTCAGGCGCTGTTGCATTTTTGTCGATAAAGGGTGGAAAAACAGGGGGCGTACAACCAAACCACAGTGACATGGATCCGGATCATGAACCTGACATTTTTTTTACTCTGGGAGGCACAGTGACTTGATTGCACGTTGTACTCCAGGATCTTTTTAGGATAAATTATTATAGTATAATTTACAAAATGTAAGTACCGCATGCACAATGATCGGAGTGCCAAAAGAAAGTGCTGTCCAATCGCCCAGGGCTACTGACTAAATGCATTTTTCTGTCGGCCTAGTGCATTTTATCCATCACCTGCCCGAGGGGCAAGACCGTTTTTAGACATTTTTAGTTGGCAGATGAAGTATCGAGGCCAGTGAGAAAGGCTTTCGGGCTAGCACATGATGTCTCAATGTTGTCTCCAACTAATTAAATGTACACATTAAATGTATTATTTAGTGTTTTTACATTAATTTCTTTGAGGTTTTCAAACTCTTGGTGAAGAGTACTGCAATATTGTGCAAGTTGACAGAAGTAGAACAAGTGTCCTTCAATGTTGGTAAGTTAAATGAGAAATATTAAAATTTACCCATGAGACATGTAAATTACAAATGAAAATAAACCACAGATTTAACTGTGTAATGACTTTCAACACATGATCTGTGTTCCATAAGAAAAAAAACATGTTTTCCCGAGCGGAAATCAAACTAACATCTCCCTGGTTACATGTCGGGCATGACGATGACTACACTATTGAGGTATAACCACGCTGGCAAAGCGTGCCAACCTAACGACGTAGTGAGTAGTATCATACGCAGGTCTTCCCTGGAACGTTTTTCTTTCGAGATTATATGTGTGTATCATGGCTTCTAAATCCCGCCCTAAACGAGATTAGGGAATATATGAATCTCACTACAAATGAAATTAAATCCACCTGTAGATTTAAGTGTGTAATGACTTTTGACACACGTCCCTATATGTAGTCTAGAAAGAAAAAACGGGGGAAGACCTGCATATGATACTACTCACTATGTTATTCAACTAGTAAATGTATTTTTCATATTTTTTGTCACTCATGGAATGATTTATTTTCATTGACAGCGGAGAGGGAGCCTAGTTGTTCTTTATGTTCTTGGCCCGTATGTGATCGACAAAGCTCTGGCAAGACTTCAACTTTGGCTACAAACTCAAGACAATTGGCCCAGTGGTGAGTTTGTCTGTGAGTGATAACTTTCTAAAGGCACCGTATATTCACCCATTTGGCTTCAAGTTGAACCATTTGTTTTTGTTTTGAAATCACAAGCTTGTTCCTGATTGGCCCTTTCTGCATCGCAGTTTCTACTTTGTCTCCGAGATGGACTGAGCCCACATGGCACAATGTTCCCCAAAGTTGCTAAGCAACACAACATCTCCTCTGCCCATACTGCTATGCTGGCGTGACAATTTTCAGAGTATTGGTTTTCTTGGTTGGATAATAACAATTGGGAGAGGAAGGGGACACGAAATACTGCGCCTGTCATGATGTATTTTTCAAATAATTTTATATTTCTGTTTTGCCACATGATTTGAACAGACTGACTTACATGTGTTTTCCTTTTATCACAGGACTTCATGCAAGAACAAGAGAAATTCTGTTGACTTTCATTCCCTTTCTTAGAACGCTTCTCCTGTGTAAGTAATCTGCTGTCAGGTGTTGTTATCTCTGCTATTTATTAGAAGTGTGTAGTATCGCTGTATATTTTTATATGAGTTGTGCTGCATTTTGACGAGCCCTCAGGTCTGAACTTCCCTTGAACCTGATGTACTTCCAGTTCTTGCCCCTTCTGTTATGGCTCCAGCCTCTTTGTCTGCCTTCTATTGCAAATTAGTAAAAATCTACTAGACGTATACTAATGCAAATGAGACACTGATTGGCTGAGCTACTCGTACACTATCAGCCATTAGTGTGCAGTGGCTGGAGGCCGTCTACAAAATTGCTGTTTCTTCTCGTTTCTCCGAAGTTTCGGAAGAAGATTTAGAGTTAATACTAGACAACTGTTAATGATTTTTACTAAAACAATTAGATTATGAGCTCGAGATTTCTATGATGTGATAGTTGATTCGGCCTACGGCCTCATCAACTATCACATCATAGAAATCTCGAGCTCATAATCTAATTGTTAAATATTTAACAAATAAAGAAGCAAAACCATGTATTATACTGTCATAAAACACGACGGGAATTTGAGAACACGAGAAATTTAGAAAACACGAGCCGAAGGCGAGTGTTTTCTAAATTTCTCGAGTGTTCTCAGATTCCCGGAGTGTTTTATGACAGTATAATACATGGTTTGGCTTCTTTATGTGCTTTAAAATATAGATTTACGCGCGCAAATAACGATAAAACACGCTTTTCTATGTTTTATACTCTGATAAAACATGGTTTTAACAATCATCAGAGCGCGCAAAATTTTCAGTTTATATTTTAATATACAATATTGCGATTTTTTTCCTATTTCTCCCAGTTCCTGCCACCTTAACTTGGGAATCCCGCTTCCTGTCGTCTCTTCTCCCATGTCCTCAGCCCTTTCCCACCCCTTTACTTCCAGGTTCCCACCCCACTGTATCTCCCTGTGATGTGGGAGCGAGGCCAAAGTGTATTTTATTAATGTGTAAATTTTAAATATATTTTAATTTTATAGATGTCCACAGAGCACACCTAGCACTGTTTTATTTGAATGGCATTTTCTACCACATTGCAAAAAGGCTTACTGGAGTGCAATATGTAAGTCATAAATACATCAATCAATTCTAGCAATACCCATCCCATGCGTCAGTGGGGCATTTGTCTACCCTGGGTGACCCCAGAACATTTTACATTCTCGTGGTTATAGCCTCGCAGATGTAGAAAAGTTAAACATGGCCCCTGGGGGGTCTCCCATATAAAAGTGATGGGGTGGTCGTCGAAAATTTTGAAAGGAACCCCAAAGATCTTGTTTTGTGGTTTGGCTCGAATCTAAGGTCGTGTTTTATTGGGATCAACCGTTTTCGGTTGGTTGGGTTGGTTGAGTTTTTTCGTGTTCTATTGGGAAAAAACCGTTTTCGGTTGGTTTGGTTGATCAACTTTTTCAACCGGCATCAAACTAGGTTGAAACGGTTGCAACCGTTTCAACCGAAAACGGTTGGAAAAGTGTTCTATTGAGAAACCTCAACCGTTTCAACCAGTTGCGGTTGAAACGGTTGCAACCGTTTCAACCGAAAACGGTTGGAAAAGTGTTCCATTGGGAAACCTAAACCGTTTCAACCTAAACCGGTTGCGGTTGAAACGGTTGATCCCAATAGAACAGGACCTAAGAGGTACTATTAAAAATGACATGTAGTTCCTGACAAATCACAAATTTCGATGCCTAAAAGGTACGATGACCACACCTGTCACTTTTGTATCCCCCCCTCCACCACACTTCTCCTCAAAATAGGAATATGGTCTTAAACGTACACATATTGACTCATTTCGACATGATCTTTCTTGTTATTGAATTATTTCTTCAGTTATAGGCATTTCAGTTTTCTCATACAAATGTCTTAAATTTTAAAGAGCCATTACTTTCTGTAACCATTAAACCAAAAACACTCAAACTTCCCAAGATAACATTTTGCAGTGCTTGGTAATACAATAGCATCGATTTCTTTGAAAACCTTGTCAGACAAAAAATTGCTGGGCGGCCATTTATAAATAAGGAGGTGTATTGACATTGTCTTGATTCTCTGCAGCTCTTGGTACGAAGCAGTCTCAGAAACGATGGTTCCAGACCTACCTATCGCCTGCTTGGTTATCTGTCCATTATTCAACTTAGTATCACTCTTGCACTGGCGGTTTATCAGGTGAGCCGGTCGACTTAGCTTGTGCACAGCCGTCTCTCGCCACGCGCCGCTACAACGTGCACGTACACGCTTGTGATGGCGGTGCGCGGTAAGAAACGTCTATTCTGGGGAAGGCGTCCACTTGAAGATGGCGGCCATTTACGTTTTGTAATTTTTTTATGAAATATAGAAGATATTATGTACGCTCTGATTGGCTCAAAACCAATACCATGTAACTCGATGGAAACAGAGAAAATTGCTTCATGCTTTTATTTCATAAAAACAATATGAAACGTTTTGCCTACAGTGTTTCCATAGAGTTATGGTAACACTCGTGAACGTTTGGGAGAACTCGAAATTGCTGTGGAAACACTCGCCTGCGGCTCGTGTTTCCACAGCGTGTTTCCACAGCATTTATCGTTCTCCCAAACTTCACTTGTGTTACCATAACTCTATGGAAACACGGAAAACGTTTTCTATTTGGTATAAGCAACTGAATATTGTTTCTGGTTAATCAACAGTTCAGAATTTGAGGTTCACCAACGGTTTATTGTTTAAGGACGGTGCCTCCTAATACCAAAGTATTTTTGCGCGGTTTATGACTGTGCGGGAAAAGCAGATCTTAGCAATGGCTATTGGAATCCAAAAAGAAAATTGGGGGTAACCACGCATTTTCCAGAGATAATCAAGCTTCAATCTGGAAAAATTGTTATGGGAGCACGAATCAACTCAATTCGTTGTTTTTTTTGGAGAAAATGTCTTAACGTAGCCATCTCGAAGTGGGTGTAAAAAGAAAATTACCGGGTTAGGAGCGCCAGTCGACGACACAACTTCCAAACACAGAACACAACTCCTGTTACACTGAGCGGTAGTTTAATAGCGAACACGCGAAGAGAGGGAGAGCAGAATAACAATGCAAGCGAGCATGCAAGGGCGAGCGACAAAACGCGCATGGCCGTTAGAGCACCGGAAGTGCGCCTGACCAACTAAATTAACGTAACTAAAGTATTCACGCTTGAATACTGGCGTGACCGTTTTTTTTGTTCTGTTCTTGTTCTGTAGTAAATAGCTGTAGTAAGCATGAAAGAATGAACAAAAATATAAAGCAATGTTGGTAAGCAAAGTCATAAATGAAAGTGGCACTGAAAGCCAAGTCTTGTGTTAGTCTTGCATGACTCATAGGTCCGTGACATAGTCACCTAGACGGGGAGGAGGCTGGCGTCGTCGTGATGATCTTCTAGGTAGGGTTGACTCTGGATGACTCACACAAAGGTCGGCATCATGGTTTAGGTCTGTCTGACTATCCTGAGATTGAGTATTGACACAGGCGGGGAGAGGGTTCTGAAGGTCTGGGACATCGTATGTTGAAGGGGTTGAAATTTCAAATGGTATAACAGGTGGTTGCGGTGGAGGGGTAGGCTCTGGCAAGGAATCGCCTTCATCATCTGAAGAATCATACTGTGTACTCCTTGGACGGTACCTGTAGGTACTTGGAATGCTGGAGGGTACTTTGAAGCACTCGGACGTCTTAATACGATAGGAGGAGCTACGCAACTGAGAACCAACAAATTTTCTCACATTACACCATATACCCTCAACTGAAACGACCAAATAACGATCCCGGGCGTAAGATTTGTTGCGGTCGGTATGAATGTAAACCAAGTCGCCGACATCGATAGGTTGAGATTCTGCAGGCTGGCCTAGTGGAGCTTTAGATTTCTCACTGTGGGGGTGGTTTGTAGTCCGTTGCGCATGTTGTTTGGCTACTAGGTCCTGATCGACGAGAGGTATTTGACTATTGGAAAACTGGTCTCTTTGTGTCCACATTTCTCTGGAAGACAACCCTCGTGAGCGAATGCGCGAGTTTAAGGTAGCAGTGGCGATGGATAGAGTGAGATTGGAAAACTGTTCCACCCAGAGGGTCTTGTCGGAGTAGTTCAGTTTCTAGTTCTTGGACCGCTTTTTCTGCCACTGGGTTTTTGTTTGGATTCTTAACTCTTCCAATTTCAAGTGTTAATCGGTGGCGGTGGAGAAGCTTGTCATTGACCAGAGCCTTGAATCCAGGGGCTGGATCAGTCCGGATTACAGCAGGCGGCCCATCTAATGGACGTATTTGAATACACAGGCGGATAAGTGCTTCACGCAAAGTGTTGTGGCGTTCATCATCCAGTAGAACTGTGGTAGTGTACGAAGTTACACATTCTCTTAGCACAAGAATCAGTTGACGGGCTCGTTTTATCACGTCAGCAGCAAATGAGACTCCAACGGCGTCTGGAGGAGCGCTTGTCGACTGCTTGACAAGCGTATGTGGTGTCTGGCGGAGTGCGGCACAGCAATGACAACTTGAAGTGACACGGTCAATGGCCTTGTCCATGTCAAGGGCAAAGAGATAGCGATGTGCTACCATCTTTAGCTGATGGCTTGATGGGTGGCTAAGTTGGATGTGAAGTGCAGTCAAGAGTCCATCTAGGACCTGGCGTGGGACAACAATGCACTCACGTGTGGGGCTTAATGGCTCGTTCCGCTTGACGACGAGGAGACCGTCCTTAGCAATCGTTGTGACATTCAAGTAACGTTTGACGTCTCGGATGTTAGCTTCTTGGACGGGCGTGTACCTTGAGTTAAGTGGGCGTGAGTGCGGCGGAGATCAGCACACTCGGACTGGATTTCTAACCAAGCAGCACGGCTTGTGAAAGGCAGTTTAGCAGCTCCAGTCAGTACGTCTTGTATAGACAAGCGAAGAACAACCGAATCTTCAGTTCGCTTAACGAAACTGCACACTTGACAGGTTACATCTTCACAGTCCGGAGCGTTACGGCTGGCAAAGTCGGAAGGGAGAATGGCAGAGCCTGCGACATGTCGAACAGAAGCCTGGTAGCGACTGACAGTTGATAAGAAAGTGGAAACGCGGGGACTAGCAGAGAATTCACCGCGACAGAGCTTTTCGAAAGCTTGTACACAGGGCTTGCTATCAGTGAGGATGCACGCATTGTTGTTGGACTGAATAATGTATGGGCTGAAGTGCTTGGTGGCAACAGCTATTGACAGAGCCTCTATCTCACATGGGAGCCACGACACTTGACGTCCTCGAAGCTTTGCGCTGAAGAATCCCGCGATGTGTAGTTTGTCTGCGCGGGTTACATACAAAGTGGCACCTATTCCAGGCGATTTCACAGCGCCATCAGTGATAATCCACAGCTGGTCGTCGGTTTTGGTAACGTGATTGTGCGGTTGGAAGAGAGAGCGGCTTGCCGGAATGAATCTCGGAGCGCATCGGTCCATGTGATAGTTTCTTGGGACTGACGTCCAGCCACTACACTGTCGAGAGGGGCTAGCAGTGTGGAACATCTTGGGATGACGCGAGCTAGAACCTTGTAAGCACCAATGAAAGACTTCATACGACCTACTGTCTCGGGCGCGCTGCAGGAAACGAGAGTCGCGATACGATGAGGACAAGCATGGAGGGTGCCTGAGTTCCAAATCCATCCTAGAATTGTCGTAGATTTAGGTTGATGACAGTTTTTGACGCTGACAAACGTAGGTCACATTTGTGCAAAGCATGTAACACCTGTCGCCAGTTATGTAACAGCTCACGCGGAGTGTTTCCACCGCAGTAAAGATCGTCTGCGATCTTAGCGACAACGCCCGCTTGAAGAAGGTCTCCAAGAACGCGACACATGATCTCTTCCAATGCCGTTTCAGAACCGGGCATGCCCATGGCTGATCGGGCATACACACGAACTCCACGGAAGGGTGTGGCGACTCCGCAGTACTTCATTGACTCACGTGCCAAAGGAATCTGATAGAAGGCACTGGTAAGATCGGTTGCTACAATGTGTTTCCATTGTGCAATAAGACGAAGAGTGGAATCAACATCGGGCATAAGGGACGGTTGTGGCTTGCTATATCGTCCCACATCGGCGAATGCAGTGACGAGCCGGAAACCTCCATTGCTCTTCTTTACTAGGAATGAAGGGTTGAGGTATTCAACTGAGATATCCACATCTTCGGGACGTCTGAAGACTCCGATGCCCTCAAGTTCATCAAACTTTTGTTGAAGCTCTTCGAGCTTGTTACGTGCGTACTGTGGTAAGCGACCCTTGCGCTGGGGGGGCTCCACGGGACCCATGTTGACTTTTGCTTCAAAGGGGCCGACGGCGCCATTGTAACCTTTGATGTTAGCATCGAAGACTTCGTCAAACTCATCTAAGAGTGAGCGGAATTCTGCGGACATGTCTGGGGGGAGTAAATTGTCCGGATCGTTACGTACGTCTGCAGAGTGTTTTACGTTGAGTGAGGTGGATGCACGTGACTTTTGTGGTGGGTTTACTACTGAGCCACTGTCCAGGGATGGTACCTGGTCAGATGGTACAAAAACAGGACTGATCTGTCCAAAATGCTGGTTGCGTTTAAGAAGGATCGGCTCACTGGATAAATTAGGAATACGGATTTTCCCTGCGATACTGGAGACTATATCGGGTGAGGGCCATAGTTGGCTGGTCTGTGTCAGGCGAACTGTCGAGGCGTCATTTCGGGGCTCAAGAGCATGCAGGGAATCGGAAGGGATATCGCTAGGAAGCTGAACCTCAAGGTATTCACCGGGCCATACTGTTGTAGAGGTTGCTGGGGCTCGTAGGACGACTGCGCGGCGAGCGGCTTGGTCATTAGAAGGGTTTTTCGGCGATCCATACAAATACGTAGTTCCATCGCCTAAGATAACATGACGTTTAGCAGGACGGACAGCCACATCATTGGTCTCCATGAAGGGGGTTCCGGCGAGAACGTCTACATCAAGATTTTCTACGATCAGACCCTCGAATTGAAATTCCTGGTTGCCACGAGTGAATGATAGACGAGTTTCACCCATAACCTTTAGAGGGGAGGATCCATCAGCTTGGTGAGCGGATTGAGCGCTTGTATGTATAACAGCTCCAAGTCGTTTTACGGTGGATAGGCGAATCATATTTCCCGTGGCGCCACTATCAATAGTAACTCGGACAGGGTGGTGGTGGTGGAACATGTCGATGTATGGAGACTGTCGTACTTGTATTCGGAGAGCAGTAGGGTTTAGACTGGGGTCGTCGACCTCGTTAATCGCAGTACAGGGGTCATCTGCTACAACTGGCTGGTCTTCATCCAGGATGTCAACAATTTGCCTAGCCTTCAAGATGTATTTCCGGTCTTGTTCTGGCAGGTGTCTACACTCACTTAAGAAATGGTTATGGTCTGGGCGACTTGCCTGTTTACATAGGGGGCAGGACTTTTCTCGGGGACCAAATCTGCTGGACGTTTTGTTGGCCACTCTATTGGGAAGAGGAGGTCTGCGGAAATTTGAAGTGGCAGTGCGTATGACTTGGGCATCAGCGGATGCGCGGATTTCGTCGAGTAACGATTGGAGAGCTTGAGAGATCTCAGGCTTGATAGAAGTGAGTGTGCGGGACCTCAGTTCAGTTCCATATCGTTGTTTCACAAGTTTAGGAAGTTCAGGATTAATTAGCCTGAGCCACGTGAGTACCACGAAATTTTCCAGGGTTGGAGTTAGCTCCTCGTCCTCAGTCATGACCTCGCCGTTGTGGGAGATACTACTATTGCTGCGAAGAAGACAGTCTTCTACAAATGCCATAAGCCTCTGATACAAATCTTCCGGTCGCTCGTCAGGTGCTAGGCGTATATTGGCGAAGTCGATAAAATGAGCGCCGGTGACTTGAAAACCGAAGTGTAAACGAATAGCTGACCATATGGACTCGATCGAAGTGGAGCTTTTCACCAAAGTATTACGCGAAATGATGGGACAATAATTTGCAATTTGCCCCAACATAAGTTCCAGCATATTGACCTTTTGTTGTGCTGTACGTCGTTGAGCTGCCGGAACTGGGTCGGCATCATCCACAAAACCTCGTAACGGGTCAGCTTTTGTCTTCTTACTCCATGTTGCGCCGTCCACCAAGAAAGGAGCGAATTGCTGGTCGAGAGATAGTGTGTATAGCAAGTTTTGCCTCCAATTTTCGAAAGAGTTAAGTGTTTCGACTTTAGACAAAGACCACTGTTTCGGTGCACGGTGTACATTCGCCATGATATTCTGGAGAGTGCTTTCCAGAAGAAATCTCTTCTGACTGTGTTTTCGTATACCGAGTCGCGATGTCGAAGTTTTTCAGTAGAACGAGTTTGTCCGCTCCTTGGCGTGGAATTCGGATGAACGCTGCCACCACGCCAGTCGACGACACAGCTTCCAAACACAGAACACAACTCCTGTTACACTGAGCGGTAGTTTAATAGCGAACACGCGAAGAGAGGGAGAGCAGAATAACAATGCAAGCGAGCATGCAAGGGCGAGCGACAAAACGCGCATGGCCGTTAGAGCACCGGAAGTGCGCTGACCAACTAAATTAACGTAACTAAAGTATTCACGCTTGAATACTGGCGGAGGGTCTTTTAACCATTGAAGGCACTCCGTCATTCTTCGTGTCCGCTTTGTCGTAATCCCGTTCAACTGTTAAGACTGGTGTTCCTGCATCACTAACCCACCGTGGGTTCGATGCAGGGCCTAAACTGTGACGTCTATTTTAGGCCCGCCCCGTCCACACCAATACGTTTCCGAAAACGTCCCGTTTTCGTTTTATCGAAAAAAGAAAAAGAAGAAAAAAAAAAAAACATCAAAAGCTTCGCGTCCACACTATCGTTTTCGCAGCACTTTCCCCATCCACACTAAAACGCTCAAAAACGCTAAATTAATACGCTATGAGCAAACGCTACAACTGTCATCTATGCATGCGACAAATAGACAGGATCGGATTTACGTGATGTGAATGACGTTAGCGTTTTCGAAAGCCTCTGTTTTCGCTGTCCATTCGAATACGATAGGGCTCCGTTTTCAAATGGCTCCACACTGGACAGCGTTTTCGATGAAAACGCTCAGCGCTTTCGATCGTTTTAGTATGGATGATAGGCAAAAACGCATCTTAAAGTATGCGTTTTCAAACGAAAACGCATTAGTGTGGATGGGGCCTTAGACCCCCATTCAAAAGTAGCGATAAAAATATAAGTTGAGGATATATTACGTGAAATAGTGTTTGATATATCACCTCAGTCCTTCGATATGTTTCTATTTAGTTATGTAGCTCGCTCTGTCCCAACATGCACCCCTACAGCCCCTTTTCCCCTTGACGTATTTGCGGGAGAATCAAACTGTGCTGGCCTTCTACAGAGCTAACTGGCTGATTTTCTCTGTGTACGTTCTCAACAGCATTTGAAATCTGCCAAGTCGCTAGAACGCCTTGTCTTACCAGACAAGCAGGCTTCAACGAGTACTACTACTACTACTCGTGGAACAAAGTGTGCACTGTGCTTGGAAAGACTCCGCGACAACACTGCGACTCCTTGTGGTCATTTGTTCTGTTGGAGTTGTATTACTGAGTGGTGTGGCAGTAAGGTGGGTAACCTTCTGGGTTTGGGGGGGGGGGGGGGGGGTACTCCCCGGCATAAGCTGTGTGGGTATGTACCGCCCCAAAGCATATGGTTTTTGAGCCGTTTCGTTCTGAAAACGGGTGATAGATTTTGAAAATACAACAAAGAAAGGCTAACTGTACGGTTGGGATAAATGTGAATATATTTTCCAATATTTCGTCAGGCACCGCCTGACTTCTTCAGGGAACTAACTCCAAGAAAAAAACGTTACAATTTTAAACACTAAAAGACAAAAGAATATAAGATTACAAGTAAAAAACGTTACCATTAAAATAACTGAGAAAGAAAAGTAAACATGATATGGCACGAAAGCTAACTCTGACAATGTTTATAGTTCTTCACGCCGCCGAAATTGGGTAGGAAAAATCACATATTTTTGGTCTGAAAATGGGTAAGGGTTTAAAAAAGCGAGCGGCACACCCCTGCCAAAATTTTGAAGTATATACCCCCCCGGGGGGTAATTTGTAGAGCGTTCTCACGGCGTCCATACAATCAGTCAGGGAACAAGGACCAGTGGATGGCGGGATCCGTCCGCCTCCGAGACGGGACTGAGTACGCGGTGTTCGTTCCCGAAGTTGCTAAGCAACATGACGTATTTGCTGGCGCGATTGCTTTCGGCGTACTCGTGGCCATGGGTGCTCGCGCTAGTTTCTGATTGGATAAAAAGATTCGGAAACTCTTCGAGTGCCTCCACGAAGATTTGCCAAAACTGGCACTTGTTCCCCCGACTGCAACAGGAAATGTTTGCATAAGAAAATAACTCATGTCCCAAAGGAGAGAAATTGCATCGTTTTAGAACACCAATATGGCCGCCTTGTCGATCTCATGTGAAAACGCTCTATAGCAAGTGAAAGTAGACGTGCAAGTTCCTACTTGCACGCAACTCCGTTTGGCCAGAGCGTAAGTGACGTAAATGACTACCGCAGTAGCAAGGATGGCGCAGTGGTGATGCGGCCCGGGTTCGAATCTCAGACCCAGCGTCATATGTGGGTTGAGTATATTGTTGGTTCTCGTCCTTGCTCTGATGGTTTTTCGCCGGTACTCTGGTTTTCCTCCCTCCACAAAAACCAACATTTCATTTCCTATCTGGAAACAGTTGAAGACAAGAGCCACTCTGTGGATTTTTACTGGAATTCCTGTTTATTATTTTATTTATTATTTTTAATTATCGGTGCTAATTGAATTGTTTTTTTTTTTATGTCTATTTCAGCCTGAATGCCCGCTTTGTCGTGAACCTGTTCAGTTGTCCAGGCTGGTGTTCCTGCATCACTACGAACCCACTTAAACTTGCCGTTTATTAAAAGATGATACACTGAGTCGAAGCTCTCTGAGCGGACACTCTCATAAGCGGACAGCTCTAGTTATAGCCTCCTGCTATTTCTTTTAGAGATTGCCTGACGAGCCAAAAGAAAGTCTGCGAGGAGGCTACGCTACGTACAGCCGGCTCGACAAACCCCGTTTGAACTGTGGCTCATACAAGCTCTGTATTTACACATTCCCGTAAGCGGCCAGCTCCAGTTGCGGACACTTGTTTTGCTTCCCGAGGGTGTCCGCCTACGGGAGCTTCGACAGTGTAATGTTAAAATAGATTTTATAAGAGCAAACATCAACAGTCATAGAGGGACCTGATGAGGTCTAACTGATAGCTGAGAATTGGTCAAAACTTTAACTTATTGCTGAGAAATGACCAAATTTAACTGATAACTGAGAATGAGATCTGTCAAAATTAACTGATAGCTGAGAAATGGCTAAAATTGTAACTGATAACTGAAAATCCAGTACCCTCATCAGGACTCTCGTCATACAGTGAACGAAAAAACCGCACATAAACAGTCTGAGCGAAAAAGTGCATTTTTGGAAAATCTTCGTTGAAGCACTCGAAGAGTTTCCGATTCTTATTATCCAATCAAGAAACAGCGCGAACACTCACAAGTACTTCGAAAATTGTCACACCAGCATCGGTGCAATGAGGATACGTCGTGTTACTTAGCAACTTCGGGGCGATAACCGCGGACTCAGTCCCATCTCGGAGACGGGATTTCGCCCTCAGCTGGTAGCCTGGTACATGTACTTGTTCCTTCGACTGTAAAGGGCCTTTTGGTATACAACAGGCTAGGAAATGTAACTTGTATATCTGTCGTTTGTCTAAACCCTTCATTCGTCACCATACTTTGGTAAAGCGCTTAGAACAGCGATGGATACGCGCTATGTAAACTTAGTTATTAATATTAGTAGTTACCCTGGTGAAGTCAAGCCACCGCGTTGGGTATCGAAGCAGTTAATCGTGCTTGACCATATCGAATGATATTTTTTGTTTGGTGACTTCTCTTTTTCGTTTGATAATGAAAAGTTCGATGAAAATAGATAAATACATTTCTACGCTCTCGTTGTTCCCATAAAAACTCTACCCAATTTCAGATCAACTCAAAAACCAAATCCTTTTTCGCGGCACTATACCTTATATAGGGGAGTACTCCCCTGTCTCCTCACCCCCCCCCCCCCCCCCCAAAAAAAGAATCGGGGATTATCCGGCGAATTTTTACGCGACTTTATTCTACTCCCGTGGGTCGCAAAGCGCGGGAAAACATGATCGCATGTTAACAAAATCTAGCAACACCAGTGCTCAATCAATCAATCCCTCCCAGCCTCCCTCCCTCCCAGCATCCCCCTCCCTCCCAGCCTCCCCCCTCCCTCCCTCCCAGCCTCCCTCCCTCCCAGCCTCCCCCCTCATTCACTCGCTTGTTCAGTAGAACTTTTCAATGGAGATAATCCTTTTCACAGATGATATCGCCTTTAAGGTCATCAAAATTGATATGACCCCAGCCGCCAGAGCTGTCATCAATGATCCTAACACAAGCGTGTTGACCAATGAAGTGTCCGACGTCCCAGCTCTTGCGTTTCATTGTCTCTTTGCGCCCACCAGTATCTCGCCTGACAACCTGAAAATGAAACAAACTGCAGTCGAACCTTTCTCTACAACGGCCAGGAGCTTTCGTCCCGACTGTGTGCGTCGCTCCATCCGGGGGGGAGGGGAACTCTTCCCAAATCCCTGCTATAGGTTCTTCTGTGTTAACTTCCCCAGTCATTTTTATGAGCTTCCTCGCAGGCTATTTATATTTTAAAGGAGCTATGTCACGATATTTTAAGTCATTTTTGCGAAATGCAAAATCACTTTCAAATTGAAGAAAGCCTCAAAATAATAGTTTACTAAGGTAGAAAAACACCAGAGATAATAAAAACCAAACAGGAAACAAGGATGATTGAGGATGGAGAAGAATAAGACAGATTGCGAACGGCGAACTTGAAAAAAATGGCCAATTTTTTCAAGATGCGCCAACCGTAACGTAGCCCCTTTAAACCACTAATTTTAACCCCTAAAAGGTGCAACGATCACCCCCGTCACTTTTATATGGACGTCCCCTCCCCTTAACCCTTTTTAAATCCTCCCTACCGAATGGCCACCTCTCTACAACGGCCAGATTCTGTCCCAGGGTTTCCCGTCGCATGTACACTGCACGAAGAGAGTTTCAAACTGAAATGAAAGGTACGTTCTCAGGTATTTTTGTTAGGTAGGTTTTCTATATCGACCTCAAACTGAGCTTGTACAAAGTTACCTTCCAGATCGAACGAAACGACGAAAAGAAGAAATACGAACAAGAACTTGGAAAATGTGAGCTAATTGTTTTCAAGATGCGTGATGTAGTTATGACAAATATATATGTGATGTCGCTTGCTCTAGCTTCCGTGTCTAACCACACGGCTTGCTTACGGCTCTTGCTCTCTCGCTTCGCGCACTGCACAATTGTTTGATCTTATGCTGCCAACGCTATTCCATAAAAAAAAAAAATCCTCGGCGAGCGAAGCTTTCCTGCTATTGATAGCTCCGATAAACTGAAACAGAACCACATACATAGGGTAAACTGTTCACTAACTCTTCCTTAATCCCTGGAGATTCTTCTGTGATAATTTCCTTAGTCACAAGCTAGTTGATTAATTTGTTGAGAAAGAGAGAGTCTGGGAACTGAGGGGCACATTTCTCACCTTATTATTGACAATGAGTTCAGCGCGAACTAAGTTCACATCCGGGCCTCCACCAATAAGAAACGAGATGGTTTGACCAACGATGCGGAAACACGGGGAAGTTAGAGTTCCTTGGGGAAGGTCGCCTTGGATTTTTCCCGCCGGTGCTGCTTCGGAGGGCCTATCCTCGGCTCCCCCTATCCACCAATTCCCCTGTTGGTTGGCAGGTTCTCTGCGTCGTGCTGTGGGGTTGTCACCAAAGGTGGGCTGGTTATTAAACACTGTACCAGTCTTTTGCCAGCCACCGATTCCTTCTTCAAAGTCGAAGCTGCAGGCTTTGCGAAAACCCAAAATATTAATTATGATTAACATGGATTTATTTTAGGTTTGGCGTGCTTCTTTAAGATATAAGCAACGCGACTAGAACCCAGTCACTCACATAGCCATTGACAACGGCTTGAAAGATTTAAGGTGATTCCTTAGTATTGCACTGCGCAGCCTTACTGCGCATAATTTCGCGTGTAATTAGCGCGCGCGCATTAAAAACATGGCGGATTTTTCTTTGTGGCTATGCTCGCCAGGGAGGTAAATAATCGTTTTCTCGTAAACGAGCACGGTGACCTATTTTTTTTATTGCATAATTTTAATGTTCAAATTATCCTCTTTCTGAGTTAAAAAAATAAAAATAAAACATTTTCGGAAGGAAAAAAGAGATATCGCTAAACAGCGTGCACAAAACCGTTACTCGTGGGTGCAAGTTATGACCTTGAAAAAATCGACGCGAGGAACGTATTGAGTCGATGTCGTTTGAATTTGTGTGATTTTTTCCACAAATTAGGCCATCCCCATAAAATGCTTTGTTTCCCATCGCCCGACCGACCATTTTTTTCAAAAAGTAAAAAAATTCTGATTCATTGCCTGCGCCCTTTTCTCGGGTGTTTCCAAGTTTAATATGCTTTGTTTGCATCTTAAAGTCACTCTGACATCTAAATCAGCCCAGTTAATGACGTCTTGGAACACTTTTCAGAGTGATTTGGGCTCGTTGCAAAATGGTGGTCACGGAAATGATATAATCAAGGCTCGCTTGGAATTATTTATGTATAATTTGTCGATATTTCGTTTCTCGGCTTTTTTTTTCTTTGTTTTTTTTACCGACCGACCGACCCACTTTCACGAGAGAGAGGACGATGGGAAACAAAACATTTTATGGGGATGGCCTTATATATTAAATTGTTCCATATGATCGAGACTTTCAACCTACCAAGTTTTTTTCGAGTATTACTATAAACTTTGCTTCTAGCTACCGCGAAATGTTACGTGAACCGATCAGTACCAGTACAGGCATAAATGGGAGTAACATTGGTCCATCGTATCTATTTTGCGAGCACGGTGACCTATCGTTTTTATTGTATTTTTCGAAAAAAAGTGCTTGGTAGGGAACATTCAGGGGAAGTTTAATAAAAATCGTTCGACAACTTTTATTTCCGATTTTCCAAAAGACAAAAACATAGAACAGTGGTCAGCGCGAGTGGTAAATGTCGCATGAACACGAGAGGCGAATATTGACTGGTCAGTTTTTTTGTCTTGCACCTGATTGGCTAAAGAAGCAAGCCCTCTGAACCTTTTGAGCGTGTATACAGCTGTTTCGAGAAAGGTTGTCGGAAAAAAACGCACGCGACAATCCCGAAAGGTAATCTGGGATATGATAAATGAATTTTAATAAGTCAAATAAATACATCAAGCCCGCGATGCCTACTTTTGTTGCCTTCTTTTAGCACTCGCAAACATACGTCCATGGCGTCTCTTGCCATTTTCTCAGATTTCCCGAAATGCTGAAGTCAAGGAACCGTGAACTTAAAACTACCTACAATACCTTTCGGGGATGTTCGCGTGCGCTTTTTCCGACAACCTTTCTCGAAACAGCTGTATATGAATGAAGTTCAACTAGTAGTATTCCATAAACTGCATGATTTTGATGGATCATCTCTTTGAAATTTTGGCTTAATTGTTCCTCCAAAGTGCACAATTCTTTAAACTGCACAAGTGGCTGTTCTTGCCCTCGATCTCGGCTTCCTCCTTGTACACGTACACGAGTGCTGTAAAACCTACTCCAGTGCGTTGACTATAGTGCGCAATTGAGTTGCAGAAAAACAATTTCAAAGGCTGGCTTTGGAGCAAATTCGTTCGTTAAGATGGCTACCTGTTCCTTCACAAGAAATTCCAATTGAGACATGCAGTATAGTGTGGACTCCTATTATTCTACAGGGCCGGGTTGTCCAAAGTATGATTAAGCTAATCCAGGATTAGAGTGAATATTGATTTCAGTTTTGTAAACTTTTCAGTGAGGATTTCTGTTTATATTTTTTGTCTTTCAGTTTTGATTTCGACTAATCTTAAACTTTACAAAAACATTAGCAGAGAAAAAACCACTTTTATACAAGATAAATTAAAAGCTTGATTAAGTTTTAATCCAGGATTAGCGTTAATCGGCTTTTGAACAATTAAAAATAATTACAGCGACTACTGGTATCCGTAATCTAGGCATTCTTGGCGCCGGCAAGGTGAGATAAGATGAGAACCGGTTTGCGAAGAAAAAGCGATCTATGACTGATCATGCAATCAATGCCCTTAGGAAATTAACCCTTGGAGACCTTAATATTGGAATATAGGTACCTCTCGTAATATTGTAGCCAAGATGGAGGATACAAGCTATTTACTGCATGGATGAATGTATGGCTGTTATACGAAAATGATCCGGTACAGAATAACAGTTCTAAAATGACGTAGAAAGACAAAAAACGATTTTTGAGAGTGGGTGTTATATCAACATGTACCATAGAGTGGTTTTCAATTGACTGTCAAAGTAATCAGGAATTGCTTTGGTTTTGCTTTACTACGCTCTGTGATTGGTTTAAAAAAAACTCGCGCCCTCTACTCAACCAATCAGATGCAAAACCAAACCAATCGCGACTTGGTCACACGCGTTTTCCCGCGTTTGGAGCTGGTACGTGTATTTTCTTTGAGTTCTCATTGGTTCGTTCTGTGTTTTAAGTTAATTTGTTGTGATTGACCATTGTAATAGCTTTGGTTTTGGTTTTAAGACACTCAATTGAAAACCGCTCCATTGTTCCAGATAAATAATATTGAACTTTTAGTCATTAATTATTTTACATTTACCTTGACCGCAGTACACTCCAGTGAATCCCGGAGGACATTTACAACGAAATCCTTTAGCGGTGTATCCCACTTGACAAGTTCCATTGTTTTAAAACATGGATTGCTGATGCAGGGGTTCTGTGCAAAAGAGAACGAAGGGTGAAAAATACAAAAACGTGAGCATCCACATGGGGGAGCAGAACCGTCCGAGCAGTCATTCTACGTACGATCGAACACTTTACCTTGATGCCGAGATAGATGTAGTCCAACTTGTTCTGTAGGACTGAGGAATCTTGGTTTTCATCTGTAGCGTTATTCAACTCGCACATGTGTTTTCCTCCCTCTAAAGGTCCAACATTAATGGACACACAGTTAGGGTCATTATAACACTTCAGTTGGCAGGTCCCTGATCGGGTGCCTCTACTTTCCTGATCACGTGACCCTTCATCGCTTTGTCTGGTATTGGTTCGTTGAAGAACATTGTCCGGCAATTCACAACATCTGTGAAAAGACACAAAATAAATATTACATTGTTGACAGAATAAACTTATTTGCTGCATGCTTATACGGGATAATCTCTCTCATTGGCATCTTAGCCTGGCGAGAGAATTGCAGTTTCACGCGCTTCAGACCGGTGGGGGGGGGGGGGGGGGGGGGGGGGGGAGAATCTGGCCGCCCGGACCTTTAACCGCTTATATATTTTAATATTGAAGTAAAAGACGCCAAACTTTTCGACTTAACCTGAAATTTATCTAAGAACAATTTGATACATAACATGTCATTGTTCACGGAACTTGTTGTTACCATGGCAACCATATTTTGACAGGCATGTTTTTTTTTCCTGTTTTTTTTTTAACGGCACATTTCCTATTGTTTCGCTTATCTATATATATCTGCAGAGGTCTATAACTAGAGGTTCCATCTCTGGTATTGGGCCTTGCCCATCAGATTAGGGATTAGGCTATTTTTAGACATTTTCGCGCCGAAACCAGCAGCCAATCACGTTTGAACCATTTTTAATATGCGAGCGCTAGGTACGCAAAGGCAAAATCAGAAACTTTGCCGGCCAAGGAAAAGCGAAAAGCGTCACGCAGAATGTAATAATTGTTTAAATACTTCACTAAATTTAGGTCAAACTTCGGTATACTTTTTGTAAAACTATAAATCGACTGAGTGATTTTTCAGTTCAATCTAAATGAAGTATGATTTGTATGAATTCGGCGGCAAAACTTGGCGCGGTGTCCAGTTGGCAAGTTGTCGAAAGTTGAATGAAAAGACAAAGGTTTCTCCGCGGATTAATCTTCGTTCAATCTCTCCAAAGTTTCGTATATTCTGGAAAATTGTGCAGATGGTTTAGCTTAACATGGGAAGTTTCGAAATAATTGTGGAGCTGAACATTATATTCATTTTACAAGTTGAACGGACAGCTATACGCAGCCGAAGGTTTCACTTGTTTATACGGCGGGCGAAACTTGCGCGACTACAGTTAACGAACTGAGCTTGAAATCAAGTTCATTGAAGTAAAAGAACAAAGGAAAACCCTCAATGTCTACATGGATGGAAAGAAAGAGAATTTCACTGTGAAGTGATCTTTGAATGATTGACTGTCACGAACGCTTGACGAACTGCCGTAAGCTCAAGTTATAAGCTTATAACGGCTTAACTGATCCATGGATATTTATTGTGCTGATTTTTAAAACTTAATTCAGCTGGAATTGACAAGCCTCGTCGAAATACAAGGTAACAATACTGAATAGACTAAGCTTAAAACTTGTGTTGTAAACAGATTTTCATTCTTTGGACGAATTAATTGTGTCCGCGGTCTTCCCGTAAATTAATTTCAGGCTGCCTTTAGTGCTCTTTCAGTCGCATTAGTTGTACATTTTACAGGCATTTCCCATTAAATATTTCGTTCCAAACTTCGTGCATTATTTAGTAGAATTAACTTTTGTTTGATTTAGAAGGGCCAAGGCTTTTTACTTAGTGATTTTAGCCATCTTTTCAATCGACGAACAAACCGTCTTGAACAAAAATTGTCGAGCTAGCGCGTTCAATGACCATATTTGTCAGGCATGGTGCGTGATTGGCTGCTGGTTTCGCGCCGGAAAAAGTGTCTAAAAATAGCCTAATTCCTAATCTGATGGGCCGCGCGCAATGCTAGATGGAAACCTCTAGTTATAGACCTCTGATATCTGCTTAGTTTTTCATTTTACTTTTGACTTGATAATGACGTGAAGTAGCGTCGAAACGTCGTCAACTTTCAGTTTTTTCTGATGTATTTTAAAAATATCCTTGCGTTTACCTTCGCTATAAAATTGCTACTCCAAATCTTGTCTCACTATAACTTTCTTGCAATAACTTTTACCTGTTTAGATCATTTTAGCAGTTTTTTATTGGTTTTGATTACTTTTGAGTTTTTGGTCGTTTTCTGACGTATTGGAAAAAATAGGTCCGCAGTTCGTACCAGAAAAGTAATTATAATAATAGCATGTTTTATTACACTGTTATTTTGTTGACAGCTGTATGTTAAGAAAGTTAACTGCTTGTAGCGTTAATAGATTGAGCCATCGAGACTGGAATTTATTGCAAAAAACCATTGCCTTTGCAATTTGTAAGCCTCGCGTTTATTTCGGAAATTTACTTTTAATAAGGTTAAGATATCCGACCCATATCGACACAGCGGCAAAATGAGTGCGCGTGCGCCAACCTGCTCGTTCATTTCCATACAAACATAATGGCGGCAATTCAAAATTTCCGGTATTTGTTTTCATTTCGCGTGGATAAGGCCGTCACGGAACAGATAAGGTTTTTACCTTGAAAACAATTCCGAGAGAGACTCTTCTTTCACATATCTTTTTTAGCAAACTAATTATCTTTGCGACAATAGTGAATTTTTCGCTCGAAGTCCAGCAATCGTAAGTGAAACATGAACTCTTTGAGTTATGTTTTCGTCATTCTCGTCCCCAGGGGACGTCATAGCCGAGCATGCGCACTCATTTTGCCGCTGTGTCCATATCATATATAGAGGATATTACACGGCGGCGCGAAGATATGAATTTTATTTTTGAGTAGTAAAACAATATGTTGTCTTTTACACGAGAAAATAGAATTCATATCCCCAAGCCGCCGTGTAATTTTCTATTTATTACTGATATATAGACAAAAAAAGAAGAAAATTCAAAGTTAAAGAAACAATCGTGCAAAAGGGGGAAATGACGTCATCGTTATCCATCCTCACCAGTGAGGATATGGAAAATACGCCACTAGGGTCCCGGATGTAGTTTCGTATGAATTTAGAGTTGTCTTTAATTTTTTTCAGTGAAACACTCGTGTCTATATAATAAATATCTATATCTGAAGATTACGGTATATATCTGACAAGACCAAAAAAGCCCTATATCTGAATACGTTTAAAGTTTACCATCATTTCTTTCTACACATATTTCACGTATCTACAAAACTAATCATAGAAGTATGCGGGACGTTAGTAACATTTGAACCACCTATAGTTTTCTAGCTTATAGGTTCAACTCCTGTTGAGAGAACTCGGAATCAGTTTCTTTCTCCGGATAGCGATAGCCGTTGTGACTTACTGAATAATACCTTTCTCATCGTGTTTCTTCCAAGCTTAAATTTTACCATATTTTCTTTCCATAGAATGTTTTGGTTGTGAGCAACCAAATTTCCAACATAAAAACGCTCAATTTGCAGTATCCGTTTAACGAAAGCTATATTAAACTTTTTAAAGGTAACTCAATATTGTGAATAAACAGCGCGTGCGAATTGATGAAAATGATCGTTAACTAACTCATTAATAATTCGTCAAGTTAAAACAAAGGAAATCATAACCATGAAGGTTAGTTTGGATATCTAATTTTCAATATATTTAGCATAGGCTTTTGCTCCGTTTACTCCTTAGTTTTAGTTTCATTGAAAATATATATCAAACACTCGAGACAGTGTTTCATCACATTTCCAAACACCTCGAATTTCATCAAAAATACTCCGCTACGCGTCGTATTTTCAACTATCTTCTCGGTGTTTGGTAATTCGATGAAACAAGATCTCTTTGTACACATATCTCACATATCGACAAAACCTATCCTAGCAGTATGCGGGAAAGTTTGTCACATTTGAACCAGTATATGGCCTAGGCTCCCACGAGTCTCCTGTAGCTCAGTGGAAGAGCGTCCGACCGGTGTGCGAATTTGTTTCCGAATAGCTTGTGTCACTGAGTGATAAAAACATCTTTCCCCACGTCTCTCGTGTTTGAAATATTACTTAAAGCACAATCAGTGAAAAAAAAACACCATAGAAGTGACGGGAGAAAAACAACTGTAGAAAATTATGTCAATTGCAGGTGCAAACGAGTTTCGTTAACTGCAAAATTGTGTTAAAACAGTTGTATTGCTGCCTGAGGCCCAGTTCAGACGCCGTACTTCACATGAGCCGAATCGAATTCGACGAGTTAAGTTCATGTGAAGTACGGCGTCTGAATCAATTCGGAACGGCTGATTGAATTCGGATCGGCTAAGCCGTTCTTCCCGCCTGGCTCAGCCGGGAATAACGGCTATGGACCGGCTTTGATTCAGACGCCGAACTTCACATGAGCCGAAATAAATGCATGTATTATTATAAAGTATTGTTCAATATAACAGCAATTTTCCCCTATTAAATCAAGTTCGGCTGAATTAAGCTCGGCGTCTGAATCAATTCAGCCGGTCTAAATTAATTTGGGTCGGCCTAAATTCGAATTCGATTCGCTCATGTGAAGTACGGCGTCTGAACTGAGTTACAACTTTAAACTATTAAAAACAGAGAACCAAAACATTAATATTTGCACAAAAATTCTTACCGCAGCAACCTGCATGACTAAACGGGACTATGACTCCAAGTGAAATACAAGCGATAAAGATCATAGTTGAACACATACGCTTTAAAAAAATCTTGTGAAGAATAAGCCATTCTTGTGATAACAGTTAATAAAGCAAATAAAGCACCATTGATACACTACCAATTTTCGACACGGAATGGTTTAAAGTGTATGGCAGGTGCCGTTTTCCAAAATGTTTGACGGCAAAATTTTATCACGAATCCCTAGGGCGCTTTAGTTAAGTAACCAATGAGTTTTTGTTTCGTTTTTCAATTTTTTGTGCAAAATGTTTCGTGTCGGTAAATATTCACAATATTCACTTCGCCTTCGGCGAATAATTGTTTTTTCAGAGGTGAATATCAATAACTACAAAAATTACGAGCTAAAACATGAAAAAACAACACACGCAAGTACTCGCCATATTACCGTAGTTACATCGTTTACACATCAAATTAAGCAGTAAAATACACAAAAGAACACTATTTATCAGGTACATTTGTTTGATCGTTGCTGATTTCATGAGCAGCTGTAGTTATCGTTCTGAAATAAGTAGCTTAGGTCTGAAGAGAAGCACATTTCTGTCACTCCATCCGACACAAACACACGGCCGCCTTGGTTGGCCACACAAAAACCTTGACAAGTTTACGAGTTTAAATGCGTTTAAAAATCATTTCTTGAAAATATTTTCCGTCCAAACGTCTTGGTAGTCATTTACCTAGGTTCCCAACGGCTTGAATATCCCGTACTTGGAGTGATGTCTTTAGAATAAACGAAAATTTCATTCAAAAGCGAGTCGCCATCTTTACTTGCCGGTAGAAGAAATGTGGCTTAGCTTAGCAGCCGCGCCTTGAAATCCCATATTCACCGCCTAGCGCGGTGAATATGCTCATATTCACCTATGAAAATTATACTAAAATAGAAATATAGCACGGTCAAGAAACAGGTTATCCTTTACAAATCAAAATGTTGTGAAAATATTGTCCTTATATATAGTGCATGTCAGATCTTGGTGACATTATTTAATGGCAATGTATTTATTCAGAAGCCAGTTCCATTCGGGTTATGAGAGAGGAATGGTTTGTTTTAGCGCTGGGGGATGTTTCTATCTAACTAAACAAAGAATTACGCCTTTGGCCCGAGCTGGCGATAGTCGCTGATAACTCTCGTGCGCTCTCATCGAACTTGTTAAACCAGCTCAATTTTTTCTTGAGAATCGTCAAGAGTTTTCTCTCGCTTGGCCTGGACTGGCGATCCTGAGTCACTGAATTAAGCTCTCGTGAGATCCAGCCGACGGCAAGTCTGACTCTCTCTCTCTCTCTCTCTCTCTCTCTCTCTCTCTCTCTCGTTTGGCCCGGACCTTACAATCCTGGATCGCGCGTCGCCACATTCAAACAACAAAACGAAGAAAAACTGAGATGGTTCGATTGAAAAATGAAAGAGTCCAACCTGTAACTGGTGCATTTATTACCTCTGTGACGTTTAACGTTTTACTTACAGTTGTGCACACGTATAGCGTTAGGTACTTACATTCTCAGACGAACAACTAACTCACAATTAGTTTTTAGGCATACATAGCACAATGGTTTGAATTAACTAGTTTGTCAGTTTTCTACTGATTATGCTCTAGCTCGTTCGCTTAACATTACAGATCTTTTTCCTTTATCCTATTCACAAATGATATCGCCTTTGAGGTCATCAAAGTTGATATGACCCAGCGGCCAGAGCTGTTATCAACGAGCCTGACACGAGCGTGTTGACCAATCAAGTCTTTGACGTCCCAGCTCTTGTCTTGCATTGTCTCCGGTGCAGTTACCAGTCTCCTTTCTGACAACCTAAAATACAAAACGACGTACAGTCAGTCAACTGTTGATAATATAGTAGCTGTAGGTTCCACCGCGGTCAAACGTCAAACAAATAAAACTACGCCGACAAAACCTCATCATTACACCGTGTTTAAAACACGTCTAACTTTTATGGAGTAAACGTCCAGAAAAAAAGGTGAATCAACAGGATGCTGGAAATATACTGAAACTTTGTGTTTGAAAAGTCTAAACTTCTCCTTTTACCTACTTTTGTTTCCTTTCGCAAATTACTATCAAGGTTTCGATTTCGGGTTGTTGCGATGGTTTTCCTTCAAAAATTTTTCCGCGGGAAATTGGCGCGCGAGTGACCAGAAATTTACGACTTTGCGCATGCTCGAGCGTCTGTAGGTAGGCATCACTGCACTCACCCATCCTCTTCATGCCTACTGACACATAAGGCGGCAACATATGATTTCCACAATCTTTAGCGTTATCTTAAATGAAATGGCGTCCAGTACGCGACTGAAAAATCCGAAGTTTTATAGTGTTTTTAGCTAGAGACAACTCGTTTTTATTTTACTTACGACTTTACTTATTAAAATAAGTTGTTTCAGACTGTTCACTGATAAATTACTTTCTGCATTTTCTGTCAGAGGTCAATAGATACAGTGGAATCCAAATTTCTCGAAACCTCCAAGGGAAACGAAAATTGCGGTTCGCGAAATTGGGGAGTTCGAAATATCGGGGGGAAATTACAGTGAAACAAATTACGGTGAAACAAACGAGTTTTTGTCCGAGTTATCGGGGTCTTTGAGAAATCAAGTTTCCGCTGTAGATAGACATCGAAAAGCAGGCATGCTGTTATCAAATACCCGGGACAGTCTGGGAATGAGGGATTCAATCTTCACCTGGTCGTTGACAATGAGCTCTGCGTAAACCAACGTCACATCGCAGCCTCCGCCAATGAGAAATGAGATGGTTGGCCAATGATACTGAAGTAGGGGGGAAGTGAGAGTTCCTGTTGGAAGGTCTCTGAGTCTCCCCTGCTGGTGTTGCTTGGGATGGTCGGTGCTCAGCTCCTCCTATCCACCAGTCCCCCTGTTGATTGGTGGGCCCTCTGTTGCGGGCTGCAATGTTGTCACCAAGGTCGGTTGGTTGTTAAATACTGTACCAGTCTTTTCCAAACGACCGATGCCATCTTCGAAGTCGAGGCTGCAGGCTTGGGAAAAGTAAAGCAAAGATTCAGAAGAGTTTTTAATGTTACTGAACAGCTCTCAAAATAACAAGTACACATAGAGGTTTTCCAACAAGTGATACAAAGACTACAACCAGACTGGTCATAGAGACATTCGCAACAGCTAAAAAAGTGCAAGCAAAACAATCAAGTTAAAGGTGCTATGTCACGATATTTAAGGACTTTTAAGTCATTTTTCTGATATACAAAAATTACTTTGCAATTGAAGAAACTGACCTCAAAATAATAGTTTACTAAGGTAGATAAACACAAGCGAAGTAATAACACCGTAAAGTTCCGAAAGTAACGAACCCCCCGAAAGTAAGGTCAAACCTTTGTGGGCCTGCTAATAAATCCCGAAAGTAGCGAGCTCACGAAAGTAGCGATGCCAAGGGTTTTTTTTAATTATACTTATTTTCATATCTTTTTGCAATCAATAGTCAAATGTACAAGTGATATATTCGTTCAGTGTCATAACTCCCGGCGTATCACATCGAAACGAAATCGAACGAAATTTTAATCGAACTTAATCGAACGATTGAATTCGATTTTGTTCGGTCATCGAACGAAGTCGAACACATAACTTTTTGTGAGTTCGATTTCCGAACCAAATCGAACGAAATCGAATGTCATCGCTCGATTTTGTTCGATTTTTTTTTGTTTTTATATTTATTTATTTCATTTTCATCCCGGGTTTCATTAGCACACTGTAACAGGCAATCAGTCCAGTAAATGACCAAAGGGCAGATGAGAGCTGGCGGTGGAGTTTTAATAACTTCCGTGACTTTGGGGGGAAACGACAAGCCAGGGAAATCCGCCTTAATAGCTGAAATGTACATGTTTACGGAAAGCCTTTGCAGTAGCAGTTCGTCATGGCGGATACAAGAAAACCCAACGGAAATATTTCGACACCAGTTTCTACTGATCCTCACATCCACATATGAAACTCCTTCCGATTTCATACAACTGGCAGTAAATAGAGAAGTAACTGATTGGCTTATCAGCCAAACTGAGGAAGGTTGTCCTTGTCTATAAAATAGTTTGAAGGGTCGTCTTGTCTGTTTCAAGATATTTCAGTCTTAAATAAACAAAAAAAGATGTTGTGAACCATAAGAACAGCGATAATGTTAAAGGGACACCTTCAACGAAGTAAGCATCTTTGAATGAAAGCACACACCCTAAGAGCCTCTTTCATTGGCACATATTCTGTGGGCCTTTTACTCATGAATGGAATTGAAATGAGTATAGTGAGAGACATGGATATGCAAAATTAGCACTCGCTCGATGGGCTGTGACCATTAATTTATGCATTAAATGCATATTAATTTATAAATTAAAACTTAATTGATTATTCATTAGGTTGAGACCGCGATATGTAATGGTCACCCTGCCTTACCCATGGGGACGGCATTGGAGGGGAGGAGAGGGTGGGGAGTTAGTCGCTGGGGGTGGGGGGGTCGGTGTGGAGCAAAACGCCTAGGAGAGGCACAATTCTGTGCATGCGTGCGTGACTTAGGAGAGGAAGAAAAGACGCGGATCCATCGATCGATGAGCCTTCTATCGCAGAGATTCATTTTGTTGGCCCTAGCTAATCACTACAGTACGCTAAATGTTGTATTTGCTTTATACCAATGAAATGAATAAAATTTAATTTTTATCTGAATCCGACGGACAAGTTTATTTGGGACTTTTAAACGATGGAACTTTTCAACAAATAGGAGCCATCTTGAATTTTTAGGAAATTGATCAGGACTGGACTACGGAAAAAAAATATTTATTGGAACACCACTAAAAGAACTGCATCACGATGTACTAAATGTATTCGGATTTCAAGACCAATAAATGATAACAACACTTTGAAGGGGGCATGTATTCACAAAATGTAAACAATATATCACCATGGAGTACTTTAGTCAACAAATAAGCACATATGTTTTGCATCCACTGTGGCCACGAGGAATTAGGCAGTTGTATGTTCATAACTCTTGTTTGACTTGCTAATCAATTTCCATCGCAGCACTTGGATTTATGTTAGAAATTTTCTAGTTTATGCCTTATCATTCATGAGTGGCTCATAATTGGAGCCTTTGATTTAAAATGTCATTTTGGAGCGAATTCAAATTGACCTTGTTAAGTACTACACATTTTGAGATAATTTGAAAATTCAGAGATAGCTGGTAACTCAGTGTACACGCCAGAAATTCACCGGGGCAAAAACTGCTGTTGCGAGATGGCATTTGAAACAGTATAAAATAATGTATATGACGTGTCAAATCTGGGACGCACGACGCACGACCACGATGCACGACACACGACCCACGACGCACGACGCACGACCCACGACCCTCGACGCAAGACCCACGACCACGACGCACGACCCACGACGCACGATCCACGAACCCACGATGCACGACCAACGGACCAAACGACCACGACGCACGAGCCACCCACCAACGCAGATTAGACAATCTCTAGACAGTGTCTTCAATTAGTTTCATGTTTAGCTAAACACACCGTTTTCCAGGACCTTAAGTTTTTCTTAATAATTTTTGACGTTTTTTTAATTTTTTCGATAAAATAACATTGCAAAATTAAATGCGGAATCATGTGTACGTGCGTTTGGCTGTCATTTGCACGTGTTTTATTCTCTTGTTATTTTCCTTGACAAGTTGTCGGCTAGCTTACCAGGTTATGATCATTGCTGCATGATTAACTTGTTCAGGAGAAAATTGTCGCGAAAAGTGCTGGTGTATAAGCTCTTTAACAAGAACATTTGTAAACAAAAATGAAATCATACCTTGCATATGTATATTAAAAACGAATGTCGCTAAGGATGGAGCCAAATTGGAAATGGTCAAAATAAAGTTTCCTTCATACTTTGTGTGTAGTTAGTCCTTGGGGTGGAAACATTCATGATGAATTTGTTTCACTTCCTGCACTAACCTAGACTTGGATCAGGGGGGGGGGGGGAGTTTCATGCCAAAAATGTATTTTTTGAGGTATTTTTAACCCTGAAAACTGAGATTTTGTTAACTAATTATCTCAAAATGCAAAAGACTTGTTAAAATTCTGCTGACATCCTGTATAATATCATCCTTCCGCCTCCACAAAAACTGGCACCGGATTTTCAGTTGCCCCCTGGGGGCTCCCTGGCCCCTGTCCTTTGTAAGGGGGGGGGGGGACCGCCTTTTAAAAAACTGAAAATGAGACATCTTTGGCTAAAATAAAATCAAACTGGTATTCATATTTTGATCAAATTTGAAGTTGCAAATGAATATTTCGTCCTTGTGAATCTTTGGTACTGGAAAAGTCCGCGGGCACTCAATTTTTTTTTGCAGAACAAAACAATTTACAATTCATACCCACGACAAAATGTTAATTTTCCGTCATTTTCAATGCCCACTTTCTGGAAGGTAAATAATGCTATTTGTAGCAAAAACCACTACACTGTTTCTCTATCATCAATAATTGAAAATATTTCACTTTTACAGCTTACATGGAAGCAACTTCAGAAAAAAAAATGTTTTGAATAGCACATCCACTGGTGAAAACTGTTAATTTATGCAAATAATAAAAACACTCAAGTTTCCGGCCAAAAAAAAAAATATAAAACTGAGTTGTGTAGTCAATTAAACCACATAAATAAAACTTATAATAAACAATTGATGTAATGCATACCATTTATTAAGTAGTAAATTCAAGAACCACTGATCTCAGAGGCAACGAGGAATCACGCCGAATATTATAATTCGTCGGTGCTTTCGTTATGTGCCACCGTGTTGAAACTATAGTTCTCATCCGTCGGAACAGCCCCAAATGGTTTCCTTTCACTGGAAATATATTATCTGGAATTGGCTGCAGCTGCTAACTATCCACAAAATATTACAAAACAGATCCACGATGGCGGATGCTCCACCGATATGATCGTTGCTGTCGCCGCCATGTTGGATCACTTCTTGTCAGGCCGTGATGAATGCTTTAAAGGCAACCTCCTTGTTCTTTTAGAAATGTGTCCGATCTCTTGAGCTCCACAATTCTCAGCTTCAAATCCTGAGTTATAAATTCTTACTGAGCTATATTAAATCCTTTTGAATTGTAAACTCCAAGCCGGGACACTTTAATTTGGTATGTTTATATTTTATGGTGTCCGCTGACCGAAAAAGATAAAACATGCAATCGTCTCGGCGACCCGTCCCGGCTTATTTAGAGTTTACAACCAAACAGTGATACTTCAAAAGGATTTATATAGCTCAGTAAGAATTTATAACTCAGGATTTGTAGCTGAGAATTGTGAACCTCAAGAGATCGGACATTTCTAAAAGAACAAGGAGGTTGCCTTTTCAAGCATTCTTAAAAAAGCATTCATCACGGCCGCCTGACAAGAAGTGATGCAACATGGCGGCGACAGCATCGATCGGTGGAGCTTGTAATATTTTGTGGGGGTAGTTAGCAGCTGCAGCCAATTCCAGATAATATTTCCAGTGAAAAGGAAACCATTTGGGGCTGTTCCGACGGATGAGAACTATAGTTTCAACACGGGTGGCACATAACGAAAGCACCGACGAATTATAATATTCGGCGTGATTCCTCGTTGCCTCTGAGATCAGTGGTTCTTGAAGTTACTACTTAATAAATGGTATGCATTACATCAATTGTTTATTATAAGTTTTATTTATGTGGTTTAACTGACTACACAACTCAGTTTTATTTTTTTGGCCGGAAACTTGAGTGTTATTATTTGCATAAATTAACAGTTTCACCAGTGGATGTGCTATTCAAAACATTTTTTTTTCTGAAGTTGCTTACATGTAAGCTGTAAAAGTGAAATATTTTCAAATTATCGATGATAGAGAAACAGTGTAGTGGTAAGTTGCCTACAAATAGCATTATTTACCTTCCAGAAAGTGGGCATTGAAAATGACGGAAAAATTAACATTTTGTCGTGGGTATGAATTGTAAATTGTTTGTTCTGCAAAAAAAAATTGAGTGCCCGCGGACTTTTCAGTACCAAAAAGATTCACAAAGGACGAAATATTCATTTGCAACTTCAAATTTGATCAAAATATGAATACCAGTTTGATTTTATTTTAGCCAAAAATGTCTCATTTTCAGTTTTTTTAAAAGGCGGTTCCCCCCCTTACAAAGGACAGGGGGCCAGGGGGGCCCCCCAGGGGGCAAACTGAAAATCCAGGGTGCCAGTTTTGTGGAGCGGAAGGATGATATTATACCAGGATGTCAGCAGAATTTTAACCAGTCTTTTGCATTTGAGATAATTAGTTACAAAAATCTCAGTTTTCAGGGTTAAAAATACCTCAAAAAATACATTTTGGACATGAACTTCCCCCCCTGATCCCAAAGTCTAGGTTAGTGCAGGAAGTGAAACAAATATCATCACGAATGTTTCCACCCAAAGGACTAACTACACACAAAGTATGAAGGAAACTTTAATTTGACCATTTCCAATTTGGCTCCATCCTTAGCGACATTCGTTCTTAATATTGCCGGTAGCTGACGCAAAAGATCCGAATACAACTTGTCATAGAAACGGTCTAGATATCCGACCAACAACAAATATTTATGACAGCCTCTAATTCTATGTTCATAAACCCTTCATTACCCATTTTAATTTCACATCTGTCTCCAGTCCAACGCAGCTTACACGAGCATGAAAAAGGTTTTGTTTTTCCTTGTCGGGCAAACAAGAACCACCATTGAGGCATCTGGAGAACTGACATCCTGAATCAGAAAATTAAAAAATGCTGTAATTTAGCATATCGAAAAATGCCAGTACTATTGTTTCAATTCCATTCAGTCTATGATGAACGAAGCAGAAACCTTTTTGTAATTAATATTTCAACATATTTGATTGGTGTTCCTGTCCGCTCTTGTATAGATAGACTTATTTGGGTTGAGCGAAAATATTAAAAGAATGTACCAATCCCATTACTCCTGGGCCAAAATGTAGAAATGCGAACAGGTCGAACTCAACAACAATTTAAAGACCTAGGACCTCCACAGACTAGAGAGATAGTTGTCGACACCTATTTAGTTGTCGATCATAAAAAAGTTGTCGATAACAAAAAAGCAGTGTGTGAAGCTAGTAATCGATACCTAAGGCACTTAGTTATCGACTACTAGCTTCACACACGACTTTTTTTTTGGGAGGCCCTTAATTGTATATGTAAATTATAGATTTAAAAACGTCGGAGTTGGAGGTTTGTTTATTTAGGTAGTTTGGAACAGGAAAAATAACAAGCTATAACACAACCATTTAAACTCCACCGCTAAACGAAGTCAATACGAACTGCAAAGTTTTTAATAAATGGTGTACACAGTTACACTGGTACATTACTAACGTATATTAAAAAAAAAAAAATGTTCTTAAAGTTAAATATTTTAGCTTTTCTCCACTTCAGTGTTCATAACAGAGTGTATTTCGAAAAAGGGCATATTTTAGCTAATATTTAAAATTACCTTTAGGAGCATTGAGAAAGTAACGCCTTGCTGTCCATGAAACTTTGTATTTTCGTTGATGACGGAGATCTCGTGCTTGTTCAGTTCACAAGTGCCTTCGCCGTCCTTCTTGGAGGACACCTTGTAGTTTGTGAAGTGCACCAAGTGTTTCTCATGCATTGGTGGCCGCACGATAACAAACTGGGAGAATCAAACCGTTTGACAACATATCCTTTAAGCCGCTTATTTTCCCGCGTTGTGAAGTATGATGAACGAGAAGATGCGGACATTTCTCGGAGGCAGTTAGAAGCAGAACAAATAACAAAAACAAATTACGTCCCATTGCTAACGGAAGTCAATACCAACTGCAAAGTTTTAACGAAATGATTGGACACTTGAGCTTATTTAACGGCGAGGTCTGTTATTAATTTGAGCCCGCGGTAAAAATGGTATACGGCGCTATGATTGGCTTATTTTAGTCTACGTAAGCAGCTCTATAAGATATTCGGTAGCTATGACAACGAGCTAACACTCAAAACGCCTACTGTTTAATTCTGAAGGGGCGGTTAATTCACTTCAATTACATTTTCTTTATAGGGTATAAAATCTCGAAATTTGGGGCATGGATAATTTTAGATTGACGATACAGGTTTCAATTCTTTCGCTAGAGAAATGTAACTATTGGCAACCGCCTGTTTTGGCATCAAGTCTGTGCATAATAACTATTTTGCTAATATTTACCTGTCAATTTATTATTCTATTTATACGGGCAACATTTTCTTTCAACTCGTCGCGCAAACGACGAGAGAATCGCCGTCAAGAGTTTTCTCTCTTTGGGCCCGGACTGGCGATCCTGAGTCACTGAAAGCTCTCGTTAGAACCATCCGACGGCAAGTCTGACTCTCTCTCTCTCTCTCTCTCTCTCTCTCTCTCTCTCTCTCTCGTTTGGCCCGGACCTTACAATCCTGGATCGCGCGCGTCGACACTTTCAAACAACAAAACTAAGAGAAAACTAAGATGGTTCGATTGAAAAATGAAAGAGTCCACCTGTAAACTGGTCCCTTTATTACCTCTGTGACGTTTAACGTTTTTACTTACAGTGTGCACACGTATAGCGTTAGGTAGTTACATTCTCAGACGAACAACTAACCCACAATTAGTTTTAAGGCTTAATACAGAGCACAATGGTTTGAATTAACTAGTTTGTCAGTTTTCTACTGATTATTCTCTAGCTCGTTCGCTTAACATTACAGATCTTTTTCCTTTATCCTATTCACAAATGATATCGCCTTTGAGGTCATCAAAGTTGATATGACCCCAGCGGCCAGAGCTGTTATCAATAAGCCTGACACGAGCGTGTTGACCAATCAAGTCTTTGACGTCCCAGCTCTTGCGATTCATTGTCTCGTTGCAGTAACTAGTCTCCTTTCTGACAACCTAAAATACAAAACGACGTACGTAATCAGTCAAACTGTTGATAATATAGTAGCTGTAGGTTCCACCGCGGTCAAACTGATGTCAAACAAAAATAAACTACGCCGACGAACCTCATCATTACACCGTGCTTTTAAAGCACGGTGTAATGATAAAACACGTCTAACTTTTTTGATAAACATCCAAAAAAAAAAAAAAAGGTGGATCAACAGAATGCTGGAAATATACTGAACTTTGTGTTGAAAAGTCTAAACTGCTCCTTTTACTTACTTTTGTTTCCTTTCGCAAATTACTATCAACGTTTCGATTTCGGGTTGTTGCAATGGTTTTCCTTCAAAATTTGCGCCGGAAATTGGCGCGCGGGTGACCAGAATTTACGCCTTTGCGCATGCTCGAGCGTCTGCAGGTAGACATGACACAGCGGCAAAATGACTGCGCGTGCGCCAACCTGCTCGCTCGTTTCCATACAAACATAATGGCGGCAATTCAAAATTCCCGGAATTTGTTTTCATTTCGCGTGGATAGGCCGTCACGGAAACAGATAAGGTTTTTACCTTGAAAACAATTCCGAGAGAGACTCTTCTTTCACATATCTTTTTTAGCAAAACTAATTATCTTTTCCACAATAGTGAATTTATCGCTCGAAGTCGAGCGATCGTAAGTGAAACACGAAAACATAGCTCAAAGAGTTCATTTTCACTTACGATCGCTCGACTTCGAGCGATAAATTCACTATTGTGGAAAAGATAATTAGTTTGCTAAAAAAGATATGTGAAAGAAGAGTCTCTCTCGGAATTGTTTTCAAGGTAAAAACCTTATCTGTTCCGTGACGGCCTTATCCACGCGAAATGAAAACAAATTCCGGAATTTTGAATTGCCGCCATTAGTTTGTATGGAAATGAGTGAGCAGGTTGGCGCACGCGCACTCATTTTGCCGCTGTGCGCGTAGACATCACTGCACTCACCCATCCTCTTCATGCCTACTGGCACATAAAGGCGATAACATAAGATTTCCACAATCTTTAGCGTTATCTTAAATGAAATAGCGTCCAGTACGCGACTGAAATGTCCGTTGTTTTTATTTTACTTACGACTTTACTTATTAAAATAAGTTGTTTTCAGACTGTTCAATCATTTTATTGCTTTCAGTATTTTCTGTCAGAGGTCAATAGATACTGCCAGTGGAATCCCGATTTCTTGAACCTCCAAGGGAAACGAAAATTGGTTCGAGAAATCGGGAGTTCGAAATATCTGGGGTAAAATTGCAGTGAAACAAATCCAAGGAAACGACTTTTTGGTCCGAGTTATCGGGGTTTTTGAGAAATCGCGTTTCCACTGTAGGTAGACATCGAAAAGCAGGCATGATGTTATCAAATCCCCGGGAGAGTCTGGGAATGAGGGATTCAATCTTCACCTGGTCGTTGACAATGAGCTCTGCGCAAACCAAGGTTCACATTGCAGCCCCGCCAATGAGAAATGAGATGGTTTGTTCAATGATACGGAAGCAGGGGGAAGTGAGTCTCCTTGTTCCCCTGCTGGTGTTGCTTGGGATGAGCGGTTCTCGTATCCCCTATCCTCCAGTCCCCCTGTTGATTGGCGGGCTGTCCTCGGTTGCGGGCTGAAGGGGTTGTCACCAAAGGTCGGCTGGTTATTAAACACTGTACCAGTCTTTTCCCAACCACCGATGCCATCTTCGAAGTCTAAGCTACAAGCTATATGAAAATAAAGCAAATATGAAGACACAACCAGACTGGTCATAGAGACAATCACAACAGGTACAAAAAAGTCAAGGAAACAATCAACACGATATTAACTCATTTTTCTGATGTACAAGATTACTTTGCAATTGAAGAAACTGACCTCAAAATCATAGTTCACTAAGGTAGAAAACACCAGAGAAGTAAGAGAAGTAAAAATTATCCGAAAAGGAACAAGGATGATTACGACTGAGGAAGATTAACACGGTTTGCGAACGGCAAACTTAAAACAAAAAATTGCAAACGGTGGCTAACTGGCGAGAAATGTCACGTAAGCTTCAAATAGAGAGAAAATAAAACAACTTTGCTGCAACGTTACTGTACAGTTACAGCATTTATGGCTGCCCGTTGGATCTTTAAAATTATTCTGTGAGTTTCTCTGAATCTGATTTTGTTCACAACCTTGAGGTTTCCAAACGTCATCAAGCGATTGTGCTTGATAGCAGTATTTACTTATGGATGATATTCCCCCGTAGTAATAAAGACGATTCCTTCGAATACGATCTACTCGTAAACATTTTAAGCGGTTCATTCTAAACGAAACTTGAAACAAGACGTGAGGCGATTAAGTTAAAAGCCTCGTTATCCAAACTGAATGTACGATAAGTCATGTCATGAATGAGACAAGAATAAAATCAGTTGATTGACAAAATAGTTCCTGTCATATTTTTTCCGGCTCAGCAACCCTAAAAAGGTACCGCGTTAACTCTAAGGGTGGTCAATTTAGATTTTACACCCTAAGCGGTTACCAAATCATGAATTTTAACCCCTAAAAGGTACGAGGAGCACCCCGCCACTTTTATATCGAAGTCCCCCCCCCCCCCCGGGGGATTGGATATTCCCTTAAAGTCTAAATTATTCCATTACTTCAATTCCATCATCCTTTGAAATGGCACCGATTTTCATGCTTAATTCACCTTTTAATGAAATTTTTAAAAGTTTCTTGCAGTAGAGTAATGTTTATTTTTTCTTGATGAGTTGATTTTACATATTTACCTTGACCGCAGGATGCTCCAGTGAATCCAGGACGACATTTACAACGAAATCCTTTAGCGGTATATCCCACTTGACAAGTTCCATTGTTTAAACATGGACTGCTGCTGCAAGGATTCTGTGCAAAAAAATAAAATTAAGAACGATGTGTCACAATGTATATGTAAATAAAAGGTAAGGTAATGGTAAAGTCTTCACGATCCTAAGTGGCAACAAACTGCTAGAGCTTATCCTGGTTTCTGTAACATGAAACGACTAAGAGTATTACTATTCCTACTGGATGAAATGCTAGTCATTGCAGGTTACCCCCAGCATTTTGTCGCCGGTACCCATTCATACTCCTGAGTCTCCGCGGGTACTCAGAGAAGAGAGGCACTGCGAGAGTTGAGAACACAATACAATGACCCCGGGCCAGGGCATGAACCTGGACCACTCGGTCCGGAGTCCAACGAGCTTAACCGTTCGACCACCGCGTCTCCTACAAATAGATATAAGGTATAAAATAAAAGGTAAGCGGAGAAATAATGCTGGTCATATGCAGGATTTTGTTGTTGAACCTCAAATCTGCAACAGGTAATTGCCGCATGCGCCACTTGCACTATGCATTATTTTTTCCTTAATTTCCTTTGCCGGTTTTTTTTTTTCTCACGTCGTCCCCATATTTTTGTTTCATTTTCATATTCTATATTTATATTCTATTTCGTATTTTATGTAATTATCAATTAATGATAACGCGGAGAATTTGGTAGAATCTATGTAACGAAAACAGGAGACAAATATTGTTGTAAACAATCAATGAAGTCCTAGTGGGGACTAAATCGCGTTGGTATAGCTGTTTAAATGTATTGGTAAAGACGACCTTATCATGTACGGGGCCTTTCAATAACACGCGAACTCAGAAGTTCAAAACCCAACTAACCATTGCGGGTTTTCACAGCCGTCAATCAGGTCAAAACGATTCTAAAACGCTCGTATTTGTGTGGATAAAACATATATATTTGCTATGTTTTCTGCCAAATGGAAACAGGCGAGATCTATAAACCTATCGTCCGTATATTGGCCCACAGTATTATTATTAGACGACAGAATTGAAAAACACGTCTGGGAACTCGAAAATCGAATGTTTTACCTCAATCCCCAGATAGATGTAATCCGCTAAGGTAGTGACAGCTTGGTTTTCATCTGTTATTCAACTCGCATTTATGTTTTCCTCCCACCATAGGTCCAACATTAATGGACACACAGTTAGGCTCCATATAACACTTCAGTTCGCAGACCCCTGATTAGGAAACCTCTTCCTTCCTGATCACGTGACCCTTCATTGCCTTGTTTTGTATTGGTTCCTTAAATAGGATGATTCGGCATTCATCATTTGTAAGGGATGCGTACAAAAGAATGCATGTTATAAGAATCATATACTGCCAACTTTTTGTGAGTCAAATGCGTGGGATTTCATATCCTGGAATTTTCAGGACTTCCGAAGATGCCGAAGTATTCCGAAGACCTACGAAGAGCCAAAGTCTTCCGAAGCTGTTCTGAAGAAATCTGATTTTGGGAATCTTCCGAAAAAACACCCTTGTCTCCTTGCATTTTTCCTTCAAAAGTGAAGAATGTGCGATAACACATAAAAGTGTTATTTACAGCGAGGGAGAATTATTGGATCAACATTACATTTTAACGAAAATGGTCATACATTTGAGTCTTGAAAGTTCAAATTTGTGAGCCAGACGTTAGAATCGCAATTCGGCGGTATGCATGAGATAGAAGCCGATCGATTTAGACCTGTCAGCGTGAGACTCACGCATATTGCATCAGAGTTGGCAGGTTATAGAATCGTATAGATCTTTGTAATTTTAAATAATTATTTCATAACCACTACACGGGAGAAGTTAATGGCACCCTGTTGGGACATCTTGTTTATTGGACACCTTGTTATTGCACATCTTGTTTATTGGACACCTCATGCAGCTGCTTGTATTTTTTCTATTGAATATTTATTTTATTTCCACTCATGTATAATGAATTGTTCCTGTATTTTACCTATTTTATCTTTTGTAAACAGTCTGTAATAAAAATAAAACTGAACTGAAACTCGCGCTTCAATTTCGGTGTAAAACGGAGCGTGCTATAAGAACCAATCAGTTTCGAGCATCTTTGTTTAAAAAGAAGAGGACGAAAATATCAGGTGAAAGAATACAACCGGTCAAATTTGAGGACGTACTGTGTTATTCGTTCGTTTTTCATACATATTTCTAGAATTTTGCCATAAAACCGCGCTTTCCGGCAACAAACGAATGTATAGAAGGCTGAAAAAATGCTACAGACATGCTTCCTAGCACAGTTATACCTCTCGAATTTGGAATTCATCAATATTCACGTGCACTTCGCCTTTGTCGATTAATTGTTAACAATAAAAAGTTGGTTAAGTCAATATGGCGACAGGTAATAGATTCTAAAAACGATTTTCAAAACAACTCCTGTCTAATGTGATCATAGACACATCCGGTATATCAGCTCGAGGTGTTAGCGCGCGTATATTAAATGCGCGGTCAAATATGATCTTCAGGAATTCTTCTTCAGCGAATTTTAAACGTAAAATCGGATTTATCGACGACATTCTCTGTACTCTATTTGGAATCGTCTTCCCCATTATGCCATGGATGTTCCGGTAAGAATATAGTTTCGTTTCTTTTTATTGTGTCTTATGACAAGTATTATACCAACTCGACAGATTCAAATACATGTAATTTAGCAGCTGCATGCATCTGCACCATACAGCAGGTGACCGTGATGACGAATTACGATTCCTCGAGACATGACGTGCAAGCCTGCGGGCAGGCTCACGTTTTTGGGGGCCCATACGCGAACGATGAAAGCTGCAAGAATCACGCGCGAATCTCGTCGGGAGCGTGAATCTCGCGGCTTTCGCCGCTCACGCATGGACCTGCTCGCGGGCTAGACAGAACCGACCAAGCTTTAGCATATGTGTTTATCGAATTTATACAGGGAAGTTTTGTAGCCATAGTGCGGGTCCGCATGGCGAATTTGCTGGCTATGTTATATGCGAATTCCCTTGAATTGAAACAAGGAAGTCAATTTATTTCAACTACTTTAGTGAGATTCACCAGCCAAAAAAAAATTGACACGTACGTAGACAGTCAGCAGAACTGAAAGCTTCACAAAATGCATCCACCACTAATTGTTTCTGCGACACGCGTATTTCTAGTAAATTATGATAAATGTTATGCATGGAAGAGTTGCCATTAATATTTGGCAACAACATCGCAATAGCCCTTTTCGCGGTTAAATTGAAATATTTGCATAACAATACAGTTAAAACATAGAAGCGAGACAATTTCGGGCACAAGCTGTAAAATAGTCTGCGTGGCAGGCGTAGAAATACCCTGGGTGCCAGAGGCTTTTCTTGAGAAATTAGCCTCTAGTACCCAGGGTAGCGTAGAAAGGGGAGGGAGGAGGGGGAGGAGGGGAATTCGGGCGCGAGCGCGAAGCGCGAAGCGAAGAGCGAAGCGCGATCGGCGGTAAAGGTGGACAGCCCCCTTCCCGCGATCGCGTTTCGCGCTCTCTCCTCGCGCTTCGCGCTCGCGCCCGAATTCCCCTCCTCCCCCTCCTCCCTCCCCTTTCTACGCCTGCAGGCTAGCTGTAAAACATCGTAATTTTTTGAGCTCCTTGAACTATGTTAGTTTAAAAATAAAAATCGTCGAATATTATCGTTTTTGAATTGTTTGAAGACGATTTTTTGAGACAACCACGAGTAGGAGACGGAAACGCATATCATTTAGTGCAGTAGCCGCGTTTTTGGCACATACCGTAATTTAGCTTATAATATACTCAACAAAATATGCAGCTTCTGATTGGTCAATGACGAATGCATAAATAGGTTATAGAGTGCAATACGGAATTGTGATAAACGGTTCCGGACAAGTAGAGACGTTTTTGCCCCTTAATGGCATTGAAATAAGCTTTCAAGTTAATGGTTAAATGTTTTCTAAACTATAATAGTACTGTAATTCTTTCAAAAAGGTCCCGTTTGGTTTGCCTGCGCGTTCAAATAAAACATGCGAGAGCACTTTGGAAACCAATGAAGCGTTTCATGTGCAGAGTAGCGTGATGGCCGCAGCAAAATTTTGTTGAGAATATTATAAACAAAAAATCGTATGAACTGCTCGTGCAATTAGTGATTTATGGTCACTCGTGATGTTTTGAAAGTTCTCAAATTGCACTCGCCTAACGGCTCGTGCAATTTTGAGAACTTTCAAAACATCACTCGTGCCCATAAATCACGAATTGCACTCGCGTTCATACGATTTCCTATACTTATAGTATACTCAACAAAATATGCAGCTTCTGATTGGTCAATGACGAGTGCATAAATAGGTTATAGAGTGCAATACGGAATTGTGATAAACGGTACCGGACAAGTAGAGACGTTTTTGTATAGGTAATCACATGATTTCGAGTGCAATTTGGAATAAATGAGCACGAGTAAATTTTTCAAAGGCTAACTAAATTGCACGAGCCCGTAGGGCGAGTGCAATTTGTGGCCTTTGAAAAATTTACGAGTGCTCATTATTCCAAATTGCACGAGAAAAATCATGTGATTACTTATTAATAATATACGTACAAAAATTTATAACGCTCGTATTTTATTGATTCCATGTCACGCGCGGCTAGCTGACCACGCTCCGCCTACATGAACTTCATTGGTTTAAAAATGACAAGCTTGATTGACATGCATACATTTCACACGTGGAAAACAGCCTAAAAATACCATCTCTCGAAAACGAACAAGTTCTCAAACAGGCGCTGCATCTCTCTCCTCCGCAGAGGCTCATATAGAAAACGACACAAATCTGGCAGAGGCTCGCCGCTTCGTTGATCCGTCAGTTACTTGCGCCTGCACACACCACGTTCAGCGGATTTCTCTAAAACCCCATTGAGCCTCTGCGGAGGAGAGAGGCGCTGCATCATGTAAAAGCTTTTTCGCTTCAAGAAAAGCCTAAGAGTTAAAACAAGACTTCAAAACTTCTTCAATCATTGGCAAGAGCTTAAGAACGAATGTCGCTAAGGATGGAGCCAAATTGGAAATGGTCAAAATAAAGTTTCCTTCATACTTTGTGTGTAGTTAGTCCTTGGGGTGGAAACATTCATGATGATATTTGTTTCACTTCCTGCACTAACCTAGACTTGGGATCAGGGGGGGAAGTTCATGCCCCAAAATGTATTTTTTGAGGTATTTTTAACCCTGAAAACTGAGATTTTGTTAACTAATTATCTCAAAATGCAAAAGACTGGTTAAAATTCTGCTGACATCCTGGTATAATATCATCCTTCCGCTCCACAAAACTGGCACCGGATTTTCAGTTTGCCCCCTGGGGGCCCCCTGGCCCCCTGTCCTTTGTAAGGGGGGGAACCGCCTTTTAAAAAAACTGAAAATGAGACATCTTTGGCTAAAATAAAATCAAACTGGTATTCATATTTTTATCAAATTTGAAGTTGCAAATGAATGTTTCGTCCTTTGTGAATCTTTTGGTACTGAAAAGTCCGCGGGCACTCAATAATTTTTTTGCAGAACAAACAATTTACAATTCATACCCACGACAAAATGTTAATTTTCCGTCATTTTCAATGTCCACTTTCTGGAAGGTAAATAATGCTATTTGTAGCAACTTACCACTACACTGTTTCTCTATCATCGATAATTTGAAAATATTTCACTTTTACAGCTTACATGTAAGCAACTTCAGAAAAAAAAAATGTTTTGAATAGCACATCAACTGGTGAAACTGTTAATTTATGCAAATAATAACACGGCCGGCCAAAAAAATATAAAACTGAGTTGTGTAGTCAATTAAACCACATAAATAAAACTTATAATAAACAATTGATGTAATGCATACCATTTATTAAGTAGTAACTTCAAGAACCACTGATCTCAGAGGCAACGAGGAATCACGCCGAATATTATAATTCGTCGATGCTTTCGTTATGTGCCACCGTGTTGAAACTATAGTTCTCATCCGTCGGAACAGCCCCAAATGGTTTCCTTTTCACTGGAAATATATTATCTGGAATTGGCTGCAGCTGCTAACTATCGACAAAATATTACAAACAGATCCACGATGGCGGATGCTCCACCGATATGATCGTTGCTGTCGCCGCCATGTTGGATCACTTCTTGTCAAGCCGTGATGAATGCTTTAAAGACAACCTCCTTGTTCTTTTAGAAATGTCCGATCTCTTGAGCTCCACAATTCTCAGCTACAAATCCTGAGTTATAAATTCTTACTGAGCTATATAAATCCTTTTGAATTGTAAACTCCAAGCCGGGACACTTTAATTTGGTATGTTTATATTTTATGGTGTCCGCTGACCGAAAAAGATAAACATACAATCGTCCCGGCGACCCGTCCCGGCTTATTTAGAGTTTACAACCAAACAGTGATACTTCAAAAGGATTTATATAGCTCAGTAAGAATTTATAACTCAGGATTTGTAGCTGAGAATTGTGAACCTCAAGAGATCGGAGATTTCTAAAAGAACAAGGAGGTTGCCTTTTCAAGCATTCTTAAAAAAAGCATTCATCACGGCCTGACAAGAAGTGATGCAACATGGTGGCGACAGCATCGATCGGTGGAGCTTGTAATATTTTGTGGGTAGTTAGCAGCTGCAGCCAATTCCAGATAATATATTTCCAGTGAAAAGGAACCATTTGGGGCTGTTCCGACGGATGAGAACTATAGTTTCAACACGGTGGCACATAACGAAAGCACCGACGAATTATAATATTCGGCGTGATTCCTCGTTGCCTCTGAGATCAGTGGTTCTTGAAGTTACTACTTAATAAATGGTATGCATTACATCAATTGTTTATTATAAGTTTTATTTATGTGGTTTAATTGACTACACAACTCAGTTTTATATTTTTTTGGCCGGAAACTTGAGTGTTATTATTTGCATAAATTAACAGTTTCACTAGTGGATGTGCTATTCAAAACATTTTTTTTTTCTGAAGTTGCTTACATGTAAGCTGTAAAAGTGAAATATTTTTCAATTATCGATGATAGAGAAAACAGTGTAGTGGTAAGTTGCTACAAATAGCATTATTTACCTTCCAGAAAGTGGCATTAAAAATGACGGAAAATTAACATTTTGTCGTGGGTATGAATTGTAAATTGTTTGTTCTGCAAAAAATAATTGAGTGCCCGCGGACTTTTCAGTATCAAAAGATTCACAAAGGACGAAATATTCATTTGCAACTTCAAATTTGATAAAAATATGAATACCAGTTTGATTTTATTTTAGCCAAAGATGTCTCATTTTCAGTTTTTAAAAAAGGCGGTTCCCCCCCTTACAAAGGACAGGGGCCAGGGGGCCCCCAGGGGGCAAACTGAAAATCCGGTGCCAGTTTTGTGGAGCGGAAGGATGATATTATACCAGGATGTCAGCAGAATTTTAACCAGTCTTTTGCATTTTGAGATAATTAGTTAACAAAATCTCAGTTTTCAGGGTTAAAAATACCTCAAAAAATACATTTTGGGGCATGAACTTCCCCCCCTGATCCCAAGTCTAGGTTAGTGCAGGAAGTGAACAAAATATCATCACGAATGTTTCCACCCCAAAGACTAACTACACACAAAGTATGAAGGAAACTTTATTTTGACCATTTCCAATTTGGCTCCATCCTTAGCGACATTCGTTCTTAACTTGCTCGTGTTCTAAACAGTGTAATTCAAAAGGAGAATCTACAGTGTCAAAATGGAAATCTAAAAGCCATCAAAGTCTTGGAAATCAATCGACCTCTGCATGTTTTGCTGACTGTGGCTGGATTTCAGTAGCCGGTTTCCACTACCCATGTTGAAAGTCACACTGCAGTTGTGGAATGAATTGAAATTCATGAAGCTTCTACGCTGGTCATTTTGGCCAGAAATGTAACTCGGCATCTGGAAAGCGGCGAAACCCGGGTTGAAGCCTTGGGCGCCAGATTCAAACGAACCAAACGGGTTGAAACTGCTCGAGCTGCTGCTGTTCGACTGAGTTGAATTTGCTTCGGCTAACTGATTGGAACCGTTGATGGAAGCGCTGCTGATTGTGTCAGAAAGTTGCCTTTGTTCCTTCTCGTCTGCCTCGTCATAGTCATCCAGAGATTGCAGGTTTCGGTGGCCCGTCACTTTCACGATTGAGCTTCGCTCGAGGCCCGCGGTTTTCAACTTTTCACAACCGTCTTTCTGGCGCTGTGGTTGGTAAAAGACTTCGAGGAATCTTCAAGTGACGTACCTTCTATTATCGACTTCATCATCTCGTTGATTTTATTCACTCCCATGGGCTGTCGCTTGTACCAAACTTGCGAGGATGGATCTTTTACGCAGGAGAGATAGAGTGGACCGGCCGTTCGTAGTTCGGGAGGACGACGCCACAGGAACTCTTTGAAGATTGCAACGGGGCACTTGTCATCTCCAGTTGCGAACATCTTTGGAATAAAGCTTCGGGGCTTTGCGGACAGGCCGGACTGGCGTGTTTTAGTCGGGTTCTCGGTGAATTCCACGTACTCCATGTTGTTTTCATCAAAGCCAAAACGGAAATCTTCAACTGTCATGCTGTGATGTTCTTGGCGACCTCGAAGGCCAAAATACTGAGTCAAGAGCCACCAAACTGTTTGTACCAGGACTTTTGGAGTTCCCTTTCCAAGCTTGTTGCTTTGCCACAGCTCAGTTTCCTCAGTGGTTGTTAGACTGCGAGACTTGTTTGGCCGCTTGCCTTTACCTTGTTGCCGAAGTAGCCGGGCTTTTCCCTCAAGGACATCCTTGGAACTTTTAAACTCTCGGTCTCGAATTATGGAGTGTTTGTAGCCTTTATCTATTAGGTACCGGTCAATTGCGGTGACCATTACGCGAAGACTGTCAGGCTCGTAATCTTTCCCGTCTTTCTTACGAACTGTCGCGTAAAAATCCTCGAGAATTTTGTTGAGCGCCTCCGGTTCAAAGCTTTCAATATTTTCGTCATGGCCCTTTTTGTGCTGCCCAAGACTTCCAAACTTTTAGCCAGTTGTTTGTACTTTGTCGTGTGTTCTTGTTTTTTGCATTTTCCTTCAAACTTTCAATTAAAATATTGTTACACTCTCCAAATCTGTCCGCCATGTTGTTTTGAAACAGATTTGCGACTTACCTGTCAATCATTTTTAATTTCAACTTTCTGCACTAATTTCAACTTTCTGCACTAATTTCAACTTTCTGCACTAATTTGGGATAAATTGGCATGCTCACAGCCAATCAGAATGCAGAAATTTTTGTATGTATATTATTAGCCGCTTAATGGCATTGAAATAAGCTTTCAAGTTAATGGTTAAATATTTTCTAAACTATAGTACTGTAATTCTTTCAAAAAGTTCACGCTTGGTTTGCCTGCGCGTTCAAATAAAACATGTGAACACTCTGGAAACTAGTGAAGCGTTTCGTGTGCAGAGTAGCGTGATGGCCGCAGCAAAATTTTGTTGAGAATATTATAAACAAAAAATCGTATGAACTGCTCGTGCAATTAGTGTTTTATGGTCACTCGTGATGTTTTGAAAGTTCTCAAATTGCACTCGCCTAAAGGCTCGTGCAATTTTGAGAACTTTCAAAACATCACTCGTGCCCATAAATCACGAATTGCACTCGTGTTCATACGATTTCCTATACTCAGTTTTTCTTCGTAAATTTCTCTCGAAATACTCTTTAGCTAGGGGGCATTCATCACTGAAGAGGTTTACAGAAAGACCCTGGATTTATAATTCCTTAATAATTCCAGGGTTTTGGTAGCTGTCAAATATGCAAATCCAGGTTGAATTTCAGCCAACACTAATATTGGTCTAGTTTGTAAAGAAAAACCGCTGCAGTCGTAAAAGCAGCTCCTAGCCCGCATCAAATCACTCAAATTTCCACTTCGTTTTCGAAGAACAAGCTTCGCGAAAATAGCAATGTAAGCATTGCAGGAAAAAAATAGACTAATATTTGGCAAAAAAGCCAAGCGTGGTTTCGTGACAAGTTAGATACACAATTCACACAGTAACTTCATAAAGAACCCATGAACATAATTAATATGGTGCGATTTGCTGCCGACTTGTGAATGGTTGTGTAATCAAAACGTACAATGTAAAATACGCGCGTACCGTTGAGATTTTGGTTGTGAACTGAAACTCAATTTATATACATGCACAGTAATTTGTCGGAAACCCGTGAACGTGATTTGTTGGCGCGGAAAGCATAAGTTAAACTTGATTGAACACATTGTTCAGAGCCAACTGTGTGCATGACTCAACATTCCTGTCGAGATCACACGAAAGCGACATGATTACACAGCTCCTCAAATATAATTATTTGAGGTGATCACATTAAAGATCGCTGTAAAATATATCGTCTTGAAAAATTGAGCGTTTTTGCTTTAACGGCTCTCAAGTTGTATGGCAAATTCAAATTGAACTGTATAGAAAATAACAATATTAAAAACAATAGCCTGTCAATAACCTATGCAATAACTAAAGAAGAAATTGAATAACAAGAATTAATATATACCAACTTAGCATGCGACCTTGGCATTTTAAACAATCTGATTGCTCTGCTATCTCGGGATATTCAACACCTTCCTACAATAGTTATATAGGTAGTCCCGTCTTTCGATTGCACAATACTCCGGCCGTTTAATACTGGGGCTAATTTAGGCGTGGTCTAGTCGAGTATATATTACCTTGCTCCATAGTTTTGCAGCGCTCTGTGAGTATATATAAGCGGGCGCTTTATCCCATTAACATGTCCCAGGGAAAATACATCAAGAAAATTGATTCTGGAGATGTCGTTCGTATCGAGAATGGCGCCGGAAACGAGGCATTCGCGTCTGAGAGGAAACGTTCGCGACAAGAGAAGCTCCTCTTCGTAGCGGTGTTGATCCTTTTGATTGTTGCAATCATTTTCATCGTTCTGTATGTTCTGGAAGCTACCAAGGAGGAAGAAGTAGAAACGACAACTAAACCTACAATGACACCAGTTTGCCTGTCGCCTGGCTGTGTCTTTAGTGCGTCAGGTCAGTGCAATTATTGAGTTATCTTGTCTTTCGGCAGGGTATGTAGTTCAGGCGATCGTTATATTGCATTCGATTATATTTTTCCTTTCAATTTGATATCCGAACGCAATCCGAATGCTAGGAGTGTCAACATTGCCAATTTTGCGAAGATAATGTTATAAAACTGAACCTGTTTTTGAGCATTGCAACTGTTCATCAGGAAAAATATTCCTTCAAGGGTAGACCGGCTTGTAATATACATTTTAATGTTGAAAATCCATTAAAAAAAAGCATGCTACACGTTGTTGCTCGAACGAAACTTAAGTTAATTAAGAGAGCTGTCGACTCCAAAATCTCTTTAAAAACCTTCCGCGATGACAGGAAGCCGAAATGCCACAGGAGGTTTGCCGAGATGCACAGCGACCACGGTTGAAGAAATCAGTACCCATTAGTACAAAAACAACGTTATCAATAACAACTAGTTGTCAGGTTCCTTCTTTTGTATTTGTCAAGTGAGTTTTCAAACTTCTTAGAGATACCTTGATTTGAGTTGTTCCTCGACCGACCGACAGCTTTGATAGCTTTCGAGGGTCTTACACTTCGAAACACCATCTTCAGTTCGATTCTTTCCCATGACATAAGAAGCTATAAGATGAACTTGCAAGCTTAAAGGGATTGTTTCACGGTTCGGCGCATGTGCCGGCTTATCAACTTTATCCGTTAAAAAAACCCCCACTCACATGTACTTCTCGATACTTCGGTAATCACATACTGTAATTGGACCAAGAACAAAGAACTGAATGACCAAAATTCACAAACAAGTTCAACGGATTACACCGAGAATGTCGACATTGAATACCAGAATACATTACCATGGCCAGAATAAAGTGTTGGCCCGAAGGATTTATTCTGGTAATTTATTGTGGTATTCAATGTCGACATTCTCGGTGTAATCCGTTGAAATGTTTTGTGAATTTTAGTTATTTGTCGTTTTTTCTTGGACTAATTATAGTATGTGATTACTGAAGTATCGAAAAGTACATGTGAGTGTGGTTTTTTAAACTGATAAAGTTGATAAGCCGGCAAATGCGCCGAACCGTGAAACAATCCCTTTAATTGTCTGCAGTCACATATGAATGCACGCGGTGACCGTATCAGTCGACGCTATGCAAAACTGGCTTAGATTGCCTTTTGTTGTTTGGTCAGGTTTATCAACAACATCGATGGTAATATGTGAAAATGCATGCAATGATATGGAACCCTCCCCCCCACATAGATAACTTTGTAGAATATCAGTTACTTGATTCAGGTGGGGGGGGGGGGGTGGGGATAGAAAGTCGGCACTTTTCTTTTGAAGACATAGCGGTGCCTAGTCCAGTCCCTGAACTCTCTCTTACCCCCGCCCATAGGGACTGGACCCTATATAGGGCGGGGTAAAGAGAGAGTTCAGGGACTGGACTAAGCGGTGCCGGGAAACAGACCAACAGTGCGAACCGTGTGTCAATCAAGCCGTTGCTGAGAATGACGTCAACCAAAACTTGTTTACTTCGGAAACTATTTCAAGCTCGCAGCGAAGAGATGTACGTATGTAGACTGCAAACGCAGCTCAGGCGAATTTTTGGCCTGATCTTTCACGCCGCCGAGAAATATATATCTTGGCAGTGTGAAACAACAAGCGAAAAATCCGTCTGAGCTCACGTTTGCAAGTTACAGCGATAATCTTTCGGTTTATAAATTTTCCTAAAAATTATCTGGGAACATTTTGGTGTGTAAATTTTTTGATCACGTGACTTGATGTTCCATGGCTCTCTCCTCCGCAGAGGCTCAATGGGTTTTAGGAGAAATCCGCTGAACGTGGTGTGTGCAGGCGCAAGTAACTGACGGATCAACGAAGCGGCGAGCGGCGAGCCTCTGCCAGATTTGTGTCGTTTTCTTGTACATCTTTGTCGTTTTCTTGTACATTGGACGATTTCTCAGCCCTCGCTAAATTTGACAGCTTGAAACTTGGCAAAAATCAGCGCTAGGTATGTTGCTACAGTTAGCGATCGTTATTTTTAAGACGAGGTTTCATATTTACTAAAAAAAAGCCAAAATGTTGGTCTCCGAATTGATCGCGAAGACCCTCCTGAAACCCGTGGGGGGTGGTCTTGCAAGTGTGTTATTCTTTGGAAACAACGGCGGAAGAGCTTGACTTTTCGCTCCAAGAGATGTCTCTTGACGGTAAATGTTCTTCTTGTATTTCGTGTTTTTGGTCTTAAATTCCTGCTGGTTGCATTTCGTTTAATTTTAGCGTTTAGTTTAACTTAATAAGCTTACAGCTTTTGGTTTGAATCGCAAGTTTTGCACTCGATGTTTTAAACACGTAGAGATTAATAAACACATTTCATAGCCGGAAAACTAAGCTTACTTGTTCTCTTTTCTTTTGGGACAGAATTAATAGGTTGTTGAGAGTTTCAGTCGCCGGGAATCCTTTGCTTCCTGAATTTCTTGATCGCCACATGGCGGGTCTCGAGAATGTTGAATTCTGTAGATCAACCCATCAGAACACAACAAAACATATTCAGATTTCCATGCATCTAAAGTTTTAGTTCTCTACTTGTACATCGCGTATAAACTTCCGAACAGATTCTGATGCAGCCGCCATTTTACTGACATACGGCAGTTATACATACACCACCGTACCCCCGGTGAGGAACACTGATAAAAAGTTGCCTCCCCCGGATGGCGGCCATATTGGGTGTGGTATCTGGCAGAGGCTCCCGCCGTCGCTCTCTCCGGGTTTCTCGCGCCTGCACTCACTTCGTTCAGCTGATTCTCCCATATATGAGCCTCTGCGGAGGAGAGAGTCTAAGCACAGTTTTACGGCAAAGTCCAGGCTCAGTGTTTATAGCCCTGAGAGGGAGGGGGGGGACTTCCATATAAAAGTGAAGGGGCTGATTGTCGCATACCGTTAATAGGATGTTAAAATATCTAAACTGACCACTGCTATCCCAGTATCATTTAGTGTATCAAGTCGGAATAAAAAACGATAGGACCTACATGGGGGGGGGGGGGGGGGGGGGGTGAATTCGAGCCACACCCACAAGGCGAGATTCTGGTACCTTTTAGGGGGTCCTTTCAAAATTTCCGACTATCCGTCACTATTATTATGGGAGTCCCCCCCACACCACCCCCCCCCCCCCCCCCCACCTCCCCAAGAGCGTTAGTTTTGACGATGGAAAATAATACAGAGACTGGATACCTGCATACAGCCAACCTTGTTTATTTTAACTATAGTCTAGGGATCGATGTACTGCCAAACTCTTAGGGAAAGCATTAAAACTATTGCATTGCAATCATTTAGGATAAATGATATTTCGAGTCTGAGATTAATCGTAAAATGTATGCATATCATCAAGTTTTCCCTAGCAATCTGTAGATGATCAAGTTCGAAATTGAAATGGATAGGAAATGCTTCTTGTTTGAAGATACAATAGAAAATTCAAATTGAAAGTTTTAGTTTTCATTATATCGTTGTCATACAATTTACAATTACTGCCTCGTACCTATATAAGTATTCCGTACGCTTGTTAAAACGCATGTGTAAAATATATTTAACAAATTAAATAACATATCAGTTTAAGACTTCTGAATGAAACAAGAAGTAACTTTTCTTTGAAGCTGGTTCCTGTTCTACTGCGGTGTTTAAGGTTTTATTTCCAGTATTTTTAATTTCTAATGTACTGGTACTAATGTTCGACAGTTTGCTTTACTACTCATTCTCCAGTAGAAGAAAAACCACCAACCAACCAACCAGTCAATCAGCCAATCAGTCAGTCAGTCCAGTCAGTCAGTCAGTCAGTCAGTCAGTCAGTCAGTCATCAGTCAGTCAGTCAGTCAGTCAGTCAGTCAGTCAGTCAGTCAGTCAGTCAGTCGTCAGTCAGTCAGTCAGTCTGTCAGTCAGTCAGTCAGTCAGTCAGTCAGTCAGTCAGTCAGTCAGCCAGCCAGCCAGTCAGTCAGTCAGTCAGTCAGTCAGCCAGTCAGTCAGCCAGCCAGCCAGCCAGTCAGTTAGTCAGTCAGTCAGTCAGTCAGTCAGCCGTCAGTCAGTCAGCCAGTCAGTCTTCTTCGTTTTCACAAATGATATCGCCTTTAAGGTCATCAAAGTTGATATGACCCCAGTCGCCAGAGCTGTTATCAATGAGCCTGACACGAGCGTGTTGACCAATGAAGTTGTCCACGTTCCAGCTCTTACGAGACATCGTCTCCTTGCAGTTGCCAGTCTCATTTCTGACAACCTAACAACAAACATAAATATATGTTTAGCAAAAGAAAGAAGATAATCACACAACAAAATGATGGTCTTATCCCTATGTCTCCGAGTGAATGAATGTTAAATATGGTTCTAATATCTATGGTAAGTGAAGGGAAAAAGGTAGCTGATCACAAACTTAACAGGTCACCCAAGGAAGCGATACGTGGTAGTATTTACGTCGATAAATTGTTGTTCATCACTCCGAACAGAATTGAAATGACAGTTTCAAGTACAGTGGAACCTCCATTATTGCCTGAATAACTTCCCGATCGAGGCCTTGATAGGTTGATCGCGGAAAGTCAGTAAACCTCCTGTAATCAGTGTAGCAAGAAATACTGAACATCACATCTTGTGTGACTTCTGCCCTCTCAAGTCGTATAATTTATACACAGATTTACATAATCTTCCAAGCTAAGAAGGCTAAACTACCGTAGAATTTCGGGCTTTAATACAAAGGTGAAAAATTAACGTTACTTTCGGGGAGGCGTTACTTTCAGGGGGGGGGGGGGGGGGCGTTACTATCGGAATTATACGGTATTACCGGTATTTAATGTTCCACAGACTTCGAATGTTCTTGTATTCGTTGATCTCGGAAGTGTGGAAACGAGGAAATAAAAAGAAATCGAAGGGTAACAAAAACTAATCTGGCATGCAACGAGATAGCATTCACTTCTCACCTGGTTATTGACAATTAGCTCTGCGCGAATCAACGCCGTCTTGCAGCCTCCACCAATAAGAAACGATATATCTTGGCCAATGATACGAAAGGATGTAGAGGTGAGAGTTCCTTGGGGTTTGTCGGTTTACCACCCACTCGTTGTTTTCCCGCCGCTATGGCTTTGTTGGGTCGGTACTCGGCTCCTCCTATCCACCAGTCCCCCTTTTGATTGGCAGGCTCTCGTTCGCGTGCTGTAGGGTTGTCACCAAAGGTCGGTTGGTTATCAAACGCTGTATCAGTCTTTCCCAACCATCAATTCCATTTTCAAAGTCGAAATTGCAGTCTGTATAGTAACAAAGAAGGAATTAAATGGTTTCGAAGTGATCATATTAAACTGCAAAACAGTCGTTTTTTCTCTAAATCGCTGGTCGCAAGGCACGAAGCGCCGAAAGTGTGGGTCGTCGCGTGCGAAGCGTGCGAGCCTCACACGCCCCAGTTCCACCATCCGTTTTCACACTCGCTCCAGACCTTTCGTTCAAAGACCGCGCGCATTTTTTTGACAGACCGACCCAAAAAATACGACTGTTTTGCAGTCTACGATCATATAGAGCTTGGGGAGTTTAAAACCAGAACTCAAAGGAAAAAAACCGTGGAAAAGCTGGGAAGCGCGAAAGTGTACCTTGTAAGGTAATGCAATGGAGTCAGTCATTTCCAACAGTTTCATCAGCCCCGGGCTAAAATCCGGGCATTAGCATTTTGTTAACCCTATCCTTACATATTCATACATGCCATAATGACGTCATCCATCTTGGATCCTAAATCTTGGATTTCTAAATTGTTCAGAAATGTCAGAAAATCTCCAAATTTGTTTAGAAAAAATAAAGAAAAATATAAAGATGCTAAAACGGCAAAGATTTTGGAAGGATTTCATCGAAGAAAGCAAACATTTTATGAAAACTGAAAATTAAGCTAAAAAAAAACAAATTTGGGTAAGACGATCTGTATCTCGAAAATAATTTCTGCTATAAAAATGAAACTTATGTGGTGTATAAAGCATCCAAACATGTTTATTTTAGTGACAATCACAAATCAATTATGATATCATATCACGCCAAAATAACGTGACAGTCATTCTTTAAAAATGTCCGCCATCTTGGATCCGCCATCTTGGATTTTGCAATTGTTAAAAAATGTCAGAAAAATCACCAAAGTTGATTTAAAAACATCGAAAACAGTATAAGGATGCAAAAGATTTGGAGGAAACTATTTGTAGAATGCGGAAATCTCATGAAAAGTGAACATTAAGCTGAAAATACCAAATTTGGCTAACACGGCCTGTCAAAACTTGGTTGCTATGGAAACATCAAGTCACGTGATCAAAAAATTGACACACCAAAATGTTTCCAGATAATTTTTAGGAAAATTCATAAGGTTTGGCTAACGTATTGTATTGTTTGATTGCTTGAATGCTCTTTAAGTACGATAAATTTGAAGTCAGCGCGGGCACTTTCTGCCCCCCCCCCCCCCCCTCCCAAGCAGAATAGGGTTAACTAAATGATTGTGTACAGGAAGATGATTTTCCGGAATAGCCAGTTCTAAAATGCCATGGAAATTCCCCATAAGGCTCTGCAGTAAAAAAAATTGAGATTAAAGCTAAAACAAATTCATTTTTCAGAGATCGAGAGATCCTATACTATTCCATTTACCTTCATTACTGTATTTACAGTATGTTCCAGTGAATCGTGGATCACATTTACAACAGAATCCTTTATCGGTATATCCCACTAGACAAGTTCCATTGTTTAAACATGGACTGCTGCTGCAGGGGTTCTGTTCAAAGAGAACATGGAATAGAAAATAAATGCGGTGCCAAGATGTACAATTAAAATTGTGACAAAGTAGACAGAATACCGGTATAATGCTATTTCCGACAAAAAAACAAATTACCTTATTATAGGAAATTAACACGAATTTTAAAAAATTCGCGCTAATAGCGATGTTTCTCGTGACGTCACGAGCCCTAAAAGAAGAGAACTATATGGAATGTGAGTGTTCTTCAATCAACGCTCGCTTCACTTCTATGCAAGATTTCATTCTGAAACTTGGCCAAATCACTAATTTTGAAGTGCTCTTTCCAGTCACATCGATGGTTTTTCGATAAAGTAAAAAGTAAAAATTTCAAACGACTGTATCGTGGACTGTTTATATTTATTATAATACATTCAACTCACTATCTCTTTTCTGATTGGCCGAAAGCGTACAGTGAATTTTCGAAATCAGCGCCTTTGAAAGCATCTACGTCATCTACCTAAAGATTATACAATAATAATGTCAAGTGCACTCAAGGTCACGGGTAATCATGTCAAGTTCGCGAGAAGATCACGGGTAATCATGTCAAGTTCGCGTGCTTTACCTTGCTTGCTCGGCTTATAATTAAACAACATCGTTGGCAAAAGCATTATTTTTTTTCGTCGAATGTATAATAAAACAATTATTAGATTCGGTTTTTGTGATATCCAGAATAATCAAGGTCTCGGTAAGAGTTATCAGCCTCAGCCTTCGGCTTCGGCTGATAACTCTTACCTCGACCTTGATTATTCTGGACATCACAAAAACCTCATCCAATAATTGTTAATAATACGGTAATTTATGATCGAGAATCTGTTGTTTCAGAGCTGTCTCGTGAAGCGCCCAGGCGGATTTTGATGTTTTACCTAGAACAATATAAGAATGCTTCACTGGCAAAGTTTGATGGAAATTCGAGTACTGAAACATATCGAAAATCATGTTGGAAATTCGACCGTAAGCAAAGGATTTCACCCGCTCGCAACCTCTTTGCCAACCACAAAACAGGCCACGCAAGAGTGATTTTGGTGCACGTGATCAAAAATGACGTCAATGTTTATTAAGTCGCGTTAATTTTCGCGACCTTAATTTCCATTATTATAACCCAAATTCTGGATCCTGTACAGACACATTTGACACCTAGGAAACTCTATTTTCTGCACACTGTATTTCAATCTTTTACAATGTAAAAGCCTAAAGCCTAAATGTTTCTAGTTCGGCCCTCGCTTGCAGAAGAGCAGTTCTCGACATCTGAGTTCTTATATTTCGGCCAAAATATATTTGTGTTAATCGCGTTAATTTCCTTCATTTTGAAATTTTACCTCCTCTTTCGCGTTAATTTCCTTTATTTGGAAGTAATTGTCCGTCCAATTCGCGTTAATTTTTAAGTCGCGTTCATTTCAAATACCTTAATTAACGTTAACACGAGCGTTAATTTCCTATAATAAGGTATACATGCACGGGTACAGGCGCACCAAACCCAGAGTGAGTGGCACTCCGTGTCACTCTACAATCAATACTAAAAACGCTTTACCTCAATACCAAGATAGATGTAATTCATCTTGTTATGCAAACCAGTAGCATCTTGGTTATCCACTGTAGCATTATTCAACTCGCATATGTGTTTTCCTTCCACCATAGGTCCAACATTAATGGACACACAGTTAGGCTCGTTATAACAGTCGATTCGGCAGCTCCCCTGATTGGGTACCTTTTCCTTCCTGAACACGTGACCCATCATTACTTTGTCTGGGATTGGTTCCTTAAATTGGATAATGCGGCATTCATCACCTGTCAAGAACGAGGAACGAAATTGCAATTATAGAACTCATATCATTTGCTACTGGCCTCTTCGGACTCATCTTTATTTATTGTATCTTGGAATGACATGTCTCGAGTAAAATTTTATAGCTTTAATTATGCGTTTTTATTGGTCTGGAATAAAAGTAAACATTCAATCGTAATTTAAAATTTCCAGAAGAAGAAGACGGGACTAAACTAAACCGTGCAGTCTTGAGAAACTTTGCATAAGCACCTCTCCGTGTTTCGTGTCCTCATATATTGACCCAGATATATTGTTGGAGCAATCCCAACGCACGTACTTATTCTAATATGAATGTCTGTCATATTGCAATCGAACAAACTAATAGTCAAGGGAGCGCATACATGAAACTAGTTGATTATTATATGCATAGTGACTATACACTGAGAAAACAGGCTGGTGGTAATACATAGGGAATGCAGAATTGTTTGCAGAAAGGTTTGGTGGCAGAAGTGCAGTGGATTTAAATGGCTGACATACAGAAAAACGAAAAAAGTGCGGCTGAGTTGTTAGGGCGCCTGTTGTGTAACCCAGATGTCCTGCCCTGGATTTATCGTCCTCGGTAGTCCCGAGTTTAACTAGTGACTCGCCAGGCGTTCTAAATATCATTTAAACTCTGGTTAGCCTCCTGCCTGAGTTGGGATGTCCAAAACCCGTGTGAAAATAAAATTACTTTATCTTTACCTTTAGCTTTACAAGCTTTTACAGTTACTAGAGGCTCTTCAAACAGGAAAATAAATTGAAGAAAAAATAGTAATAATAAAGAAGAAGAAAAACTATTCACATACCAGGGCATCCAGAACATACTGGGATTGTAACTGCAAATAAAATACAAAGGACAAATACGTTGTTCACGATCATTCCTCGTGTTAAAGTCGTCGCGGAAGCCATTCGTTCATACGCTCGTCTCCGGTTTGGCCTCACAGTTAATTGAGGATTGCGTGTTCAACCACACGAACTGTGCATAAAAAATTATATTAATATTTATACGATCGCCGCTTCTGACGTATGGAAAATAATAAATAAACGAAAACATGAAGCAGGTGAAAAGTTCCAAAACTGTTCATGGAATCTTTGATGGTTGAATCCTAGCAAAGGCTTATCGAGCGGAGTCATGTTAACAGTATTATTAAGCTAACTAATTCATTGTACATTTATTTTAAAGCCAAGTTTTAATGCTTTTCTCGAAGTCGAAAAAATATATACGAATTAGGAATGTTATTTGATAACTGTTTTTCAACAGGTTAACGTTGTATATACGATAAGTGGAATTGGATAAGTGGCACATTATCGAGCCTTACAGTATGGAGGACATATTGTCACATATGAACCTAGTTGTATGGCCTTGCTCACCATGAGTCCTCCATAGCTCAGTGGTTAGAGCGTCCAACCGGCACCTGGAAGGTCATGGGTTCGATTCCCGTTGGGGAGCTCAGCATTTTTTTCTGAGTATTTCGACTTGAGAGCGCTTCTTCATTAATTCAGTCATATAGATGGTCATAAAATATTCATAATTACTTCAGGAAGCCGATCGCGAAAGTAACATGCCTGGCATCTATCCAGTTGTACGAACGTGCACATTACTGAATTAACCTCCAGCCTTCGATTCCTATTGGAATATATTTTCACTTCTAAATAAAACTCGGAATATTCTAGGTGGTTACTCACAAGTTACGTGAATATGATTTCCAGTCCGTACTACGCATGCTCGGGTTTGTTCGGCGATTTATCCAAGGCTTACAATTGTCCGAAAGGATCTCCCATGAATCCTGAGAAGAAATGTGCCGTGTGGTAAAGTGTTTCGTCTTCCGTTGGTTTTCAGAGCTCTTTCGAACGAGGGAACTGTTTACAATTATAATATACTAACCCAGAATAGGATGATGCGTTTTCAAGCAATTTGATTGGTTCCCTGCTCATGGTCTCAGAGGCAATGTACCCTCTCTACCTTATTTGGAAATACCGCGAAGTTTAATTTCTCGGGCAAGAAATGGCGGAATTATTCGGGGGGGGGGGGGGGGGGGGGGTGAGCGTGGGCTCATTTTCCCGAACAGCGGCTGGTAATCGAGCCTACAGAAAATGCCCTTACAAATTGACTAGCTTGGCCGACGGACACAGCGGGTGTGCGTAGTAACCCCAACGCAACTAGTTGCTAAGAGGATTGTCCCACGGGAACTTACATGTATTAAAGATAAAAAAGCTTGTCAGGTAAGCAATTCACACCTAAAATTAGTATGCATGATAACAAAAATGTGTTTTTCCTGGCCTTGGTTGTTTTCGCTCGAACACGAAGACGTGTTATTTTCGTTGTTGTCTGATTTCGCTTCGCCTCGCGATCGTGTATTACGATAAACATTTTCATCCGACTTCGCTTCCCGTTCCAGTAGTAGCAGTACTGACCGTAATCTGAAAGACTCGCTGTAGCCTTCAAAATAATGCAGCTCAGATCGATTTTTCGCTTGTTGTTTCACGGGGCGTGAAAGATCAGGCCAAAAATCCGCCAGCGCTGCGTTTACAGGCTGAACGCGTACTGAACAGCTCTTCGCTGCGAGTTTCCCTCAACCATGTCCAGGCGCCAACGGAAGTAAAAAGGCGAGAAGAGTTGTGGAGGGACTGGGCAGGACTATATTTTGTCCCCAGTGGCCTGGTAGCTATTATATCATCCGCTATGCATTTATTTTTGCATTTATTTTTAATTTATTTGTTTACAATTTTGTTAACCAGCATTCAATAAAGTTAACTTTCATTGTTGTTTGCTTCGGTTTTGCAGTTTCTTTTGTAGAAATTAAATGTTAAAGCAAATTTAATATATTTCCTGTTCACCATTCCCCGTTCTCAGTTCTCAGTTCCCAGTTCTCAGTTTCCGCGTTCCCCGTTCCCGTTCCCCGTTCCTCGTTCCCGTTGATGGTTTTAGTAACACCCGTCAAGCAAAATTTGTTTTTAACTTTCAGATATGACCGCCATAAAATAATATCACGCATCAGTCACATCAGTCACATCAGTGGTCTCAAAATACTATCCACACTAGAAGTCCGTGGACAAGGGATTAAAAAAAAAATAATAAGTTTTGTAATATTATATTTGCTGCTTGTGGCTGGCTTCTTTATCATGTCCCTTCACGTGTAGAGGAAAGGAGAGGCCGCTCATAGTCACTCAGTAGCAATCAAAATTATATCAAGACAAGTATCGAAATGTCAATGAAGAAAACTTCTACGTATCCGTAACCGACAGTCGTAGCAATGTTGTTGTCCAGCACAGGCAGAATTTTCTTCCAAGTAAATCCCTGTCTTTTACTAAGAAAATATTTTCTAAGGAAGAAAAAGTCTCTCTCGCCCCATCACAGTTACCTAGCATCGGCCCCGCATCGAAAACTGACAGAAATACTTTATTTTCCTGTCACGTTTGTTCGTTGTTACTCAGAATAGCTCAGAATGAGTATCAAGTTAACTCTATTCTGCCTGTGCCATGGAAATATCGATTTCACTAAAAAGTACATCATAGCAAACTGAATCTAAGACTACTTATTGGACGGTGTGATTTTCACATCGATCCGACTGAGGAAAGTCTGCTAAAAAGCTGGTTGAAAACAGTTGGTATGGCACCCGAAAAACTGTATCGAAACACCTTTAAAAATGTAAGTTGTATACTTTAGTCATAATCTAGATAAGGGACATCTCATCTAAGCACAGTTTTACGGCAAAGTCCAGGCTCAGTGTTTATAGTCCTGAGAAGGAGGGGGGGGGGGGGGTAGAGGGGGACTTCCATATTGAAGGGGCTGATTGTCGCATAGCGTTAATAGGATGTTAAAATATCTAAACTGACCACTGCTATCCCAGTATCATTTAGTGTATCAAGTGGGAATAAAAACGATAAGACCTACATAATTGGTACCTCTTCGGGGGGGGGGGGGGGGGGGGGGTGGGGGGATGAATTCGAGCCACACCCACAAGGCGAGATTCTGGTACCTTTTAGGAGTTCCTTTCAAAATTTCCGACTGTCCGTCACTATTTTTATGGGAGTCTCCCCCCCCCCCAAAGAACGTTAGTTTTGACGATGGAAAATAATACAGAGACTGGATACCTGCACACAGCCAACCTTGTTTATTTTAACTATAATCTAGGGATCGATGTACTGCCAAATTCTTAGGGAAAGCATTAAAACTAATGCATTGCAATCATTTAGGATAAATGATATTTCGAGTCTGAGATTAATCGTAAAATGTATGCATATCATCAAGTTTCCCTAGCAATCTGTAGATGATCAAGTTTGAAATTGAAATGGATAGGAAATGCTTCTTGTTTGAAGATACAACAGAAAATTCAAACTGAAAGTTTTAGTTTTCATTATATCGTTTTCATACAATTTACAATTACTGCCTCGTACCTATATAAGTATTCGTACGCTTGTTAAAACGCATGTGTAAAATATATTTAACAAATAACATATATTTGAGACTTCTGAATGAAACAAGAAGTAACTTTTCTTTGAAGCTGGTTCCTGTTCTACTGCGGTGTTTAAGGTTTTATTTCCAGTATTTTTAATTTCTAATGTACTGGTACTAATGTTTGACAGTTTGCTTTACTACTCATTCTCCAGTAGAAGAAAAACCACCAACCAACCTACCAGTCAGTCAGCCAGTCAGTCAGTCAGTCAGTCAGTCAGTCAGTCAGTCAGTCAGTCAGTCAGTCAGTCAGTCAGTCAGTCAGTCAGTCAGTCAGACAGTCAGTCAGTCAGTCAGCCACAGTCAGTCAGTCAGTCAGTCAGTCAGTCAGTCAGTCAGTCAGTCAGCCAGTCAGTCAGCCATTCAGTCAGTCATTCAGTCAGTCAGTCAGTCCAGCCAGTCAGTCAGCCAGTCAGTCAGTCAGTCAGTCAGTCAGTCAGTCAGTCAGTCAGTCAGTCAGTCAGCCAGTCAGTCAGCCATTCAGTCAGTCATTCAGTCAGTCAGTCAGTCCAGCCAGTCAGTCAGTCAGTCAGCCGTCAGTCAGTCAGCCAGTCAGTCTTCTTCGTTTTCACAAATGATATCGCCTTTAAGGTCATCAAAGTTGATATGACCCCAGCCGCCAGAGCTGTTATCAATGAGCCTGACACGAGCGTGTTGACCAATGAACTTGTCCACGTTCCAGCTCTTACGACGCATCGTCTCGTTGCAGTTGCCAGTCTCCTTTTTGACAATCTAACAGCAAAAATAAATATATGTTTAGCTAAGGAAAGAAGATAATCACAAAATTACTTAGCAACACACAGACACAACAAAATTATGGTCTTAACCCTATGTCTCCGAGTGAATGAATGTTAAATATGGTTCTATCTATGGTAAGTGAAGGGGAAAAGGTAGCTGATTTTTTTTTTTTTTTTTTTAAAGGTAGCTGATGTCACAAACTTAACAGGTCACCCAAGGAAGCGATACGTGGTAGTATTTACGTTGATAAATTGTTGTTCATCACTCCGAACAGAATTGACAGTTTCAAGTACAGTCGAACCTCCCCTCCCTTAATGCCTGAATAACTTCCCGAGGCCTTGATAGGTTGATCGCGGAAAGTAAACCTCCTGTAATCAGTGTAGCAGGTAATACCATAGTTAATAGAGGGAAATGGTTATGAAGCCCGGCAAAGTCCTTTGTTATATGTTTTTGTTCGCTATTTTGGGGGTTGACCGTGCACAAAACCTGACAAAATACAATAGGTGGTTACGTGTATTGAAGCAACTAACCAATAAAAACGTTGCGATTACGTAATTCATGCATAGTGTATGAGCGCAAAAGATGTGCACGATCATGGACCTTCCAACATAAACCTTGGCCTCTTTGTTTGCTTCTTTGAAGTATGCCGGGCTTCATAACCATTTCCCTCTATTAACTATGGTAATACTGAACATCACGTCTTGTGTGACTTCCGCCCTCTCGAGTCGTATAATTTTATACACAGATTTACATAATCTTCCAAGCTAAGAAGGCTAAACTACCGTAGAATTTCGATGGTAACGGCCCCCGTTACTTTCGGATTTAGCAGGCCAAAGGGGCCGTTACTTTCGGGTAGCCGCTACTTTCGGATAGCCGTTACTTTCGGATGGTTAAAAGCCGTTTGTAATTCAGCAGTCGTTTTACACAAAAAAGACGCGTAACACTGATATTAGACACTCATATTTTTCTCGTTCCAGTTATTTTGTTGTACGTTCATGGAATAAATTTGGTGTGCTCCACGTTCTAGTTATTTCATTGCATGTTTGTAAAAGAAGGAGACAATTGTTTGGTATTGGCTGCCTAAATTATATGCGAGATTAAATTATATTTTTTCAATTGTATTCCATTCACTGCCAAGTTGTATTTGAACTGTATGTACTTGCCATATACCGCATTACTTGAAACGTTACATTAAATACGAGTTTATTGTGTTTGAGTGGTGACATTTTTGAAGGGGCCGCTACTTTCGGGGGGGGGAGGGGATCGTTACTTTTTTTGGGGGGGGGCGTTACTTTCGGGCTTTAATACAAAGGTGAAAAATTAACGTTACTTTCCGGGAGGCGTTACTTTCAGGAGGGGGGCGTTACTATCGGAATTCTACGATATTTCCCGGTATTTAATGTTCCACAGACTTCGAATGTTCTTGTATTCGTTGATCTCGGAAGTATGGAAACGAGGAAATAAAAAGAAATCGAAGGGTAACAAAAACTAATCTGGCATGCAACGAGATAGCATTCACTTCTCACCTGGTTATTGACAATTAGCTCTGCGCAAACCAACGCCTTATCGCAGCCTCCACCAATAAGAAACGATATATCTTGGCCAATGATAAGAAAGGATGTAGAGGTGAGAGTTCCTTGGGGATGTCAGCATCACTCCCTTGTTGTTGTCCGGCTTTATGTTATTGTTGGGTCGGTGCTCGGCTCCTCCTATCCACCAGTCCCCCTGTTGATTGGCAGACTCTCGGCCGCGTGCTTTTGGGTTGTCACCAAAGGTCGGTTGGTTATCAAACACTGTACCAGTCTTTTCCCAACCATCAATTCCATTTTCAAAGTCGAAATTGCAGGCTGTATAGTAACAAAGAAGGACGTAAATGGTTTCGAAGTGATCATATTAAATTGCAAAACAGTCGTTTTTTCTCTAAATCGCTGGTCGCAAAGCAGCGCCGTAAGTGTGGATCGTCGCGTGCGAAGCGTGCGAGCCTCACACGCCCCAGTTCCACTCTCCGTTTTCACACTCGCTCCAGACCTTTCGTTCAAAGACCGCGCGCATTTGTTTGACAGACCAACGCAAAAAATACGACTGTTTTGCAGTCTACGATCATATAGAGCTTGGGTAGTGACAACATCTGTACGAAGAGATGTGGGGAGAATAAAAAGGAAGGAAAAGTCATAAGGTTTGGCTAAAGTATTGTATTGTATGATTGCTTGAATGCTCTTTAAGTACGATAAATTTGAAGTCAGCGCGGGCACTTTCTGCCCCCTCCCCCCCAGGCAGAATAGGGTTAACTAAATGATTATGTACAGGAAGATGATTTTCCGGAATAGCCAGTTCTAAAATGCCATGGAAATTCCCCAAAAGTCTCTGATAAAAAAAATTGAGATTACTAAAACAAATTCCATTTTTCAGAGATCGAGAAATCCTATACTATTCCATTTACCTTCATTGCAGTATGTTCCAGTGAATCGTGGATCACATTTACAACAGAATCCTTTATCGGTATATCCCGCTTGACAAGTTCCATTGTTTAAACATGGACTGCTGATGCATGGATTCTGTGCAAAGAGAACCGGAATAGAAAATAAATGCGGTGCCAAGATGAACAATTAAAATTGTGAAAAAGCAGACAGAATACCGGTATAATGCTATTTCCGACAAAAAAACAAATTACCTTATTATAGGAAATTAACACGAATTTTAAAAATTCGCGTTAATTTAAGTCGCGTTAATTTTTGTGAGCGTTAATTTCCGCAACATTAATTAAGTGGAGCGTTCATTTTCGCGACCTTAATTTCCATTATTATAACCCCAAATTCTGGATCCTGTACAGATACATTTGACACCTAGGAAACTCTATTTTCTGCACACTGTATTTCAATCTTTTACAATGTAAAAGCCTAAAGTCTAAATGTTTCTAGTTCACCCTCGCTTGCAGAAGAGCAGTTCTCGACATCTGAGTTCTTATATTTCGGCCAAAATGGAAGTAGTTGTCCGTCCAATTCGCGTTAATTTAAGTCGCGTTCATTTTAAATACCTTAATTAACACGAGCGTTAATTTCCTATAATAAGGTATACATACACGGGTACAGGCGCACCAAATCCAGAGTGAGTGGCACTCTGTGTCACTCTACAATCAATAAAACGCTTTACCTCAATACCAAGATAGATGTAATTCATCTTGTTATGCAAACCAGTAGCATCTTGGTTATCCACTGTAGCGTTATTCAACTCGCACATGTGTTTTCCTTCCACCATAGGTCCAACATTAATGGACACACAGTTAGGCTCATTATAACACTCGATTCGGCAGCTCCCTGATTGGGTACCGTTTCCTTCCTGAACACGTGACCCATCATTACTTTGTCTGGGATTAGTTCCTTAAATTGGATAATGCGGCATTCATCACCTGTCAAGAACGAGGAACGAAATTGCAATTATAGAACTCATTTGCTTCTGGCTTCTTCGGACTCATCTTTAATTTATTGTATCTTGGAATGACATGTCTCGAGTAAATAATTTTATAGGTTTGTGCGTTTTAATATATAGGTCTGGAATAAAAGTAAACATTCAATCGTAATTTAAAAATCCCAGAAGAAGAAGAAGACGAAACTAAACTAAACTGTGAAGTCTTGAGAAATTTGCATAAGCACCTCTGCGTGTTTCGTGTCCACATATATTGACCCAGATACATTGTTGGAGCAATCCCAACGCGCGTACTTATTTTGATATGAATGTCTGTATTGCAATCGAACAAAATAATAGTCAAGGGAGCGCATACATGAAACTAGTTGATTATTATAAATATGCGTAGTGACTATACACTGAGAAAACAGGCTGGTGGTAATACATAGGGAATGCAGAATTGTTTGCAGAAAGGTTTGGTGGCAGAAGTGCAGTGGATTTAAATGGCTGACATACAGAAAAACGAAAAAAGTGCGACTGAGTTGTTAGGGCGCCTGTTGTGTAACCGGATGTCCTGCCCTGGATTTATCGTCCTCGGTAGTCCCGAGTTTAACTAGTGACTCGGCAGGCGTTCTAAATATCAGTCAAACTATGACTAGCCTCTTGCCAGTTGGGATGTCCAAAACCCGTGTGAAAATAAAATTACTTTATCTTTACCTTTAGCTTTACAAGCTTTTACAGTTACTAGAGGCTCTTCAAACAGAAAAATAAATTGAAGAAAAAATAGTAATAATAAAGAAGAAGAAAGAAAACTATTCACATACCAGGGCATTCAGAGAATACTGGGATTGTAACTGCAAATAAAATACAAAGGATAAATACGTTGTTCTCGGCGATCATTCCTCGTGTTAAAGTCGTCGCGGAAGCCATTCGTTCATACGCTCGTCTCCGGTTTGGCCTCACAGTTAATTGAGGATTGCGTGTTCAACCACACGAACTGTGTATGAAAAAATTATATTAATATTTATACGATCGCCGCTTCTGACGTATGGAGAATAATAAATAAACGAAAACATGAAGCAGGTGAAAAGTTCCAAAACTGTTCATGGAATCTTTGATGGTTGAATCCTAGCAAAGGCTTATCGAGCAGAGTCATGTTAACAGTATTATTAAGCTAACTAATTCATTGTACGTTTATTTTAAAGCCAAGTTTTAAAGTGTATATGACAGATATTTTTTTATTTGCTTGATCGAATCTACATAGGATCCTGATATGAACATCGAAAAAAAAAAATTCCATATCGCTTTTCTTCACCGCGTTTTAGCCGTCTAAGACGTGAAATTTGATTTCCGGTTAGGTAAAAAGCCGAGCGAGGTGGAGTCCTGGACCGAGTCGGTCGTGACGTCAAAACCAGAACGCCTTCGACAACAACGCAAAGACAGCGAGGAGTTTCGTGGCTTGTAGCCGTGTATAACCAGATATATTTTAGTTCAAATTTTGTCTAGAACCGTCAAAACTTACACAAAGTTATGTCTACGGATGATTTTGAGTTTGGGAGCGATTCTGAGCGATCAGACGCATAATTCAGTGTTTCTTCGACTGTTGATGAAGGTGAGTGCGATAGTTTTAATATACAGGTTTATAGAAGCAGCAACATACAACTCAGACCCAGAAGGTCCTTACGATGAGTGGCTTCAAGAGTACATGTATACCGCTAGCAGATAACGACAGCGATATAATTTCTCATTCTGAAAGAACGTGAATTTCGGAGCCCGGACATGCTGGAAATGCGTGTGTATAACTACGCCGTAAAAATAACATTGTTTGTTTACACAATTGCGCTGTTTGAATCGAAATGAGTTGAACCGATTTGTAATAAGCTTTTTAAAATTCGCTTGTAGTTTATCTTGAGTTTTTCTCTTTTCGAGGACTGTTCATGAGGGGCGAAGGGGCAGCAACTCGCGAAGCGGCGAGCGAGTTTGAAATCGAATGGATCTTTAGCACGAAGATCGCGGCACGCTCCAAATGTAAATAGTGTCACAGAAGCGGTCACGACTAAGCAAGGGTTTTTTCCTTCTTTTCGCTCCTAAAGGTATTTAAGAAAAATGGTCATTGAATTTGATAGAGTTTCTTATTCATCTTTAGAAAGAATGTTTCATGGAGCAATTATGTCCTGGAGTCCCAGACAAGTCAGAAACAACAGCTGCGTGATTTTCATTCAATGCGCTGTTGTGATGACTTGGCCTGAATCGCTTTTCATAAGCTCTCACTAGTAGTTCTCAGTCAACATTGGTTTACTTTGGGAGGCAGAGGAATAATTTATCTTTAAGAAAACCGGAGTTGTGATTCAGAACCATTTTTGTCCGGTAACGTTTTCGCTCAGTTCTGAATAATTTTTCGACGCTGGGCTCGCGATAGTAACTTTATTTATCCACATATCACATTGTGCACATTGGTCTGCTCTACCGAAGATTGTGCAGTTGCAATTGTTGCTTCTTCCGCAAGGACAACAGACACTGAAATCAAAATTTCAAAACAAAATGACTTTAGGAGCGAAAAAAAGGAAAAAAACCTCTTGTTTAGTCGTGACCGCTTCTGTGACACTAGTTACATTTGGAGCGTGCCGCGATCTTCGTGCTAAAAATCATTCGATTTCAAAGTCGCTCGTCGCTTCGCGAGTTGCTGCTCGCTTCGCCCCTCACGAACAGTCCTCGAAAAGGGAAAACTCAAGATAAACTAACGAGAACTAGAAGCGAATTTTAAAAAGCTTATTACAAATCGGTTCAACTCATTTCGATTCAAACAGCGCAATTGTGTAAACAAACAATGTTATTTTTACGGCGTAGTTATACACACGCATTTCCAGCATGTCCGGGCTCCGAAATTCACGTTCTTTCAGAATGAGAAATTTATATCGCTGTCGTTATCTGCTAGCGGTATACATGTACTCTTGAAGCCACTCATCGTAAGGACCTTCTGGGTCTGAGTTGTCTGTTGCTGCCTTCTATAAACCTGTATATTAAAAACTATCGCACTCACCTTCATCAACAGTCGAAGAAACACTGAATTATGCGTCTGATCGCTCAGAATCGCTCCCAAACTCAAAATCATCCGTAGACATAACTTGTGTAAGTTTTGACGGTTCTAGACAAAATTTGAACTAAAATATATCTGGGTTATACACGACTACAAGCACGAAACTCCTCGCTGTCTTTGATGTTGTTGTCGAAAGCGTTCTGGTTTTGACGTCACGACCGACTCGTCCAGGACTCCACCTCGCTCGGCTTTTTACCTAACCGGAAATCAAATTTCACGTCTTTAGACGACTAAAACGCGGTGAAGAAAAGCGATATGGAATTTTTTTTTCGATGTTCGTATCAGGATCCTATGTAGATTCGATCAAGCAAAAAAAAAATATCTGTCATATACACTTTAATGCTTTTCTCGAAGTCGAAAAAATATATACGAATTAGGAATGTTATTTGATAACTATTTTTCAACAGGTAGACGTTATATATACGATAAGTGGAATTGGATAAGTGGATAAGTGGATAAGTGGTACATTATGCATTATTGAGCCTTGCAGTATGCAGCAGACATATTGTCACATATGAACCTAGTTGTATGGCCTTGCTCACCATGAGTCCTCCATAGCTCAGTGGTTTATAGCGTCCAACCGGCACCTGGAAGGTCATGGGTTCGATTCCGTTGGGGAGCTCAGAATTTTTTCCTGAGTATTTCGACTTGAGAGCGCTTCTTCATTAATTCAGTCATATAGACGGTCATAAAATATTCATAATTACTTCAGGAAGCGATCGCGAAAGTCACATGCCTGGCATCTATCCAGTTGTACGAACGTGCACATTACTGAATTAACCTCCAGCCTTCGATTCCTATTGGAATATATTTTCACTTCTAAAAAAAAACTCGGAATATTCTAGGTGGTTACTCACAAGTTACGTAAAGATGATTTCCAGTCCGTACTACGCATGCTCAGGGTTTTTTTACATTTTTGTTTTGAATTTGTTGATACGTTACACTTTGGTGATAGCGTACATGAAGTTGTTATGAAGTTTTTTACGTGTTGTTGAGTTCCTGAATGTTCGATGAGCTGAAACGTCAGTTTGGGATAACGTCGTGGTTCTTCTACTCGTTTTAATTGTTTGGCAAGGATACCTGGCGTTAGTAATGATTGTACAACAATTTCTATTTCCGCTAGTATTGTATATTCCGTCGTATGCGACTCCAATCTCGTTCCCAGAGTCCTTGCCCTTGTCCAGCGGTGGAGAGGCCAACAAGGACCTCTGGAATAGAGTGATCCGCTTGACTTGCGCAGTAAGACCGGAAGTCCAAGAATCTTGGCGTCCGTCTAGTTGAAACATGCGGTCGAACACATGCGCAGTAGAGCCGGAAGTCCTAGAATCCTGTCATGGGCGGATCGCTACCCCCAGAGCTCCTTTTGGCCGCTCCACACGCTGGACAAGGGTAACGAGGACTCGGGAACGAGATTGATGCGACTCGTAAACATAGCAGGACGAGAATTGCGCAGTACGGACTGTAAATCATTTTTAAGCGTCTGATATATTGGTTCCTAAACATGATGACGCGCGCGGCATTCATTACTTGGAAAGCCACAATTCCGGTTTTGCATAAAGCGATTAGGAGCATTGCTAAAGTATATTGGTAAACTGGTCCATGACGAAAAGGAGCATTCTGATTGGTTCGCTGAGCGGGTCCGAAGTTTCCAATACGAAACCGCCAAGATGGACCACTCGGCACGAATTATTTTCGGCAATTTTATTTTTAAACATTGTATAAAAAGAAAACCGATTGAGTGGCTTCCACCCCCACAATTTTGGCCGAAAATAAGAAAATAGCTAACAGCCCCCCTCCCCCCTCTCCCATTCAAAAATCCTGGTTATGGTAACGTCTGATATCTGGAAACGAAGAAAATTCACTGGACATATAAATAGAGGTTATTCAGCGGAAAGTTGTGTAATACGGCTGGGTTTTTAACGAGTCAGTTTTTATTTTTTCGAGCCTTTAGGCGAGAAAAAATATAAACACTGACGAGTAAAAATGCCCAGCCGTATTACACAACTTTCGCTGAATAACCTCTATATATCTTTCCTAAAAATATAGGCTTTCAACAGTGTTTTCCGTAGCGGCGCGGTCAGGGGGACTGAGACCCGTGTAATACGGTCTCATATCTGCTCTCCTCTTTGTGCGTATTCGCACTCTAAAACGTCACGTCGTATAATAAACAAGTGTATTATTAAAAAAGAATCATGGATCTAAGGCGTGAGTTTATCTATTCTAAGACAAAACTAGTTTCTGTCATATCTTTCTTTCCGGCTTGGCTGGTCATTTAGATTTTAACATCCTAGGCGGTACCAAAAACGTGAATTTTGACCCCTAAAAGGTATTTTTATATGGGAGTCAGCCCCTGAACTCTACGCATAAGCGCAAGGGTGTTCACAACGTGTGATAGAACAATTACAATCTCGTTCCAAAGTCCTCGTTACCCTTGTCCAGCGGTGGAGCGGCCAACAAGGACTTCTGGGATACTTCTGGGATATAGTGATCCGTCTGACTTGCGGTTAGTAAGACCGGAGGTCCTAAGAATCTTGGCGTCCGTTAGTTGAAACATGGGGTCGAACACATGCGCCAATAGAGCCGGAAGTCCTAGAATCCGGTCATGGCGGATCGCGTTATCCCAGAGGTCCTTGTTGGCAGCTCACCGCTGGACAAGGGTAACGAGGACTCAAGGAACGAGATTGGAACAATTAGGGAAACATACGCAGGCGCAGTGCCTTCAAATTGTGATCACATTGCATTGTGGGAATCCCAATATGGCGATGCTGAAGGTTTCCGCTGACAAGTTGTGACTTCTTTTCCGTTTTCTTGTGCTTGTGCTTGCGTTATCCGGTTTACACGAGCCTGGGCGCAAGCGCATAAGCGCAAGCACAATACTTTTCTTGTGCTTGCGTTTATGCTTGTGCTTGGGTCGCCCCGACTTACACGTACGCTTGCCACCCTTATACTTATGTCGTACGTGTAAACCAGTCTCAAAGCCTGGTTTTCACTAGCGACACAAGCGCAAGCGCAAGCACAATAATTATGCGCATTGTGAATACGAACGCAAGCACAAGCACAAGCATAACTTAGAACGAAATATTCACCAGCAAAGATGTGATCATTGTTAAAACCTGTTTTTTTTGTGCATTTGACTGACGGAAAACATGAATCAGTTTTTGTTTTATTCATTGACTGAAAGCTCGAATAATTATTCATTTCCACTTGCCTAATCCATTTATTGAATTCCTCTGTTTCAGCGCATTCGTTTTCTGTGTTTCTGGCCCGAGGGGCGATTTGATGCTCATTAACAAGTCTCACTTGCACAGCATTAATGGATAATTTAGCTCGCAATGTATAACAGTTACATGGAATAAGCCTTTAGGGATTATCAAGCATCAAGTAATTGAATTATTATTAACATAGAACCCTGCTATTCACGTTAGCCTTTCAATTTTGTACAAAAGCTGACGTACACTTCTTTTGTTTTGCAATCGCGTTGTTTGAATTCAAATTGACATATTCATGACTTCGATTGACATAGCGTCCTTAATTAAGAACGGGTTTCATGTTAATTAAATGAACTGTAAATCACTGTGTTCAATTGTAAGGCAACCGATATGTACAAACACATCATTCAACATTTCTGTTTGCAATTTGGGTACCTTTTCAAGCATGTGGAAATGTGGAATGTGCACTCAGTTAAAACAGCTCAATTAGAGGCACAACGAGTTGGAGGTCATAAAAAAATATATATATTGCAATCAATAACAATGATACACAGTCAAGACTCATTCCACGAATTGGAGGAAATATTGCGGAGTTTACAAGTGTATTCCGGGATAAACCAGCGACTTCTTCTGATCATGAAAGCGCTAGAGAGGAGGAACAACGAGACGAGAACACGAATCAACAGCGGAGTACAACGATCAGCTCAGCTTTGAGGAGATATTGATGGAAATATTGCTGCATCAGAAACTGCACACGTCTAAGGAGTATACACTGAATGGGCTGACATTTAAGGTCTATGTGTTGGATGATACAGAACTTTGAGTTCTATGTTTGAGCGACAAAAAAGAACTGACATGTACCGTCCTATTCAACCAGATAGCCGATATAAACAAGTGGGTCTACTGAGATTCGATTTGTTTACTTTTTGATTCAGAAGTATCAACGCGAGAACTGAAAAAAAAAACGCAACTGAAGTGTGTATGCTTCGTGTGACGTTAAGAAAGCATGAGAAAGGCGTTGTTAATTTATAGGTGAGACTGAATCTACAGCTGAAGAAAGAGAGCTTTATATAGAGAATAACTCAGTATACTGAGATACTTACAAGCGCATTCGCTATCTTAGTTGCATATATATTGCCGTTTAGTTTTGATAAAGAACCACACGCAGAGAGCGTCTGATAGCTAGACTAATTGCCCGCGCTAGGGAACCTCGCCCCCTGCTAGGCGGCTTCAAAATTAAAGGAGCATGTCACGCTAGCTCATGCTATCTTCCTGTATTTTTTTTTACGAACTCTAAACTCAACCATGTGAATGAAACATTCATTCAAAGTACGGAACAATTACAGATGATTTATAAGCATTATTTACTACTTGTTTCATGCAAAATGGACCTAAACTTGAAAAACGTAACGTCGGGTCGTTTCGCAATCCGTTTTAATCTTGTCCAATTTTGACCACCCGCAATTCTTTGCGGCTTCCTACTCACTTCCTAGTATTAGTTTTATGTTTTTCTTTGGTTTATTATTTTAGTACTCCGATCTGCCCATACCAGTAACCTCTAACGAAGAGCTGGAGTGTGCGGAACATTATCTGCTTATTCAATTTCTGTTCAAAAAGCTCTTTCGGCGGGGTAATATTCGAGGGGGTGGGTGGTGGGGCTTATTATCGTAAGGAAGTTGAGTTTCAAAAATCATGTGGTCGGGTTTGCGTATGAAACATTATCGGTTCACGTAAAAACACTAAGTTTTAAAACAAATCTATGATAGCGATATGAAACACAAAACAAATTATAGTCTGAACCAGGAGCATGATATGCTCCTGTCTGAACATAACGAAATAAATTTACAACAGCCCCTACAATCTGGGGCTTTATAATCGTAAGACCTCCCAACCCCCTCCCTCCATCGTAGTAATCCCAGAGGATCCCAAAAGGGATCGCGGCCTCTGGGAACGAGATTGGGGGCGATCTGAATAGGGTAAGAAGGATCACTTGATTCGACTGGACTGTTTTGCAGTCTAGCGAACGTTTCATCGAGAAACACAATGCCAAGAACAGCGCATGTCCAGTGTAATGACTCATCACCCAATCTCGTTCCCAGAGTCCTCGTTACCCTTGTCCAGCGGCGGAACGGACAACAAGGACCTCTGGGGGGAAGCGATCCGCCATGTGTTCGAATCCATGTTTCAAAACAAATGGAAACCAAGATTCTTGGACTTTCGGTGTTTATACTGCGTAAATCAGGCGGATCACTCTATCCCAGAGGTCCTTGTTGCCCGTTCCGCCACTGGACAAGGGTAACGAAGACTCTGGGAACGAGATTGCTCATGACCCATACGAGTGATCTAGGTGCTGACCAAAATAATCGCGGGCTCTGTGGACGAGATTGGACCGACCGTTTAGCGATGAAAAGTCAATGCAAAAAATAAAGCGTGTACTCAACTTTTATTTACAAGGCCTCAAACCAGTGGCTATCTGAAAACATGCCTGTCATTTCTTCCAAAAAAAAAAAAACCCTCAGCATTACTTTAATAACAAGCACAAAAACGTTTGACATTTCCCCAAATTATTACCGGCGTGCTCTGAAACAAAAGACGCCAATCTGAAAACGAGAGCTTTCAGGAAGGGGCTAGGTGACGCTATTTTTGGACGACTTTGTTGCATTCAAACCGCTCTTAAGCATCACAAAATAACGCAAAAAGGAGTAGCAATGTTTTTCTTTTGAGTTTTTCCTTGCCCGAGTTTGAAGTCAATTTGTATGAAAACGTGGCACTGTTTACAATCACCTTTTTTGAACCAGTAAATTTATTATTCATTGCCATTTTTAACTCGAGAATGCAAAAGCAAATGAACGGGTTATAGCATTTGGTGGGCACATTTTCACTCGCCTCGGTCGATGGGCTGTAAACTTTAATCGCGCTATTAATTTATGCATATTAATTTTAATCATTCACGAGTTAGCCCAAAGAAGTCTTTGGTTACGTATGCAGCCTATATATAATTCAATATGCATAGGGATTTCCAAACATAGCGACACCAAGCCCCTTTAACTCAACATAACTTTAAGGGCGAGAGGTGTTTCTTCATTTATCGCTCCATGTCAACAGGAAACACGTCGTTTGTCTCAGTTACACTGAATGATTACAGGCAGCCATGTGCTGTTTAATATGGAGTTTAAGCAATCACGACGGCGGACGCCAACCACAAGGTCTATCAACGAAATGGATTTATATTTTGCTTACGAATTTCGCGATAATCCAGATCCATTCAGTTTGTCTATCGGTGTCAGAACTATATCCTCAGCTGAAACTGTAATGGCAGCGTTCAATTCCAAAAAGAAACAAAAGAAAATCGCCGTTGAGTAGGTTTCAGGTTCCCCACGGTAAGCAGAATTTGGTTATTTCACGTTGTTGTTTTGCAAAGGACGGCTAAGAAGTGTACCAAACAGTAGAACGCACGTGCAGCGCCATGTTCAACTCATGCATCAAACCTTTTGCTTTGCGAAGTTCTCACTGCCGTCGCCGTTGTTGTTGGCTTAAACTTCCCAATCGTAAGGGGGCAGCCTACCCTTAAGGGCCTCGCTTGTCCGGCTAATCGGACGAACGAGCAAATGACAGATTAACCCTTTGACTCCCAGAGTCAAACATTCAGTCAATAAATGCGGTTCTAAATTTAAGGCTGTAGATGAAACCCTCGTGTGTGACCATTCAAATGAAAGCTATTGAGCAATACTTTTCATGTGGTACTGTTTGTTTTTGACAATTTTGCAAAATGAAACTCAAGATTTTTTCTTCAGTTTGAACTTAGCACTCTTGGGAGTGAAAGGGTTAAAGCCACACACAGCTATAGCTAGGAATTCTTCGTCCGCAATCGGATTCAGCAATGTACGGTCACTGTCACTCCTTCCTTTGCGATTGTGGTAAAACTGACAGTATTCTCCAGGGCCCATTTATAAAGGAAATCAAATCATGCAGGCTTGAATTATGAGGAAATATAAAATGTGAACAAGTCTCTCTATAATCGCTGATTCGCTTCAATTTCAGTCATCTACGAACTTGAGTACCAAACACTTTGCCACTTCCACGCAGACTGCAAGAGAAAAAAAAAAGATTTAGTGTTAACAATTTTAGTTCCAAGATAAAATATGGTGGAATCCCAGGGATCGTGGTATCCAGATGGCTGATCGCTACCGGTGCTTCACTCTGGTGTCTGCAGCATGAAACGACTAGGAGTATTGCTACTCCAGTCCATCGCAGGCTATCCCACGCCCGGCCCCCGCCCCGGCCCCGGCCCACGCCCCGGTCATTTCGCAGCAACTCGGTATTGCTTATATATTTTTGTCTTCAAGCGAAAAAACTTGGACCTTTGCACCTTCGGTGCTCGTTGCAAATACTATTTTTCCTGGCGTCTCTTTGTTCACAGTGGCTGCCATTAGTCAAGTGTGGACAGACTTCTCGCTTTGTTGTCGAGGTTACAATACAGACAAGTTGTAACTGCATGTTAAGCGCGTTTCGCAGCGGCCATTTTCCTTTTCTGGCCTGCAAGCAGTGTTGTGGGCATTAATTACGTTTGGAACGCTAACTTGGTATGCATTTCTACTCTTTGGTGGAGAGAGGCACTGTGAGAGGTTAAATGTCTTGCCCAAGAACACAACACAGTAATCCTGGCCAGTGCTCGAACCCGGACCGCTCGATCCGGAGTCCAATGCGCTAACCATAAGGCCACTATGTCTCCCTTATACAGTAGTGCTATACAACAGTTCCATTAAAAAGTGATGAAAATTTCTACTCAAATATCAAATACAAGGACACACCACCAACAGGTCATGAGAATTAAGCAACTGATATTCAAGGTCCAATCGTATATTGTTTCAATGTGTATGTTGTCTTCAGGATTATAAACCAGTTACTAATCCAGACTGTACATGCATGGAAAAAAAATTCTCCCAACTAGTGCTATAAAGAAATGTATGGAGACCAGTAAGGGGAAATTTGTAAGTTGAACTAACCCTTTAGTTTTAGAGCCTGCAGCAGGTGCCTTCTGTTGATACTGTTGACTGTGGTAAGCCGCCGGCATTCCTGATACTGTTCCATTATCTAGGTCTGATTGCGAGGATGCCTTGATCGCCTTTTTCAGGTTTTCAACCTTGGAATGAAAGCATTGTTAGTTACCGCAATGATTCGATTTTACCGCCCGGGGCGCTAATTTACTTCTGGTAGCTCAAGGGAGGGCGCTTACTGGAGAGGGGGTGCTTATTAATGACAGGGCGCTTATTTTTATTATTTATTTTTTTACAAACATTGGAGTGTGAACAAGTACTTTAATGAATGATAACAGAGACTGTAACACAACAACTGTGACGATATGGCTTTGCTTGTCTATTTCATTCAAGTCAATATCTTTAATATTACTTTCAGATGAGAAAGAAGACTACCGTATATAATTCACTTGTCTAATCAGTCCTGAGTGTATTCTACAATGGAGGCACTTATTGGAAGGGGTGGTTATTGGAATAGGCACATTTATTAGCAAAGCGACACTCAAGGGGGGGGGGGGGGGGGGGCTAATTATTATAAAGGAGCTGCTTACTGGAAGGAGGGCATTAAGTCGAATCATTGCGGTATTGTGTTATGTGATGGTCTTATTAGAATAAATACTTCAAAATAAAATTATGAGTAAAGCATTAATCATTCAGTGACACATTTAAGCCATAGTCTGGGTAGCTGGAATTTTCTACAAGCCACCTATACACTTATAACCCATAAACCACTGTACAAAGATTTTAGATAGCAGTATTTATAGTAGTAGTTATATAGCTTTAGAATTTTTAGATTTCTTTTGGAATTTTTTATAACTGCTTGGAGTTATTATTTATTATTTTATTTTGTGGTGTACCTGTAAACTAGCTGGTGCGACCCTGCAGACGTTGCTCATCAAGTCTGTAGGACGCTACCATTACCATAGCTAAGTGTACTGACCACGGTAAATAAACATCATTCTTATCTCACAGTACAAGTCAGTGCTGTAGATATATTTACCTCTGCTTCCACTTGACTTTTCTGTTTTAGCTTCTTTTCTTTTGTGTATTTGCTCGTTGTATTTGTTTCTCTATGCTACGGAGAACTGATTCACAGCCATCACACCTGAAATAAAGAGAACAAAATAAATAAAATGAACGACTTAGCTCCCAAACTGAACACCTTGTTCTGTACAATGTTCCTCTCTCTGATATGTCGCGGTGTGTGAGACACGGTGGCCTAATGGTATCGCGCGTTGGACTCCGGGACCCAAGCGGTTAGGGTTCAAGCGCTGGCTGGGGTCACTGTGTTATGTTCTTTGGGCAAGACACTTTAAAACTGTCACATCGCCTCTCTCCACCCAGTAGTATGACTGGGTACAGGCAACAAAATACCAGGGAGTAAACCTGCAATGAGTTAGCATCCCATCCAGGGGGAAGTAGCAATACTCCTAGTCGCTTCATGCTACAGAAACTGGGATAAGCTTCGGCAGTTGTGGGCCACTAGGCTCGTTTATTTACCATGTCCCGGAGGCTAATCAATTCTAAGTGAGGGGGGAGGTGGTTAATGGTGGGTGGGAGGTTATTAACTGCTGCAATATTCCTCTGACTCCCCCAGGGCTAATTAATATTCAAGTCAAGCAGGGTGGGGGGAGAGGGTGGTTATAGGTGGGTGAGAGGATTTTAAACTTCTCCAAATTAAAGTTTTGTGCTGGTATGAAACATACTACCGTATGTCAACACAATCACCTGCCATTCAGATCGAAACTTTCAAATTTAGCATATTGGGAGGGGGGGGGGGGGGGGGGGGGTATTAGAAGGTGGTTAATAGAAGAAGGAGAATGAAATACAGTATGTCTTGAGTTGAAATACATCATAGACTGATACATGATTTTTGCTTAATATGTAAGTAAAGTTTTTGGCTTTAGGTTTTAGAGAAATCAGCGATGATCATAAGGTACCAGCTCTCTCCGAAGAAACCTCAATCAGAGAGAGAGAGAGAGGTAATAATAAATTATAAGGAGAAAGGGGGGTATGTGACAGGATGTCAAAGGTTCTTTTACATGGCATATATTTAAACTCTTTCACTCCCAAGAGTGCTAAGTCAAAATCTGAGGAAAATCTTGAATTTCATTGCAAAATATTGTCCAAAACAGATAGTACCACATGAAAGTACTGCTCAATGGCTTTCATTTTAATGGTCACACACTAGGGTTTCATCCACAGACGTGAAATTGGAACCACATTTATTGACTCAAAGTTTGACTCTGGGAGTGAAAGGGTTAAGTAGAACGCATTACACGATTCAGAGGTTGAGGAGTCATTATACAGTTGAACCTCTCTACAATGGCCACCCTGGGGCTGAATCCATTATAGGAATATTTCAATAAGAGTAAAGTGTATGGTCAGTGCACGGTTGGGATGAAAAATCCTGGCAGTTTTATAGACCCTATTCCAAAATGGCCCACCAATTTAAAATTATTTTGTATGCATTTAAATTTGCCTCACTAACCTCGTTCTTGAGTAAAAATTATTTTGAATTATCAACTAAAAAAACGAGGTCAGTGAGGCAAATTATTTAAATTTAAATACATGTATACAAAATAATTTTTAAATTGACAGCCATTTTGGAATATGGTGTATAGAGAGGTGGCCATTAGATTCGACTCTATTAAAAACTAGTACTTTGATCAAACAGTCAGACTCACAGGTCACGACAATAATGAACAGAAAGGAAATGTATACACGTGGAAATTATGTAATATTTGATAATAGAAAACACAATCTCCCTATATGTGTGGTATAGAATTTGGCTTAAAATCTGTGATGTCAAATGAAAATAGTACATCACATGAGAGGTACTTACCAGTCTTGTAACACTTCTGTGACTCTGTTTACTGTTTCTGGAGTGATGTCTCTACCAATAGCAAAATCTACCTCTAGCTGTATATTAAATTAAAGTGACAGAAGTAAAAATTTTATGTTAGCAGAAGAAGCAAGTAGTGGTCCATTGACCTATAGTGAGATACACCCAAAATTCATATATCGAGACTGGCTATTGCCTTCGTCTTTTAATTTTTTGCTTTTTTGTTTGTTTTTCAGGGGGAAGAGAATTAATTAAGACACTTTGACCATCATTTATTTCTGCACAATATTTATTAAGTTTGAAAACAAAAACAAAAAAATCAAGCATTGTCATATTGAGCACGCAATGGCTAAATTGCATCGTGTCCCCCCTGAAATTGTTGCGCGCAATATTGCAGAAGTTTAATCTCATTCTACTTCTGCAATATTGTGAGCAACAAATTTCATTGTGTGTCTAAAACTAAATTAATACTAAAATCCCTAGCTCTTCTTCAACATATTTACCCATTTTAGGCTTGGCTAGTTTTGCTATATCTTGTTTAATAGGGAAAAGCCAGCAAAGGTTGCGCGAAATGTTGCAGCGTATAGCCACATGGAGTGAAAAATGTTGCACGCAATATTGCATGCAATGTTGCACCATGTGTCGGGCCTTAGTAGCTTGTTATAACACACCTGTTTATTTTCTGATCTAACTTTCCATGGATAATATCAGCGTAAATAGCATCAATGATTAAATCCTGAAAACAATAACAACTACGTTACAACGAATTATAATTAATCCCCAGACTACCATTCAGTCTTGTCTTGCAGGCTTAATGCTTCGATCGGACAATGTTAATCAAAATAGCTGTATATGTAAGGTATCAGTATGTATTGTCGTACACTTTACGTTTGGGGGTTCTACATCGTAGGATCAATAAAGTAAACGTTAAATTATTCTTCAACTAAAAACTTCAACCATTTGTTTCAATAATTCTGCTAATCAAAATTTTTAGGAAGCGATAAATCTCGGAAAAAACTCTCAGAGAATGGTCAACCTTCCTGATGTAATGTCGTACACTAGATTTAATGTCGTACACCTGGGTTCACAGGATCCTCGCTCGCTTTCTACGAAGTTTTGAAGCCTAATCTACTTTCCCAAACAAACATAAATTCATTTCTTCTTGATTAAAGCAAACTAAAATGTATTATGATACATAAGAGGGAGACCGGCTTGTCTTCAAGCGAGAGTGCGTGGATTTACTTGCGATTTAACGAAGCGCGGCTTGTTTACAAGACTTTGTATGGCTTTACGATCGCTGTACGACAATACATCTGCCCGATTATCGGATAAACACTACTGTGGGTCAGCGGAAACTGACTGAATGAGGCCGATTTGACTTTGGGACACAAGATGGTGTCGAAGTTTACGAAGGATCAATTTTCGAAGCAATCGGAGTTTGTTTTCTATTTTTTCAAGAATTTTTTTCCCCGCACGCACAGAAATTTCAACGTCTATTTCACGCGCCATCTTCCACGGCTAGTAGGAGAAAAGGTTTTTCTTTTTCCTTTTCTTTTAGGAGAAATAAAAAAGACTCGTTCTACAGAATCTTTGCGATGTGTACACTCTGTTAACTGAAAATCATGTTGTTTTCCTTTATGCAGGCATGGGAAACGACTTTTTCTCGGCTGTACGACAATATATACTGTACGACAATATATACGATTACCTTATATATACTAAAGTAAAATCTCATCAAGTGTCTGTTTTAGGCGCAGGGATTTTCTATTTTATTTTATGCATAAAAAAAGAGGGAGGTTGGGTAGTATTAATTAAAAATATTATCTAGCATCATAGGCATGCAATGCGTGCAGAGGATACACATAGCTACATGTACATTGTATGTAGCTTAAATATTTTATGTACATGTACTTTGCAATTATGGGAGACGCAGTGGCCTAATGGTAGTGTGTTGGACTCCGGATCGAGCGGTCTGGGTTCGAGCCCTGGCCTGGGTCAATGTGTTGTGTTCTTGGGCAAGACACTTTAATCTCACAGTTCCTCTCTACTCCCAGGAGTATAAAATATTAATGGGTCCTGGCGTTGGACTACATGTAGAATCCCATCCAGGGGGAGTAGCAATACTAGTCAGCTTCATGCTACAGAAACTGGGATAAGCTCCGACAGTGTGGGCCAGTTTGGCCCGAGTGCAGCTTTTATTACCTTTTTAGCCTACTTTGTATAAATGTATGTGTAGCTGTTGTTATACATGTATCTTATCTGTACCTCTAGTTCTCTGAGATTCTTGATATCCAGTTCTTGTAATAACAAGCTGTAAGGTATGAACTATTCAAGCAAACAGAGCTGCAATCAGTTACATCTTAAGAAGTTTCTAACTATACAGTGCAAATGAGAAGGGAACAAGAAGATGAAAGGTTTAATTGAGATTTATAAATATACAATTTTAATATAATTTATGGAGAAGAAAATGCAGCTGGCCGGGATAGAATACCTGCAGTAGATGTATTATGGATCAATTATTGTATAATGTAGTGGTAATTAAACTACATGATACTACATCAGTCTGTTTATAAGTAATTCTATAAAAAGACAATAGACCACTTGTAATGGGCGACAAAATAGTTGACACATAGTATTCACATAGCAGTTTTCATTGCATATTAGTCACATGTTAAAATTCACTATACTCTGCTACAACACCCCCTCCTCTGCATCCAATGTTGTACGATTGCAGCGGCAGACCTCAGGAAACAAACCACAACATTATTTGGGGGAATACACACCAAGCTTCTGCTTGTAGATAGGATTTACTGTGCTGATAATCCATTGAAATGATACAATCAAGTAGTCTTTTGTTGATTACAAATAAAAAAAACTGCAATTACCTTTGATTTGGCTGCTAGGGAGACTATTGTTAGATGCCGTAGTTTCTTTAGTTGTGGTGGAGTAAGCGCTGGTAATGAGCTGGCATTGGCTGAAGAAAACAAAACCACATTCTTATCATAAGATAATTTCTTTTCTTCAAAAAAATAGTGTCTGGAACATGTACATACCAAATCACTGGATGAAAAGCTACAAAGGAGGAGGGTAAAGATCCAATTCTGCCATCAACACATTGTTCACATGTATGTGCACATGCTCTGCATGGTTTATTTAAAGTAAGGTTGTTTTTGGTTTTATTTTTTATTTCCATTGTCATATATTCATTCTCAAAATCTGAAACAAAGTAAACTACTACTAACATGTAAACAATCAAATTTGATGTACAGTATTTGACCTTCAAAATAATGTTTCTCATATCTTTGAAGCAATCATGCAGCTTTGGTCAAAAACTATAATGCTAAAAAATTATTAGAAGAACGTTTTGCCCATTTAGAATAGTTTTTTTGACCTAACCCTTCCATTATTTTGTGCTAGGATTACTCCTGTCGCTTCATGCTACATAAACCAGGGTATTAAGCTCCAGCGTAGACTTTTTGATTGACAAGGTGTCTCCATTTTGTGAGTTCAACTTGAAAGTCATCATTGTGCCCTTTGGATCAATGGGATATATCAATGGTACGTCATACCATCTCAAGGCAGTTTTTTCCTGCTGCAGTAAATCCTACCTTTATAGTCGCCATATGTTCCAAATGCAAATATATTCAAGAGGTTCCAATGTGATGCATTTTCTGATTGTTCTAACTGCAAAAAAATATGAATATTTACATGTACTGGGATCAAAAGCTGATTGAGAAATGTTTTCATTCTCTTTTCAAAAGTCCACAAGTTGTTGAGTACAAGCTCTGATTAAACTCTCCCAATTAGACTTTGTGAAGACTAAAAAAAGTAGCAATATTTGTAGATCTAAATGTTTCGGGCACAGCTTATGGCCACCTTTTTATCACACTCAGGCAATTCACATATAAAATGGACAGCACTATAAGGAAACTTGGGTCTGTTAGTCGTGTCCAAACTAACAAACTAACTTACATTTTGTCAGTCCCTCAACCTTAAAAAAAAGAATCTCATCCCAGAACAAGTACAACGATGGAAGAGAAACTGATGGCTGTCACCAAAATGGGGACGGGGACTTGGGGATGCGGGGACGCATGTTTGGGGACGCGGGGACACGTGGGGACGCGAGAACAGGGATGCGGGGCAACGCGGGATCGGGGACGTCAAAAAAAAATATATATATAAAAAAAAGTTATGAACCAATGAACCTGGTGCTGAAACGTTTTTAGCTGGAGCTTAGTATCGTTTCAGTTGCTATAAACATTTTGTACTCTAGCGGGCACTTTGGCGATAACCTTCCCGCAATTTACTACTTTCCAGCATACATATAGCCTACAAATGAGGCCAAGTCCAGATTGACCCTTTCGCCTCGTTTGCATGTCAAACCGCTGACCGTCTGTAACTGCTATAGCCAATTTTTAGCGATGACTTTTCAAGAAGAAAAAAAGCGATGAATGAAATTGTATTCAGGTCGTCCTCCACTGCGCGGCTAGTCTGAGTATCAGGCTTTTCGGGGGGGGGGGGGGGGGGGTGGGGACTACGCAGCGCTCCACTTCAGGGCAGCGGTATCTTTCCCGACGCGGTGGGTCTCGTGGTGTTTCGTGGAAATGGACGGCATTTGGGGTAAGACGCAACCTCGTTCCCAGGGTCTACTCCGCTTTCAAGATGGCGGCTGGGCGAGGAGAAGACCCTGGGACACGCTGGTGAAATACTCCACGAATCGTGGAGTATTTTGTCATGTGACACACGATCGATCTCTGCACTTGACTAACAGTTCCAGGATCAAATAATTTATCATCATATTTTTTAATATATTTTTATATATTTTTTGACGTCCCCGATCCCGCGTCCCCGATCCCGCGTCCCCGATCTCGCGTCCCCGATCTCGCATCCCCGTTCTGGCATCCCCAAACACGCGTCCCGTTCCCGTCCCCATTTTGGTGACAGCCGAAACTGATCACCAATATTAATGATATAAATTCTTTCAACTCTTCCTTACTATTCAACAGAGACCAGTGAATATAATTTCTATTTTGACAAGGGTTTAGGTACAGTAAGATCCAACATTCTAAACGTACATACCGCTTTTACAGATGGCATCTCTATAAGTTCTCCAAAAACATACACTCCTGGTGCCTCTAGTGCCTGTTTTATAAGGGCCACTAATCCAGCTCCTCTTGCAGACTTGGCCAGCAAAACAAACTGCTCTAAGTTATGACTGTGACTGTGACTTGCCTTTACTTCTGTTTCTGCCATGTTACCCTTGAACAATAGCCAATACTATAAAATTAGGAAATATTAGTACAGTCAAAGCTCTCTGAGTGGACACTCTGACTCATAAGTGGACAGCTCTACTTATGCCCACCTTGACAAAACCCTGTTTGAACTCTCATACAAATTCTGTAGATGCACATTCCCGTAAGTGGCAATTCCCGTAAGCAGACACGGACACTTTTAAGGGCTACAATTTGGATTTTTCTCTTGTTTCTAAGCTCCCGTAAGCAGACACCTCAAAGGAACAATCCTATTGGTCTCACTACTGTAAGGGCCAGTCCTTGTATACAATTTTTTTTTTGCCACCATCCGCATTGCATAAGACAATGAAACAAACATTCATTTCATACAACATTTTTTTGTGTTTAGTGTGAGTTGTACAAGCTCTCGTAAGTGGCCACCAATCCCTTATACTGCTAGTGGCCTTGTACGAGAATCATTCCCGTAAGCGGCCAGCTTTAGTTGTGGACATTTTCTGCTTCTCGAGGGTGTCCGCTTACGGGAGCTCCGACTGTATATGTTTCTTGGGTGTTATTTAAAAAATAATATTGTATCGGAAAGAGGTATGTGGGAACTACAGTACCGTGCAAATGTAAGTTAACACTCGATACTCGATCCTCGATACTCGATAGTATCGAGGATCGAGTCGAGTATCGAGACTCGATCCTTGATACCCAATGCTCGATCCTCGATCATCAATACTCGATCCTCGATTCGCAATACACGATACTCGATTCGCAATACACGATTCTCGATTCACGATACTCAAAAGAATCGTCAAACCGGAACTGTTTTGATTATTCATACGCGATTCATTTCTCGAGGAAAGAACAATAGCATATTCAAGTTCACAAAGCCGTTGAATGGAACGGCCGAAGCGGAGCAAGTTTTTAAAGTCACTTAGTAAGAATTCATTTCGCATTAAGAATTCATTTCATGTGCTAGTCTAGCACATTTCACTTGACTCTGAAGATGACTTCAGCATAGGTTGTCGAAATGTCAGTCACCAACAACAGTCCTTTTCAGGACTACAGTCACCCGGACGATCACACAAGATGAACTGCTGATACTTGTACTCCTGGGTTCAAACCATTTACCAGACATAATTAATAACTTAAATTATGTGAAAATATCATTAATAAATATTTATTATTGTAAGAAAGTACAGACAAATCAGTTAACAATACCTTTCAGCCTTTGTGTTATGGCCCAGATAGGGATACTTGCCTCTATTAAGAGACAGTCGCAGATTTGGGCTTGATGAACTCTTCCGAGAGGTTAAAAATGCAAGCTTTTGAACAATTTTTAAATTAATTACCAACACAGGAAGTTTTAAGCCAAGCACAGTGTTCTTCTAGTTCTAAAAGCAAAACAGTAAAAACATGATTAAATTTCAAAGTATTAGTTTTCATTTGACTTTATTAAAGTAGAACCTAAGTTAGTTTCCTGAAATAAGTTAGTTTGATTCCATTTCCGATGACCATTCTTGCAGATCTTCAGAACACATCAAACGCCATAGTTGAACAATCCCGAACACAAATCAATATTACTGCATGCTGTTGCTATTTCTAGAGGATCGAGCAAAATAACTCTTCAGATAACCTGTAAAAGATCAAATGTTCTTCACTAGTAAAGAGGAAAAAGCAAGGTCTACATAAAAATTGTACCTTCTCGCAATCCACCATGGCTGACTTCTTGTCGGTACCAGACTCTTCGCTGTAGTTTGAGTGACAGCGCAGACAGCGCATATTTTAAATTTTCATCTTACGTTACCAATCTGTGATGGGATATTTTTAAATTTTTCTGACTGTAAACGAGGAGGTGAACCTAGTATCACGATAAAACTGCCTAAAACGTCTTGAAAATGACAGAAATATGCATTTTTAGCCAGCAGAATACACTCGCCCCAGGGCTCTTGGAACGCGGTCTCCTTCGATCGGTCAGCTGTCATCTCACATCAGCGCAGCAACACAGAGACGGAAGACGGAAGGTTTTCACTTCCAATTTGTCAATATATTTTCGTCGCTTCCTTTTGGCGATTGTATGGCATCCCGTAAGCGCGTACACACAACAGCAGCCTCGAGATTACGACAAGATTATATACGTATCGTAAAGGACCCTGTACCGTATATCACAGCGCTTCCATTGCCCTCAAACATATTGGAATGGTTTGTACAAATATGTTTTGCAAACTTGGCCTATTTCATCATTCGGCGACTCATTCTGTTATTTTCCTTTTTTTTCATATTGTGTTATCGTCTGGTCTTTTATTTGGCTCCTCTGGCAGGCATTATGTCGTTCGAGGTCCTGAGAATACTCCTTATACAGGTATAAATACATTAAATGGAAACAGTTTTATTTTCTGTATTTGGAAATTAAAGCTCGTAGTTCGGCTATAAATAGATCTAACCTGAAGCTTACATGTATATGATCACGGATATGTTACTTTTGTTTTACTTCAAAACTGCATCTCCGAAAATGAGAGGAAATCAAATATACATGTACATAGTTCAGAAATCCTACTGAAACTTATTATAGATTTAAAAAATATAATAATATTCTTAAATTGGTGTTTTATGGTAATAGGACTGAGTGGAGTCTAATTCAGTCTGTAATCATACCAATAACAACATTTTTGTTTCTGATTGGTTCCCTGGGTGCCTATTTGTTGTACGTGATCACGCAGGTGTCCAATTACAGGTATTCAATTTGAACTTCTTCAAATTGGATACCTATAATTGGACACCTACATCATCCACGCATCAATTACGTACATTTAAATGGGTTCTTTCTTGCTGTCTCCGTAATGTTTTGTAAAACTGATTGAATATGCTGACATTTTCACTAAAAAGAGGTTCTCTCAGACTCTCTAACCTCGACTTTTGTTATTGATACAATTTATTGGTAATTAGACCTTGTGTCATATAATTCAGGGCGTAATTGTGTTCGTAATTTCAAATTGGCCTTATGCTGCGCGTTCGGCCGATTTTGAAATTACTCGCCCAATTACACCCTGAATTGTACTCCACTCGGTCCAATTACTATTACTAATCATATGAGTGATGAACAAAATTGGAGGACTGCAAAGCTGGAGCACGATTCGTAGATCATGAATATTACAAACTGTAGAATTGGATGATGCAAAAACAGCTGTTACTAATAAATACATATAACTACAGTCAAACCTCTCAGGGCTGATTTAGATGGTACAACTTTGTCGCATGTGACATGCTAATATGACAAGCCTAAGACACAAATTGTTTGATGTTAATCAAGCTTACAACTTGCTTACGATTATTGTGTACGACATGAAAATGTCGTAGGATTTTGAAACATGTTTTAAACCCTATGAGGTGGTCGCTTATGACAAGTAATCAGATTCAATAATTTTGTTATAGTTTTGATTATAGTACAGTTATGATTATTAACAGTAGCAGTAATTATAGGAAAGAGTGGAGCACAATCAGGGAAAGGCTAATTTAAAATATTACAGGCATGCATGTTTACATGTACTGCTGAATTGTATTCACACAAAGTCCTAATTACTCTTTTAATGTTTTCAATGATAAAAGTTTATAGTAACTACATGTACAATGTATACTATTAATCTTATGTCAACAATTTTGGTAGCTGAAAGGACAGGGATTTCTTTGATCCATTACATTGTCCAATTATATATTTTTTTCTGTTTACAAGCAGCTGTAATCGGACAGCTGTAATATTTGACATTCTGCACTGATGATCCAAGTCTACAGTTGAAAAGTACATTTAAGGCACATGTATGCTAAGAACCAGCATGGATTATGTGATATTTAATTATTATTTCTGTTTTATTTTATTCATGTAGGTGGATACTATCATGGCAAACTAGTTTTTCCCAAGGATTTTCCTTTTAAACCACCAAGAATATTTATGATCACGCCTAATGGACGGTTTAAAGTCAATACTAGGTAAGCAGACTTGCCCTATTGAAAACACATGTACCCGGCCAAGTAGCCCTGATGTAGTCAGAGCGTACACCAGTACCTGTATTGTACTTTGCTTTCTTGAGTGTTTGCATCAGGCTAGATGTAAACAAGAAGCGACCATTTTTTTTTTTTTTTTAATTACTAATTAAAAATAAAGCTAACAAAATGTAATGATATATCAGAACAGTGTTACATAGCCTTATACAAAACAACTACATGTACACAACCAATCAGAATGCACATTACAGCCCTTGGCTAAAAATTAACTCCAGTGCTTGGTTTGGCCAGTTTCCTTGAATTCTTACCGCCCCTGAGGCCAAAATAAAGTGGCCCTTATTTTCCTCAAGTTGATTAAAAAAAACATTGTGTTATCTTGGACAATAAACCACGGCCTCCCCTGAGTCCAGCTTTTCTTCATGTATAATCGTAGTCACCCTTTTAGTCGCCCTGGTTAGTTTTAAATCGCCACTGACGACCTGGCGACTGTTAAATTTTAGCCCTGACATTACATGATCAAAACAATTTTAATACAAAATGTGTGGCTTTTCGAGTGATGCTTTTTTAATGTCAAGTAGCTTAATTTGTATTTTCACTATTCTGTAGGTTGTGTTTGTCAATAAGTGACTTTCATCCCGATACATGGAATCCAGCATGGTCAGTCTCAACCATTCTAACTGGCCTATTAAGTTTCATGGTATGTTTACATGTATAAATAATCATCCCGTTTAGAGGTTATTAGTACAGTTGAAGTTCCCGTAAGCGGACACCATCGGGAAGCAGAAAACTTGTCCACAACTGGATCTGGCTGCTTACGGGAATGTGTAAATTATACAGAGTTTGCATGAGCTAGAGTTTCAAACAGGGTTTTGTCAAGTCGGCCGTAAGTAGAGCCTTCCACCCAATACAAGTGTTGCAAGAGTTGTGAAGAGTTTCTGTTGATATTTATTTATTTTATGAAGTTGGACACTGTCACATGTCATTACATGGCACACTCATGGCCTAACAATGCAAGGCACTCACCTTTCAATCTGATCATTGAGACTGGCAATAAGGGTTTTGAATCTGCCCTGGGTTCTTTTTTCCCTTTTCCTATTTTTAATTATTACTGACACTGACTTTGACATACAACTGTACATCTAACACTGTCGTCAAAATGTAGACAAAAACGCCGACTAGTCAATAATAAATTATAATACAAATTATATAAAAATTATTGTAAAAATTATTATAATTTTTATTATAATTTTTATATAATTTTTATTATAATTTTTATAATTGCTCCAAGCTTAGCATAATGTTGATCAAATCTAGTTTGTCCTCATTGCTCTGTCAGCAGTTCTAAATCCATCTCTAGATTCATGAAGTTCTACAGGCATGTACACGTACATGTATTTGTAGTAATAATAAATAATATGTTTCACTTGTGCTTACATGTAATGGTCCCAGCTTGGAGCATAACATTTATTTTTTGCACCATGGATGTACATGTAACATTTGAATCATGATTTCATCAACATTATTTTTCCCTCAGGTGGAAACGTCTCCAACCCTTGGAAGCATAGATACATCAGAATTCCAGGTACATAATGGTTCATTGGTTACTTACAAAATGTATGACATCCTCTAGAAACGATTTTCATGCACCATATTGAAAAGGAAGACAGCCTCTAATTAACTAAGTTGGGCAAAAATGTGGGTAATATTTTTGATTTGCAAGCACCAAAGAGCAATCATTAAAATAAAATTAATAGTTTAAGCTTGTGAATGGCATGGATTACTGTTATAACTACTCGATCAATCTACACACAAATTGTACATTTACATGTAGCCTTGCTCTGTGGTCTCTTGGCTGTGTGGCTGTATTTAATAGCATCAATACAGTACATTCCATACATGTACATGTTCAAGTAATGGTGACAAAGGTCTCTTTGTGGTGTGTGTGCATATTATAAATGAAACACACTTTATCCTGAGGTTGTTTTCTAACAATTATTTCCAGAAAAAGGCAGCTTGCTCTAAGAAGTGGACCGTTTAACTTAAAAGATAAAATCTTCTGTGAACTATTTCCTGATACGGTAGAGGTGAGTACAAAGCAGCAGCCGTCTGGACAGAATTTAACCAGATCAACTTACATTGTATATGCCATGCATTTCAACAAGGAGCAATGTTACTGGGTATAATAGCCACAGTCGGGCCAAACTGGCCCACACTGCCGAAGGTTATCCCGGGTTTCCGTAGCATGAAGCAGACTATAGAGGAGTAATAATTGCTACTCCCCCTGAATGAGATGCTAGTTTATCGCAGGCAACCCCCCAGCCCTGACAATTTGCTGGTACAAATTTATACTCCTGGGTGGAGAGGGGCAATGCGAGAGTCAAGTGTTTTTTCCAGGAGCCCAATGAGATAGCCATTAGGTCACTCTGCCTCAGTAGCCTCATTAGGTCACTCTGCCTCAGTAGCCTCATTAGGTCACTCTTGCCTCAGTAGCCTCATTAGGTCACTCTGCCTCAGTAGCCTCATTAGGTCACCCTGCCTCAGTAGCCTCATTAGGTCACCCTGCCTCAGTAGCCTCATTAGGTCACCTGCCTCAGTAGCCTCATTAGGGTCACTCTGCCTCAGTAGCCTGGGAACACAATGCATTTTTGGCTGTTTTTTACACTACTGAAGGCATGAAACAACAGTCGGAAATCTGCCTGCATTTGCAGGCTATCCTGCTACTCTGCCTCCCATATCAAACCAAAAGATTCATAATGATCTTGTATGAGCTAGAGTTCAAACAGGGTTTTGTCAAGGCGGCCATAAGTAGAGCTGCCCACTAACTTAATACGAGAGTGTCCACTCAGAGAGCTTCAACTATATTCTGTCTGACTTGTGTGTAATAACTTCACAGGAAATCCATGGCAAAATGAAGGAAAGAGGAGAGACGAGAGAAGGAGAACAGACTGCAACACAGAACAATGTTAACAGTCAGGGTGGGGTGGCTGGGGCTACAAGAGATGGACAGAACGGACTTATCAGTAGTACCCTGGTGAACATTTGTGTTATCATTGGCTTTGCCGCCTTTGCATACACAGTCAAATGCGTGTTAAAAGCTGTCGACAATAGCTAGGACATGCAAAATCTTGTTTTGAATGAAGCTATGTGTACATTAGGGGGATTAGAACAAAATGTACAAGGTTAAGCCATTTATACTGCAGCACTTGTCATCTTTTCTGAAGCAAAGGAGTTTGGTATAATAATTTTGAGTGCATTGTTGTGCCCACTGTCAAAACAAGTGCTTGCTATACTACAATAATTGTCGTCAAAAGTCCTTAATATCAGTAATATAGTGTAGTAAGAAAATGTAATACTGCATGTTTTAATAACAATAATTCAATAATTTGGTCCTTTTGCTATGAACTAGTGGTCTCCCTCCCCCCCTAACCCCTAAAACAATGTTGAAGACTAGCATGCATTATTTTTTTCCGAGGATACAACATTGAAAAGGGGGTGGGGGTGGGGTGGGGGAGAAAGGGATGGGTTGTATTAGCATCTCGCACATGAGAAAAGTTGTAAGTGTCCCAAGACTTTTGGCGACAAACAAATTATGGTTGTTTTTAAAGGTGTACTGTCAATCTCAGTAGGCATTTGTACAAAACTGTAATTTATAGTTTGAGGTCTGGAAATGTTTTGATTTATGTTGAAACAAAGGAAGCCATTGCAGACTTGAAAACACAAGTTGCAGCATTTTACAAGATCATCCATATTGTAATCAATTCCATTGTCAGTCATTATCACTTCCTAATGGCTTCCTGTTTTTTTGTTGAGTACTGTTCTACATGATCAAACCATTATTGTTGGGCTGCCTGTGATCCACTTGAACCTATTGAATTGTCCTGAAATCCCTGACAGTGCCACTTTAAAAATTACTGGATTGAAATATGTTTAGTTACATTTAGACTTTAGCATCAATGTTGTTGTTCCAGAAAAATTAATATCCATACCCTCACCACGGAAGGTTTTTTGTTTGAACTACCCACCTCTCTGGAAATTCCAGTTTAGCTTGATACTTTCTTTAAATATGTTGGCTTTTGAGACCCCCTCCCCCTCGGAATTTCCAATGACTTCCCTTGGGTTGGGTATGGATATTTTCTGGAACCACACAATCCAGTTTTAGGCGCACAGGTTTGTGGGAAACAGGTGAAAATGGACGCAAACAAGAAAGGAAAAAAGGAGAGAGAACTAATCTCCCTTCATCTTCCCTTGTTCGTTCAACGTGTCTTGTTCGTAAGTTTATTTCACCCAATCCCCACAAATTGAGAGCCTGGCTAGGATTAAAAACCTGTTATAAAATCTGCTATGATAGTGAGATTCATGCAAGCATTCATTGCATTATTATTATTATTTTATTTTTTTGCATTATTTTGAGGATAGAAAATCTTCCACATGCTTACAGTGAAGAGTGCCCTACTGACAACCCTTTGACATCTTTTTGACAACTTTCTGATGGCTTTCATTTCACTTTGCCAGTCAAAATGTAAAAACTATGAGAGGCGGAGGTGTCAAAATCCACGTTCTCGTTCTGACAATAATATTGACATCCCGCCTGGTCCACACTTCTTGCAATTTGATTTGCTAGTTTAAATGGAAATAGTTTTCAAAAAGATCTCAAAAAGTTGTCAAAATTAATCCAAAACTTTGTTGGGTGGCAATGGTAGGGAGCTCTTTTACTGTAAAGTACATGTACTCTGGCTTTATAATGACTTCTCCAATTAACTCCACATTTGCGTTGCATTTTCCGAACAGTTTAACACTTCATTGTTTACAATGCCTCTCCTATCTCGGATATCTCTTTTTGGCAAATAGAGATATTTGGGAACGAGATCATTATGCTTCTGCTGTAAACAATACCATAAGTACTGACTCACTTTCCTGCTCGCATCCCTTGCTAAGCTCTTTCCGAACATAGCTCACTGAATTTTTTGCCCTTGTGCTCTGTTTGTTTTAAAACTTTTTATCTGTAGACATATCCCTGCACTCAATGAGCCCCATGTAAACTTTTGCCAATATACAGTATAGAGAGGAAATGTTTAAATTTGAGTATGGATTTTGAAAACGAAGATACAATAATTATTGAAGTGTAGAGTATAGTTGTTTACAAAGGACGTTTTACGTTAAGCCATACCCTACATCTTTAACTGCTTGGGTTGTCACACAACGCCTCTTGGTACAAGTGGGCAGAGGCGTTGCGTGACGATCTACCTGATGAATGAGAATGAGATCCGAGGGACTCTCCATATGTCACTGACGGGGATGCTCGTCATACCCAGCTTTCAGAGGGTTAAAAATCGTGTTTTGAGCCACTTAGGGTATTTTGTGATTTACCACGCATCACTACCTTGATAAATGCATTTCTTGAGCCACGCCCCAAATATGCTTGCTGGTGTTTTTTAGGGCTGTTTTAAAACTCTCCGACAAGCATCCACGTCACTTTAATATGGAAGACCCCCTCCCGGAATCTCGGCTTTGCCTATTGTGGTTAAAGTTGGTTTAGTGTACGAGGACGAGAAACTCATTACATTGAAACGCACCAAAGCGTATCCACTCGCTGAAGTTCTTGTCGTCTTAACTCTTTTTGTTGGTTTTCCAAACTAAGCAGCCAATCAAATAGGTGCGGTTGACCAGCACGTGCCTTCTTCGACTTCTCCCTCCGTCTCTGATTGGTCAAGCAATTGGAAGGCCAACATAAAGAGGTGACAAATCAATCAGAGACTTCGTCGAGTGGTTGCGGCGTTTTTCAACGTAATGCTCTATTTAAAAAAACCCAGTTCTTTTCAGTGATTTGTACATATTAAAGATCGAGAATAAAATTTAATTACAGGAAAGTTGGTAAATGTAGATACCTCTCTACGATTTAGTTTTGGCATCAATCAGTTTTTTAATAAACTACTCTCGATTAACACTTTCCATATGAGGTATAACATGTATGATTGATGGAAATATTTTGCAAACAGCTCAGATAAGTTTTGATTTAAACGGTCGCGTAACAGAGAAATCCCTTAGGTTAAGAAGGAATTATTTTTGAAGCTCCAGAACAGGTTTTAAGTACTTGTAAACGTGCAAGATCAAGTGGAAGAAAACAGGTATAGAACGTTAGGAATGTGTATACACCTATTTCAATTAACGTTGTCGGATAGAAATGTTAAAGCCTGCAAGGCAAGACCGAAAGTAGCGTGGGTCAAAGTAGAAGTACGCTTTTAGCCAACTTATTTTTTGCAGAATCATACAACAGCTAGTGGAAAAAAAGGTACCAAATGATTGGCAGAAAGGCCTTATTGTGAAGATCTCTCACTTCGCAAAAATGACTTAATTACATATCGTGACATAGCTCCTTTAACATCTATGCAAAAGGATTTGGACTATGTAGAGAGGGAGACATTAGGGTTTGCGGTATTGGACAATTTTTCATGCGGTATTTCGGTAATTCTAATCTAAAATTGCGGTATTGCGGTATTCTCAAAACCTGCGGTATTCGGTTTTTAGCGTTTTGATCGGTATTAAAAATTATCCTCCAGTGTTTTACGACTTTTAGACCCTTTTCGATCCTTTCCAGTTCCTTGTCGTTTCGGAAACGCTTCGCCGAACAGCTCTAAGATCCTCTAATCCGTCACGCGGAGTTTATATTAGTCATATTACATGAAACGTGATAACAATTTGATCGTTTCGACAATCTAAGCGGATATCTGCGCGAAATTTAACGAACAGAGTAGCGGTTTCGGTATTCTATCGATTTTGACAAGGTATTGGACATTTTGCGGTATTTGGCGATTTTTTTTGCGATATTGCGGTGTTCATCAAATTTTTTTGCGGTATTGCGGTGTTCAGAACCCCCCAATGTCCCCCTCTGTAGATGATCTCTGCTCGCTCTTGTCCAGCACAGGATCACATCTGAAAAAGAAATTGGCAAGGCTGAGTACTTTGGCTCAGAAAGTTGGACTGAAGATCAATGCAAGAAAGACCAAATTTATGAAAATAGGATGTGGAAATCAACCCACCATCAAAGTGCATGCCGGGCAAGTGGTAGAAATGCGGTTCGTTTGCCTGGGTAGCATAGTGGATGAGCACGCATAAACAAAGCAAGGCATGCATTTGCCTCGCTCAAACCCTTTTGGATCTCAAGAAAGATCTCCCGGAAAACCAAACTGAGGCTCTTTAAACTCAAATGTCAAGTCAGTGCTTTTAAATGAATCAGAATGCTGGAAAACAACACAAGAAATAACTAAAAAGGTCAGGGTGTTCATTCAAAAATGCCTCCGAATTATCTTGCGCATTAGATGGCCACAGAAGATCTCATGGTAGAACTGACAAGAAGGAAGGTAGGTCTGGCACATATCGAGAAAGGACATGGGTAATATCACGAAATAAGCTTTGTTCTGGACACCAGATGGGAAAAGGAAGCAGGGAAAGCCCAAAATAACCTGGAGAAGGACCGCGGTAAAGCAGCTGGCGTCGGTTAATCTGTCTTGGAGTGGGCCCAAATAATGGCGGCACAAGATCGGTCCAGCTGGACAAGAACTGCGGAGGCCTTATGCGCACGGCGCGAAAAGGACCGATGATGGATTATCACGCCGGGTCTCCCTCTCCCCAATCCCCCACGCTATATCTTAAAACTGACGGGCTTGACCAATGGCGAAACTGACCAATCATCGACTGACAAACACTTTTCACTTGAAGATGACTTCTGCTCTGGTTGTTCAAACGTCAGTCGCCAGAATGATCACTGCACTAGACGAATACCAGTTCATGTTCGCTTGAGAAGCACGAGACACGATGGGAAAATAGAGCAAAGTTAAAAGTTTCATGTAAAAATAGTCGCGATCCGATTGCGTGACCAAATCAAAATACAACGGGGTATGTATATAAGACCGTCACACTTTAGTGAGTCACTTTGACAAGAATTGCTGACCACCAACTTAACATGCCGCCGGTGTTCGCCACGATTTACAATTCCGTCAGCCTTGGAAATGTTATTCTCCTGTTCCTTCTGTTGTTAATGTTACATTACCTGATGGTGCTCTACGAGTTCAGGAAACATGCCACCTGGTCCGCGCTTTACGGCTATCCCTGTTATAGGGAATGCGTTTTCCCTGGACTCAAAGGCGGAGAAACTCACGGACGCTTTCAAAAGGTCAGTATAGTACAGCAACCATTTGGATCGAGCGATGCCGATCACTGAAAACATATTTGGTTTATAAGTAAATGAGTTCTTATAGGTAGGAATATTTTGAAGGCGACATATTTTATCTGGTAAAAAAAATATGAGACCTGACATCTTATAAAAACATTATGCAATCATATAGATCAGTCATCTGTATACACTGAAAAGATGGATTAATCCACGCGACTTGTCAAACTGTCCAAACTCTGATATTTGTGTCATGTATTTGATGATAGGTAAACAAAAAACCTCTGAGACAATTCAGTTTAACAACGCAAGTACTAGGGCAGGAAGTGACATCGGTTTAGAAACCGGTGTCCAAGGTCTCTCTTGGCTCAGGCCACATATGAAACAATACAATTATACGGCTAAAAGTTTCTATGGTAATACAAACGATATCTTCTGGGAGCTGGACAAACGTTTTCGGGAAAGCCGATTCACAGGAAATAATAATACATAAATAAAACTAAAAACTCGCTGAAATGAAATCGCTTTAAGTTAATCCGAAAGACACAACAAGCAAGTAATATACCGCGGAATGAAGATTATTTTATTTTATTTCTAAAGCTTTCCTATTTTTATAATACATTTGCATTCTATCATAGAGACCGTTATATGTTGACAGTTACGCCCGTTCCGCAATTAAATAACTCCAGCTCCGCATCAACTGATCTTCGGGACAGTTTGTGGTTTGGCGGCCCCTCTATCTGCAGCGATTGTATTAAATTCGAATTTCATATAGTCTAAATTAGTTATCACTGATTTTCCAGTCTGGTAGTATCTACAACAAACTAACGGGCACTTGGGCAATTTATTCATAAAACAACTCAATTCTGGTTTTAAAAAAAATTAAAGAAAAGAAAATGATGTGTGGTTGGTGAATGTTTTGTTGTGGTGTAGTTTGGTCACTGGGGGTCACCATTATTACAAAAAGGTAGAGATAGCAATATTTTGTAAACCCAGTGCGCCGATTAAACCTTGTGACGACAAAACAATCGCAAACACAATGCCCATGACATCAAATGATTAATCAGGAAGCATCGGCGGCATTCTATAAAAGATCATACAAAATAGCATTGGAAGCCTGAACCTCTTTAGTTGGGTTTGAAAGCGCGACGATCGGCAATCTTCGGAGCCGACAGAAAAAGCTCGGTTTTGTTTATTCCGCGGACAATTTTATAGCCACGCGAACATGCCTCAAGATAACTGTGAAGTCCCACACACCCTTCTCCCACGGATAATCTAATTGTAGATCTGTTCCGTCTATTTTTATCATGAATAGATAAAATATCTATTTATATCATCTTCACCTTTGATAAGAGTGTTGTGATTGGCTACTGGGGTCACGTGGCCATGCTTTTCTTGTTGTGCGATACGTATTTAAAACCCTTTTCTTGACTCCATGAATTTTCAGGGATAATAAAACAAAATTCATATAAACTTCCTTTCTCTTTGGTGATTATGACCGTCTATAACACAGAAGCGATCTGAGCAGATCTGGTTGATATGATTACGCGGCCAGTAACTAATATATTTTGTGTTACATACTGTGTTGTAAACGGAAATAGGTCAATGAGCACGTGATGAGTTCGAATCCTCGTGCGTGTAGTTTTACGGAGAACTTTTAAAACTCGAAAGTTCTTTGAATTGTATGTCGAATCAGGAGTCATATTTTCTCGGAATTTGGTTCTTTACGGAGTTTTATGTTAGCGGAATAGAATCTGGAATTGCATCATGAACTTATTTAGAGAATACAACGGAAACGATTGAATCAGAAGGATTGAGTGTAGTTATTTCCCACACTCCGCATACAAATGTATTATAGAAGTCACTGGCATTAGCGACGTCGCCCAATGTTTAAAATCCATGGAAGTCTGTCATACTGCACACCATATTATGGAGTCAGTTAGGGACTGTGCAATAATTACCGAAAAATTCACTCCTTTAGGAGGGGGTATTACCTAATATTTTCCTACATGAAGCCCATTTTCCAAACCCCCCAACCCCCCCCCCCCCCCCCCCCCCCCCCCCCCCCCCCCCCCTCCTCCTGATAATTATTGCACAGTCCCTTAATACGCAAACTACATACGATAGTAAAGCCCGGGTTTGCCGACATATCAAACTCGTTTGGCCTCATGTGCTCTCTGCGATCAGTTTTTATCAGATCGACTCTCGTGCGCTCTAATCGAATGTGAACCTTCTCAAATATGCAGTGGAGAGTCGTCGAGAGCGTTCTGACTCGTTTGGCACGGGCTTACTATAAGAGTTGAAGAAAACTCGTACGTCTCGCAAGAAGATCCAACTCTCGACAACTCTCGTTCTCGCTTAACGGTAACGAGAATGACGACACTAATCTGTGACGATTTCCGGTTCCTGTCACATGACAAGCATTTTGGGGCCTGGTCGCAAAGCCCAACAAAACGTGGGCAGTGTGCGATTACGACAGTTCGACAGTTGTTGTAAAGGCTGAGAGTCGTAGATTAAGAGATTAAAGGACAGCTTTTCGTTACATAATCGGTATACAAAAAGGTTTGTACATAATCAACCGGTACAACTTCTCAACGGCTCGCTCTGCAACTTGATACAGTTTCTTAGCCGTCCTCTGCAAAGCAACAACGTGAAATGACCGAATTCATGGGTTTTATGAAAAATCTGAACCACATGAACATGACAAAATTTTCAGTGTTTCCGAAACACCAAGTTCCAAAAAGACTTTTTGGGACTTAAGCGTAGTTTGTACATAATACATGTAAGAGAGGCAACTTCAATTGAAAATCAATGGCGCATGCAGTAGCTTATAAAACAGAACCTCATTTCTCGAAAAATACGTTGATCTTGGCATACTTCCCCATCGCCTAGGGCTGGTTGTGAAAGGGGGGGGGCAGGCACTAGAATGCGAGAGCTAATGCTTACAAAAAGTGAGTTGTTTAACAAAACGGGTTATACAGATTTATACAGATTTGTTGCTGTTGACTACACGCGCCGGCTTGTTTTACTTTGCAGTCTTACAGAAACCTACGGCCGTGTTTTCTCGCTGAAACTTGGAAGTTACAAGTTCGTTATGGCGTCGACTCCTGAGGCTGTTTATGAGATGCTAGTAACGAAATCTGCTGATTACGCCGGAAGACCACAGACGTATTCCATCAATACCCGAACACTAGGTAAGCTATTGGTATATTTGCGGCACAAATTTAGAATGAGTTTCTGATAGCCTCTCTTAAGGTCATTCCTTAGTATTGCACTGCGCATCCTTTCTGCGCATAATTTCTCGCGTAATTAGCGCGCGCACATTAAAAACATGGTGGCTTTTTCATTATGGCTATGCTCGCCAGAGAGGTAAATCATGATCGTTTTCTCGTAAACGAGCGTGGTGACCTATCATTTTTTTCCGCATATTTAAGTCTAGTAATCATCTTCTTTCTATGCAAGGAGTATGGACCAATTCTCAGTGCAGAAAAATTAATAATCACAGAAAACGTGAAAAAATACGTGTTTTTGGTTGATTTTGTAAGGAATTATGAGGTATTTTTAGTCGATTATATCTCTTTCGCGGGGCTGGTGACCTATTCTTTTTATTCTATATTTTGAAACATAACATCACAATGTTCAACTAGGGAAAGTTTCAGAAACTTCCCAGTGTAACTTCTATTTCGATGGAATAACCTTAAGCAGCTAAGTGATTATTTGGAATTAGATTGGCGTTTAGATTGGGTCCAAGAAAGTTATCTAACAAGCTATAAACAATCAGGTAATTCTCTATCCTCAGTTAGGTAATCACGTTTCGTGTGCACTGGTCGGTTTTGAAGCTGTTGGCGCGCATTCGTATGAAGAACAGCTTTATTGCTGTCATGCGTGGGCTAACGTAAATTTTAGAATTCCATGACAGTGAATTCCGTTCCGTTCTTCTTCGTGCCAGAGAAGTATTGTGTCGTTTTGTCTGACAACATTCCAAGTCCGCAATAACTCAGTGGTTTGACCAGCTCCAAAACAACTTACCATGTCTCTGGATGCTTCAGGTTGCAGCCTCAATGTTAGTTTCTGTGGAGGGAGGAAAACCGGATTACCCGGAGAACCCTCGGAGCAGGGACGAGAGCCAACAACAAACTCAACCCACAGCCATAATTCCCGACCGGACTCGAACCCAGGCCACATATTGGTGGGAGGCGAGCGCTCTCACCACTGCGCCATCCCTGCTTCCCTAAATACTGGTTCTACTTTGATATTATTTGTACATCGAAGTTACACTGATTTGAAAAGTAGTTGATCTTGCTCTTACCAGCTGTTCATGAGGGGCATGGAGTAACCAATTGATTCCCATGTATTTGCTTCAAAACTATGAGGAGAAATTAAATGATTATCACTATTATTAGAGCTAAAAGGATTTTTAAGATGACCCGCTTTGTGTATTGCTCTTCAGTTTATAACAGAGTTGCGCTTTTGAATTGCAGGAGGCAAAGACATCGCATTCGGTAACTATGGCCCTGCCTGGAAGTTTCATCGCAAACTGTTCACTACAGCCTTGCGTCAGTACCTCTCGGACATTCCTCTGGTAGAAAGGCGCGTCTCAACACAGGCAGAGAAACTGGTGCAGTTCATGGAAGAACAAGATGGAAAACCTTTTGATCCCGCAGATTGCTTGATGCGTAGCGTTGCTGATGTTATTTGCGGCATCACATTTGGAGAAGGCTATGACACAACAAACCCAGATTTGAACAAACTTTTGAAACTTTGCGCAGATGTTGTGGAGAATGACGATGTAGCTCGGTTAGTTACTGTATTGGATTTCTTTCCCTTTGCACAATACCTGCCAATCAAGGCTTACGATCGTTTTATCCAGCCATTCTTTAAAATGTTTGACATTATTCGCAAATTCTTGAAGGAACGAGAAGACAACTTTGACCCATCACAACCCGTACAAGATTTCATCTCGGGCCTTCTTTGCGCCAGAAACGAAGCCCAGTTCGAAAATGACGAAGAAAGATCCGCGTTTCTCTCTGATGACTACTTCCTCAACGACATCGAAGTCATGTTTGCTGCCGGCTACGAAACCACAAGCACCACATTGAAATGGGTCATCGCCTACTTAGTCAACTATCCAAAGTACCAAGAAGACATTCAGCGCCAGTTAGATGAAGTAGTTGGCAGACGAAGTCCGTCCTTGAACGATCGTACCAATCTGCCTCTCATCCAAGCAACGATCATTGAAACGCTGCGGCGTGCGAACGTTGGACCTCTTTTATTGCCCCATGTCACGCTGACCGATACAACGCTCTGTGGCTACCGTGTCCCTAAAGATACAATCATCTTTGCTAACACTGAGTCTGTTCATCTAGATCCCAAATGCTGGGAAAAACCCCACCGTGTTTAACCCATACCGTCATATTGACGAGGACGGGAAGCTGGTCACCAACCAAGGCAACTTCTATCCTTTTGGAGCTGGACGCCGGGTTTGCGCTGGTGAAGCGCTGGCTAAAGTTAAGCTGTTCTTGTATGTCTCGTGGTTATTTCACGAGTTTACGTTTGTCCCTGAAGATGACGGTTATCCACCTAATTTGGAGGGAGTTTTCAGTATCACCCAGTTCCCTGCTCCTTACAAGATTCGTGCTATAAAACGAAAGTGAGATAGTATTAGCAGCATTACCCTATAATTTATCACTTTGCCGGACTGACTTACTTTGTAGATGTGCGTAGATCAGTCAATGAGATTACACAAGCTAGGAGAATAATATCAAGGCGGATATGCCATGATGTACTGCATGCTGATCGAAACTCGAAGCAGGAACATCTTTTGCGCTGACTGGAATCGTCCAATCCAAGAACGGAGCAAGTCATGTGACCGATCTAAAAAACGATGATAAGTCAAGTGACCAATCCATGGACGGAGAAGAGTCATGTGACCAACCCAAGGACGGAGGCAAGCTTAACACCTCATCCAAGAACAGAAGCGCATGCTTCACCGTGTGACCAATCACCTCATTGTGCCGTAAAGAAAAAACACGTTCAATTTCAGCCGGAACATGTACATCAAAAGGTACTCATGTACTCAGTATTCTGAGTGCACTGCATCGTTTTGCTATAAGTACGTAGCCTGCGGCCGCCCCCCTCCCCCCGGGGGGAGGGGGGTACTCCCTTATATAAGCTAGATAGGTATGTGCCGCCCCAAAGGGTATGGGTTTGAGCCGTTTTGGTCTACGGGTATACATATTTTGACCTTTTTGGTCTGAAATAGGGTATGTTTTGCCTACCGGTCTGAAATACATTTTGGCTTTGAAAGGGAGAAATTTGCCCGAAAATGTTACGGGTCAGGTCTGAAATAGGGTAGGGAAAATCGCATATTTTGGTCTGAAATAGGGTAAGGGTTTCAAGAAGCGTGCCGCACATCCCACCCAAATTGTTTGGGATTACCCCCCCCCCCCTCCCCCCCCCCCCCCACTTGTTCTTGATGTTAGATTCTATTGGCGAATAATTATAATTTGACGAAGACAAGATTAATTTCATAGATTTTACTGTGTCTGTGTAATGTGAAAAATACCCCTTATACATAGATGGCCGCCCAGCAATTTAAAAAAAAATGTTAATGTCTGTAACTAAATAAATAAATTTAATAACAAGAAAGATCATGTGACAATTAGTCATTAGTCTATGTGTAGCCTGCGTAGCGGCGGTCTTGTTAGCGCGCGAAGGCAAAATCGATAGCGGCGAAGAGCCGCTATTGCGAGCGGCGGAGCCGCGAGGGTCTGGGGCGGGGGGCTTTGAAAGACCTTTCAAACCTAACCTGAGTATCAGGCGAATTTTTCCGCGCTCTCTTTTACTCTTCGTCTTTACGTGGTCGCGCTGAAAAATTAACGCCTGACACAATTCCTTAACGAAATGCCTTCCGCCCCCTTTTCGTGATGGATTGACATTGATTGACATGACTTCTAAATAGCCAAATCAAAATTACTTCCGATACGCGATACTCGCGAGAATGCCGGATTTCCACGCGTGGAACGAAACAGCTTTGGACGCCATTTTTGTTGTGAATGTTTCGTCGTTGTGTAAGCAAATTGGGGTGTTTTTCGAAGAGAAAAACGTTTGAAATCAAATCTTCCCTGTATTCATATCTACATGGGAGATTTCACCATTCGAATAAGGAAGGACTATTAGATATAATAGAGTAAACAACACGGTAAGCGAAGGAATTATTTAAAGCTTAAATGTGTTCGATCGATCATTTTATAAAGTCGACCAGGTAAACTTGTTATAAGCTTAATATTTTTTATCATCGACTATAGCGTGACGGCATGCGAATTTAAAGCTTATTTTAAATTTTATATTACTGACATTGGCTACTTTTCATCTGATCAGTGATGTTTATTATAGTCAGTGAAAAGTCAGGCAACCACGATTTGCTAAATTGTCATGTTATTAAAATACGTTTAATAAGCTTACAACATTTATGAGGTTCATGTATGCCGTCGCTTTAAATTGTACTAACTTTGTGCGAATGACAACTTGCAATTGAGGATCGAAGTTCAAAGGCGTTCTGTTATGCGTACAATCAACAGTTTTAAGCTAATATAAGTAGAAGACTGCTTCCATGCAGTTGAACGATCGCGATCGAGTCATGTTTATAATTATTGTGGTAATTTTATTATAACGCAAATACAAAATAAACTCACTTGAATAAAATATATACTGTTTTCTGTCCTTTGTCCCAAATAGCGGCTTCCAGACCATTCTACCAAAGTCAAAAATACGAAGAGTTTTTCTGCTCTTTCCAACACTCTTTCCAACATGGCGGATTTCGCTTGACTCTCCACGCAACGCGCGTTGCTTTTACTTCCGGCGAAGTCTATTGTTGAATCAGCCAATCAGATTCATTAAAATCACGTCCAAAATCTGGACGTGATTTGTAATTGGCAGACAATCTTTAGAAGAATTGTGTCAGGCCCATTTTTAGCGTGAGACCCGTAAAGAGAATGTAAGGAGCGCGAAAAATTGGCCTGATCGCAGGTTATTTCAAACCCTCCCGCCCCAGACTAGTCTATGTGTAGTTTTAAGACCGTTTTCTTATTTCAGGAGTAGGCATTCTTAGAGATCTTTACTGGTTACCTGTTAAAACTCAGTGTGCTTTTTTGTTACCGTAATGCTGTTACAAATATATGTCTGGGTAATTTGCGCCCAAATATCTAGCGAACCAGTTCACCAAACGTAGTGTGGCATATAAACGTACGACTAGAAATCCACACTCTTTGGAAATACCTCTATTCAAGAGACGGCAACTGGTCAAAGAACGTTCAATTATTGAGCTACCAAGATATGGAATGGCTGGATCGATCCACAGCTAATTATTACGGTGCAATTTTATTAGCGCCTTCAAGAGACATCTTTTAAAGCGTATACTTTTGAATGACTTTTTTAAATTGACTTTTTGTAAATATTTTATTCTTTTTTTTTTAAGATAAATTTTATGGAACTATTATTTTTGATTTCTAAGGATGTTTTTTTTATTGACAATGGATGTTTTAATGTAGATTGTTCCCGAAAAGCCCCTATGGGGAGTTTCAATAAATAAAGTATGTATGCATTTAAATTTTGGCAAAAACATAAAAGCGACGCTAGTTATAGGACAGATTGTCTTTATTTTTCCCATACAAATCTCTTAAATTTGAATGCGTCATAACTTTGCAGCCGTTAATCCTTTTAAGGTTTAAAAACAAATCAAACTTCCCAAGATAATATATTTTGCAGTGTTTGGTAATACGATATCATCAAGTTCCTTGGAAACCTTAGCTAGCGAAACAACAAAAGCAGGGTGGTTGTTTATGCATAAGGCAGTGTAAACTATACTATAGAGCATGTAACATGACCTTTATAGAAATAAAATATTTGATTTGGTACCAATGTACTGTTTTGAATGAAAAACTTGGTTTGTTTTCGCTTTCTATATAACGTGATACTATGCATAAGAGGATGATCTAACTTAGATTATCCTCTCTTGAACCGGTACTGAATAAGCTTCATTAGATAGGTTTGCCTTAATTAATACGTGATCAGAAAGTAGATAGTCCAGAGCGCCATAATTCAAGGCAAAATTAATTTAAGCGCAGAAGTTAAGAGGGGTCGAGGGACTAGATTAGATTAGATTGACCCGTACTTTCGTATAAAATCGGTAGAATGTAAACTGACAGACCTGCTAATTCTTTTAAAGTTTCCGCCTAAGTCGCACGATTTTGGACCTGCTTTTCCGACTGTCTCACGACTCCGTCTGGTTTATACAGGACGCGTGTCACGTATGAACCTAGTACATGACCTAGCTCGCCACCAGTCTCCCTCAGCTGAGTGGTTAGAGCATCCGCCCGACCGCTGTGCGGAAGGATATGGGTTCGACGTCTGGGACCGAGGGACAGAGACCCTGAGAACGAGGTTGATGGAGACATTTAGCCTTTAACCCACTCGTAAACCGTTAAATAGTACGTTTTTTTAATTTTTTAGGAATTTTTTTAATCTTCTTAAATTGTAATATAATGTATTTTTTAGACGCAGGGCCCCTATGGATACCAGCCTAGAGCTGAAGGGCCACCCTGCTTAAATAAAGATTTACTACTACTACTACTACTACTTTTTAATTGCCTCCGGTTTTTGACCTGGATAATGAAAACGGGTACGATTGTGATGGGCTAGCCCCTTTGTGGATTAACAATTTAGATTTAGATTTAGATTAGATTGTTTCATTCCTTAATTCTTGGACGTCAATACCACACAAAGACGAGAGATCAGTAAGAGAAGTAATCATTTGTCAGTAATGTCTACAAACACGAGTTGATTTGATTTTGGTTTAAGAGAACGAATTTGCGTGGTAGCAAGAACATTTATTGTATTGATTTAATTGATGGTAGCTGGTGGTGCAGTGGGAGTACGCGAACAAGGGTCTGACATTCACAAAGGGAGAAATTGGCCTTGTGGAGCGCCGCTCACGGAAAAGGTTTCATTGCTGCCTTTTATAGTACTCGTTCACTTGCATTTGTTCTATACTTTTACAGGCATTTTCTTTTTCATTAAATTAAATATTTTCGTTCAAACTTTCTAATAGAATTAACGTTGACATTTTGTATGATTTAGAACGTTGACGTTTTTTATTTAACGATTCTTTTTAAAAAAAATCCCGTCTCGATTAACAAAACCACCCTAAACAAAATTGTAAACACCGCGCATCTATTAGCCAAAGGGTATCATGAGCTTCCATATTTGGTCAGAAAGGGTATTATGAGCTGATAGCATACATACATACATACATACATACATACATACATACATACATACATACATACATACATACATACATACATACATACATACATACATACATACATACATCCATCCATACATACGTTTATTATAGCTCCCTTACAAGGGCTGTTCCGCCACAATATCAAATTACAAATCAAATATTTAAATATAAATTAAAGATGTGACTAAGGAGCCTATAAGAATCCTACAAATGCAATACAGTGATTGAGTAGCCTATAAAAGCCTATAAAATGGTTTGTGTGGGATATTTTCCAAGTTGAACAGTAAAGTAACTGTATTGATGTCGTTTTTTGGAAGCGTTCCAACTACTTTTTCCTTCGGTTGTAGGATTAAGTATACTGTCTTCAGTGATGTACCATCAAATTCTCAGAAGTAACGTTAAAATTACCGTTACCGTATGGCAAGCTGTAAGGGAATACATATTTTGAGCTTGGGAGTGAAAGGGGTACACCTAATCTTACCATGAACTTATTTTAATTATTACTGCCTGGCAGTGATGTTTATGAGAACTCAAATACGTTTGATAGCACGTATCTTGTAAGGAACGGGGAACTGCGTACCACTGAAGACTCCCTTCAACTCAGGCGGGAAAACTATCTTCTTCAGAGACAAAAGTAAACTTGCGAAGCATCCACGAGACAAACAAGAACAGCTCAACTCTGGCTAGGGCTTCGCCAGCGCAAACCCGACGTCCAGCTCCAAAAGGATAGAAGTTGCCTTGGTTGGTGACCAGCTTGCTGTCGTCGTCAATATGACGGTACGGGTTAAACACGGAGGGGTTTTCCCAGCATTTGGGATCTAGATGAACAGACTCCGTGTCGGCAATGACAACGGTACCTTTTGGTACCCGGTAGCCACAGAGCGTGGTATCGGTCAGTGCGACGTGAGGCGCAGCAAGTGGCACCGTATTTCCAAGCCGTAGCGTTTCTATGATCGTTGCTTGGATGAGAGGCAGATGGGGGCGATCATCCAAGGAGGGACTTCGATCGCCAAGTACATCATCTAGTTGGCGTTGGATGTCCTCTTGGTATTTTGGATAGTTGACCAAGAAGGCGATGATCCATTTTAATGTGGTGCTCGTGGTTTCATAGCCACCAAGAAACATGTCTTCGATGGTGTTAACAAGGTAGTCATCGGAAAGGAGAGAGGTTTTCTCGTCACTCTCACATTTTGTTTCATGTTTTGCATGAAGGAGACCTGTGATCAAATCTCGCACGGGTCGTTCTGGATCGAATTTGTCTTCTCGCTCTCTCAGGAACTTGCGAATGATGTCGAAAATGTCAAAGAAAGGCTGTATAACGCGATCATAAGCCTTAATTGGCAGGTAATGTGCCCACGGGAAGAAATCTAAGATGGTAACTAACTGAGCATCTTCGGCATTTGCTATGAAGTCTGCGTTCAGTTTCAAAAGTTTGTTCAAATCTGGGTTCGTTGTGTCGTACCCTTCTCCAAACGTGATTCCGCAAATAACATTAGCAACACCACGCATCAAGCATTCTGCAGGATCAAAAGGTTTTCCATCTTGTTCTTCCATGAACTGCACCAGTTTCTCTACCTGGTTCGAGACTCGACTTTCAATCAGAGGAATGTCCGAGAGGTACTGGCGCAAGGCTGTAGTGAAGAGTTTTCTATGAAACTTCCAAGCAAGTCCATAGTTACCGAACACGATATCCTTGCCTCCTGTTGTAATACAAAGGTGAAAGTCTGTTAGACACTGAAACCTATACTGAAGATTAGTAATGAGCTACCAATTCTTTCTGAAACCTCTATTACACTATACAAATGAAGGTTGTGCTGTTACGTTGCATGTATATGCACGCAAACAACAACAGACAACAGGCCAACCCCTATTAAGCAGTCACGTTCCATTTCCCCGAGGGTGGCCGCTTAATAGGGGTTCGACTGTACTAGTATTGCCACTACGCCTCTCACCTAGAGTTTGGGCATCAATGGAATACGTCTGTGGTCTTCCGGCATAATCAGCAGATTTCTTCACAAGCATCTCTTTAACAGCTTCGGGAGTTGACGCCATAACGAGCTTGTAACTTCCAAGTTTCAGCGAGAAAACACGGCCATACTTTTCTCTGAGACTGCAAAATAAAACAGGCTAGTGTGTAAACGACAGGGAGACAAGCTACAAACCATTGACCTTCTTTATATTATCCGTTTTAGAGGTTACATATAAAAGTGACGCGGATGCCCGACGGAATTAGGTTCCATAATCCTTCATTGGGCGTGGCTCAATACCAGACTCTATTATTGACGAGTGATACGTGACAGTCACGTCCCAGAAAAAAATAAATTATTATATGTCAATTTCAATTCTTGACAACTAAGAGAAAATTGTTATAAAGTGAGCCTCGGTCAGCCAAGTATGTTTTGGTGGCGAATATTCCAGCACTTATTTTCAAAAAATGATTTTTTCAAGACGAAAGCGTGGGAGGAAAATGTTCACAGTTTACCATCTTTATCCATGATTAAAATTAGTCAATTGTATTCTGCACGGGTTTTCAGTATTCCATTGACTTCTAGGAGTTAGCATCATCAGAAATCTGCTGCATTTATTACCCAGTCAGTTTTCTAATTTCTTTTAGCATAACCTAGTGGCCTGACCATTAGTCAAGTCATTCTATAGATAGACCTTGAACAAATTGCAACAGAAAGGCTTGTTACGTCAAATAACTCTTTATGTGCCCCTAATCAACATATTAAAAATCCACAAAAATCTACGCTGGAAAAACGGTTAATTTTTTAATTTACGTATAACTAATTTGCATAATTTCACAATGTTGGTATGTTTGTGTTTTCTGGAATTATACCAACTTCCAACGAAAGTCTGCCTGCGCCAAATAACTCTTTAAGTGCCCCTGTTACGCCACAAAATGTAATAACTAACACAAAATGTAATAGTAACGCAAAATGTAATAACTTTTGCCACAAAATGTAATAGTAACGCAAAATGTAATAACTTTCGACGCAAAATGTAATAACGTCGGTAACGCAAAATGTAATAACTTTTGACGCAAAATGTAATACATAAAAGTAACGCAAAATGTAATAGCACAGAATGTAATACTATTTTGGGTGATATATGTGTCTTCGAAATATAAGGATTTGTAAGGGACAGTTTTTCAGTCCCCGAAATCGTGATTTTAGAGACCAAAGGGTGATTTTTAGTCCAAAACATCTGTGGTTTTGTTAACTGGCGGACACCTCGAGGTTTTCCAAAGGTACTTCGATTTTTTTTAGGGAAAAAAAGCGTGAATAGGTGAACTCTTGGGAAATTCATATGGCGCGCCTCGGAAAAAATATTGGCATGGACAAAAGTCCTCGAAATAACACAAATGCATTTCTTTATTTTCTAAACTTAGGTACAAAACTACGATTTTTAATAATATATATGATAACCTACTATAACAACAATTATATATCCTTCAATTCATTATCTGTTAAAATGTCACACTAATTAACACACTTTGTCCAATTTTACTTCTTGCTATATCAACTTAGCTCGTGTTTTTTAATGAACATTGTAATCGTAAAAGAAGCTAATTTAAACCTTAACTGTAACCTAACTATAACTCTGAGGAAATGAAACTGAAACTGTATACTGAATCAGGGTTCTCTTAATTGCGGGCTCTCCAGTAAATCTTGGAGATACCATACCACCCATAGCCATAGGCTACTAGGCTGCTCCACTGTTCTTTCCCTTCATGTTTTTATTATTTTTCGTAAGCTAAGATGGTGTATGTCGGCAACATCTGCAAGTAAAAATACTCTGCGGTCCCTAGGGATGCATTATTAGTGTATTGCGGGCTCCTCCTATGAATAAGATGCAGAAACGACAGATGAAGGTTCGACCCACCCTTGTAAAAAACCTTGAGGTGTCCACCACAGAATGTCCCTTACCAATACACGCTTTTTTACCTAAAAAAATCAAAGTGCCTTTTGGTGTCCGCCAGTTAAGACCAGTTAACAAAACCACATATGTTCTATCCCTTACCGATACAAGTCCTTATATTTCAAAGCATATACCCCACCAAAAATAGTATTACATTCTGTGCTATTACATTTTGCGTTACTTTTATGTATTACATTTTGCGTCAAAAGTTATTACATTTTGCGTTACCGACGTTATTACATTTTGCGTCGAAAGTTATTACATTTTGCGTTACTATTACATTTTGTGGCAAAAGTTATTACATTTTGCGTTACTATTACATTTTGTGTTAGTTATTACATTTTGTGGCGTAACAGCCCCTTACCAACATACAAAAAGATCTAGGAAAATATACATAGGGGAAATGGTTAATTTCCTTATTTGCTCATAGTCAATTTGCATAAATTAAAAATGGTGGCATTTTGAGCTTTCTTGAAACACAATAAGCTGGGAAATCGTTGCGGAAGTATATATGTCAAAAAGGTAACTAAAGCATACAAAAACATTTAATCATCACAAAAACAAACATTTGACTAAGTGTTTTTCAATTTAATGGTCTTCAAACAACATTTACAAAATGATACATTTGTACCTAAAAGGCTCTCAGCGACTATAGTAATACCATTTCACTCATATGCTAACAAGTAGGTATCTCTTCCGACATTCTACTAGCTTTGTTCATTACAGTTACTGTCCTCAGAAGTCGAAATTTTTGCGTCTGAGTTAGTACAGCTGACATCTCTGTACTCGCTACGTGCAAATGAGCATGGAATAGCATATTTTCTACAACTGCACCTTCTACTGTCGGATCCTTGCTTACAGCTGCACCAGACGATTTTCAATAGATTCTCGGGAGCTAGAGGCAGATAAGTCGTCCGTGCTTCAAAGCTTCTGGATTTAATTTCTCTCTTTTTCCCATCTACTGTTGAACTTGCAAGTAAGTAGACTCAGGCGCTGTGGTAGCGTGCAGCGGCTGCAGTAGGACGGAGACTCTGGACTTGGACAGTAGCACTGCTAGTTGCTACCATCTCGCAGGAACGCCTGTAGCGTATCGCATCTAAGCCTTCAGCAGGGCGACCTCCATATATAAGCAGCATAATGCTCTTTCACCAGCGGCAACGATTTCTTTTCTAGACGATTCTTTGGTCTCCTTTCAATCTCCTTGAAGGATAAATCACCTCTCAACTTGCGAAGTACTGCTCCTTTTCCAATTCCCGCATATAATCGTGAAGTGGTATTACAGCCAGAAACAGCGTGCACAAAAGGCAATAACAAGCACAGCTCAGGACTCATCACACTCTTCAGTCGATTGATATGCCATACTCTCTGATTCTTCTTTGTTGTTTGTTTTCCTTCTGATTTGAAGAAAAGGGGGTGCGATTTCACATCAGCATGTAGACACAGAAGTACCAGAAGGTCAGTGTCCTCTCCGATAACTGGAGTTGCACATTTTATAGCCGAATCCACTGCTGTCTGGACAATTAGGAGGTTGGCATCACTTTTAGCACTTCTGTTTGTCCAATGCAACAAAATACATGTGTCTTCGTTTGAGTAATAATCATCTTGATGCATAAACTACATGTAGCAAGTACAGTGAAGGAGCTTTGCTGTTTTTAAAGTCCATCATTCAATCTTGCTAACACGTGTACTGGGCCAAATTTTTCTCATCCAAACTTTCTCCATACTTCTGAGCTTCAAGCTAGAAAAACGATTCTGCAAAATTATTATAAAGCTACGACAAACGAAACTTTGAGGATATATAGTACGTCGAACAATGTTTCCTTTTGACGTATGGATCACGATATAATGACGTCATGAAATCACGTCATCATTCCGAACAGCTGCCATCTTGGATTTCTTCTTCTTCTTTCTTTTTCCAAAACGTCAGAAATCCGCCAAAAATCAATCATAAGTAGAAAAAAACAATAAAAGAATGCTAAAATGATTAAAACAGGTAAACGTTATTGCCACAAAGTTATTTTCTTTCTTAATAAAAAACACGAAAATTTTAAATTTGGAAAAAACATGCCTGTCAAAATATGGTTGCCATGGTAACAGCAAATTCCGTGAACAACGATATGTCATACCAAATTGTTTCCAGATAAATTTCCAGATAAATTCCCAGATAACCCACCCTCCCCCCCCTCCCCCCCACCTCCCCCCGGTCTGAATAGGGTATAACATCTTCTCGTGTTCTCATTGCTATTCTTGATATGAGCTGACATAAAAAGTTGTTCAGATCCAAACACGTACACGTGCAATATATTATATTGTTTTCTAATTACGCTTATTGTTTTCAGCTATTTATTATGAACCTTTTCGTATCTGTTTTAAATATACCGCTTGGCGGCAATTTTTAATTTATGCAAACCTTTCAGTTAGAAAAATAGCAATTTAACAGTTTTCCCCCACGTCGATTTTTGTCGATTTTTAATATAAATTTTTCATCGGAAAAGAATCCAATTTTGCACCGAAAAAGTTGATTTTACAATTTAGCGCGTGCACATCGCAAAAGCAAGTGAAAACGGTAAACAAAACTCTCACAAGAAATAAATGACTTTTAATACTCACCATACGCTAACTTTTAGATTGAGCAAGTTGTACCGGCGAATAAAGTACTCCATAAATGAGCAAATGACAAGATATAAACAATTGCCGACGAGTTCATCGAAGAAAACTTTTGAATTTCGATGCGTACGTGAGGAACCCAATTCAGTGCCCCGGTGCCAATCTGTATCTTCAGAACCAATCACCGACCCGCATTTGAGACGACATTACCGCAAAATAATGTCGTCTCACTCGTAAGCAAAACTATAGGTGGATCGCGATACTGGCCTGCTTTTCAGTAGCACAAGTAAATGTTTCAACCAGTACATTTGGTCACGTGCAGGTAGCGCTGGTTTAACTACGTTAACGTGACAACACACGTCTCGATAACTATTGATGTTAAGCAATATAGGTATAATAGTATTTTAATACAGTTTTAAAGATTAAAACGATTAAGGATTCAAGGATTAAAACGAAAATAATGATGTCAGTAAATGTAGGGATTAAGGCATATTTTCCTTCCTAATGTATTTACTCATTACGTGCATGGATCGCATGATTTTTCAGTCAGTTTAAGGATCGGTGCTTTAAAGAAGAAGAGCTGATCATGGCTGTTTGTAGAGATTCCGAGAGATTGAATAATTGCTATGGGTCATGTAGATATCGTTTTTGTTTTGTTTTTGTTGTTTTGAGACTTTGAATTGTTTTTAGTAATCGAAGGGCTGAGGGCATAACCAGCCTATATTGACTTTTAGGAATTTTTTTTTCCGCTCAGATTTGCCTCGTTTTTGGAATGTGACCTACAAATTAGTTCCCAAACATCTTCCCGTAATTGTTTTCGCGAGTTTCTCCTTCGTTTTCGAGAAATAACGTGAAACAAACATTCGTCCAAGTTTACGTCGGTAACGCTTTGTAAATAAACCCTTTGTTTCTTTGAACAATGAAGATAAGTGAAACGGTAAAATGGACGCCGTTAATCAAATCACTGCCCCTTTCTGTGTTTCGAGTTATCAAAATATTTACGTTGTTGCAGCGGCTTAATGGCGTTTTTCAAACTTAGCGTTTACATGACCTAACTGATGCTACAAAAGAACATCACACCGTGTTGTTGATCAGCTGTCAACCTCTAAGTTGGCGAACAGGCGAACAGTATTTCGGTTAAAAAACACGGACTGTTTTACAGCCTCCCCCCCCCCCCCCCCCCCCCCCGCCCCTCTATCAATGTTGGAGCCTAGCAATTCAATCCTGTGACGCGCGACATTGATTGGGGGGGGGGGGGGGGGGGGGGGGGGGAGAGCCACTGTAACATCGTAACGTAAATAGCAAATCACTGTAACGGCGGCCCATTTAAACCGTTTCACTGATCTTCATTGTTCAAAGAAACAAAGGGTTTCTTTACAAAGCGAGATCGACGTAAAAACGAATGTTTTTGAATAAGTTATTTTCACGAAAACGAAGGAGAAACTAGCAAAAGAAATTACGAGGAGATGTTTAGCAACTCATTTGTAGGTCACATGGCAAAAAACTAGGCAAATCTGAGAGGAGAAAAAAAGGGTCAAAAATGCAATATAGGCTGGTTATGCCCCAGCCCTTCAATTGGTATATACCTACAATATACGTCAAAAGTCCTTGGGACACTTAACAGTGGCAATGTTGTTTGAAGTGAGAAGTCAGTATTCAATTTTTTGAACCCCTGTGTCCCCCAAGACAATGTTGGGAGGTGAAGACAAAGACCACTTGTCAGCGAAAAGGTGTCCCAAGACTTATGCCGACAATTGTTGTAGAAAAGCGATCTTAAAGGCCCGATCAAACGGTCACAACATTCTCACAACATTCTTTTTGTGACATGTTGTGACCATGCCCTGTCAAACGGCCACACAACAGCCTCTCAACATTTCAAGAACAAAAGAAATGTTGTCACAACATTGTTGTGGGGGGTGGTCAAACGGTCTCAACATCGGCTCCCAACAAATGTTGTGAGAATGTTGTGACAAATGTTGTGACCGTTTGATCGGGCCTTTAGGATACTTTTAAAAGATACGATTTTTCGTAATATATATCAGAACAAATATACTTTATTAAAGGCATATTTCAATTCCAGTGATGCGTCTTTTTGGAAATGTAAACCCGCCGATTTAAGAATTCAATGAAAATCAATATTCATCAAAGATAATCAATAGCAATTAATAAGACTCAATGAAAATCGAAAGTCACTCAACTCGAAGGGCTTTGATTTCTATTGATTTCCAATAGCAATCAATTAATTCCTCGCGAAGCGAGGCCGAAGGCCTCGCGTAGCGGGGTTTATAATTCTGACCCCAAAGAGCTCATGCGAGAGCAATTCTCGTGTGGCCTTTACGATCATATTTATTTGTTTGTTTGTGGAAATCGTGGTTGAACAGTAATGACGTCACACGGCGCGCTCTGGCCTAATGGCTTAAGGCGCTAACTTTTAAATCTGATCTTCGGGATTGAGGGCGAAAGTTCAAATCCTACATGGTCCTTCTTCTTCTTTTTTTTTTTTTTCGGTTCGAATCCAGGCCGTTTCTTTGTTTAAACCCCCTTAATAACATTGACTTCGGCGTAATCTTAGTACACGTAATGTAGAAACAGGAACGGCTGCTGAAGAATGACAATTTTACTCCAAGTTTGTTTATCGAACGAATTTATATACGGTCATTTGTGAAAAATAAACCCGGCTTTATTAAAGGGACACTGTCCCGGCGTATTAGCTCAAACTGTTATAAAATGCGCGAAATGGTCCCTAAATCTATGAAATAAGAACTTAATCAACTCTAACGAAATGATAAAAAGCAATTTCTTCAAGAAATTCCATACTGCAACAAAATTTTTACAAAATTTCAAAGATTTCCGAGCCAAATTTGAAAACTTTGAAAAACTGACATCCTGACAGTTTTTCAAAAATCTATATGGCAATCCATTTCCATCCTCGCTGTCGTTTGTCATCCTCACTTCCTAATGGGTTCCTGTCATTTGTCCGAGTGCTATTCTACAGAATCAAACCATTATTATTCAACTTCCTATGATCTAGATATGTTTCTGAGCTTCCCAAAATCATGCTAAAATCAGGACAGTGTCCCTTTAAATCTGTTATCAACAACAGGAAAAGGAAAAGACGACTCAGGAATTTCTCAAAGTACGATCAACATATGGCTTAGTTTTCATTGTAGACGTGAAGACTTGTGTCTGAAAATAATTCGCCGATCTGATATTGCGAAGAAGATTTTACCTACAAAAGCGAGGTGGTTTTCAAATCATTCGGACGGAAAAGTGGGCAAAACAGTACAGTACAAGAGCGCCTACAATTTATACAGATATCGGGAGACGAGCGAACTCCAATCGAAACCAAAACCCGGTGGCATAGCAAAACACGGCGTTCGTCCGGCGATTCTCAGAAACCTTGCAGCGATTCTTGGAAACCTTGCAGATCAAATCGCAGCGTGCCCGTTACTAGGCAACAAAAGCTTCGCGAGGACCTACGAGTCACGTATTACTAGTTGGTATTGATTAATATTGATTATTATTGATTTTATTGATTATTGATTTTCATTGATTGGACCCGCCGGGTGTTAATCTGTTGATATGAGCAGTATATACAAACTATTAATGAATTAAAGTGGATCACATCTTTATTGTATATCAATACCCTGACTTTCGACACTGACGATGCAACGTTCAACGAGATAGAACGGCTGAAAATGCACCATGGTAATGCTAAGATCTGTTTTCTAGTATTCTTCAAAATGGTATTGTATAAGTTTACTGACCTTTGGAAAAGCGTCTGTAAGTTTCTCTAGCCTTCGAGTCGAGGGAAAACACATTCCCTAAAACAGGGAGAGACGTAAAGCGCGGACCAGGCGGCATGTTCCTAAACTCGTACAGCCACCATCAGGTAATGTAAAATTAGCAACAGAAGCAACAGCAGAAGAACATTTCCAAGGCTGAGGGAATTGTAAATCGTGGCGAACACCGACTCGGACGCCGCCCATGTTTAGGCGGTAATTGACAGTATTGTCAGTGAATCACTGAAGCGTGTATATTTTCAATAACATCAGTGCTTTGCACCATTTTGTCACGCAAATTGGCTTCACCCAACTTCAACCTCGTTTCCCAGTGCTATCCGCGTGGCCGTGTGGCGCCTGGGGACGAGGTTGACCCAGGTGATGTTTTTCATGCCACTAACTATACATATATCTACATGCCAGGCGAAGTCAATCGATAGAAATCGATATCGGAAATCAATCGATACAATCGATAACAATCGAACTCACAGAAAAAAAAAATGTATCGATTGTTTATCGATAAAAATCGATAATAATCAATAACAATCGATAATCCAAAGGAGTACAGTGGAACCTTCGATATAACGATGTGCCAAGGGACCGACCAAATTAGATCATTATATCGGGAGATCGTAATAACGAATTCCCGATAACGATTTTTTCGGGAAAAGAGCCAAAAAATATCGTTATATCGGGGTATTGTTAATAATTGATTTTTCATGTACTGTATAAATCTCTATCGTAACAAGCTGTTGACAGACACGTTACATTCCTTATGCAATGAGAACTAAATTATAAAGGAAAAGTATTGCCCGGTCATATCTTTTCAAGTGTTAAGCCTCCTTTTGCATCGCGCGATGATTGATTTTATCGTTATATCGGGGTAAATTTTACGTTTGGGCTGCCAGATTGTGATCGTTATATCGGGAATATCGTTATATCGAGTATCGTTATATCGGGAGTTTTTCTCCATACATTTACTGTAACATTTTCCGGGCTGTCAAATGTTGATCGTTATACCGCCGGGAACATCGTTATATCGGTGGCCCATTAGTGTCACGGCAAAACCAAAAACTCACGCAACACAAACGCCAACTCACGGCAGAACAACGCCAACCCACGGCAGAACAACGCCAAACTCACGCAGAACAACGAAAGATTGTCACGGCGGAAGTGAAAAAGCCACGGCGGAAGTGAAATACCACGGCGAAGTATACACTGACTGCTGCTACCTTCAAAAACAAGGAACGGGGAATGGAAGAACGGGGGAACGGGGAATGGGAATGGGGAATCTTTTAGTAGAGCGAGATATACTCGTGAGAGTAAAACCATATACAGTGGAATCCGATTTCTATAAAAAAATCGGGGGAAATCGGGAGTTTGAAATATCGGGATTCCACTGTAGTGGCAAACACAACACGCAAAACATTAAAAAGACTGGCTATCGAGACGAGATCAGATAAAAGACAACTCTTCAATTGAATTGATGCAAGAAACAGGAAGAAATTAGCCTTAGCGTCAGACAAAGTATATATCTCTTCTCCAAATGCAATAGCCTCTTGGAAAGCTTACAGTACTCTCTGACGAAATTGGACACTTTGGCGAGGATGAGTGATTGAGTTAGTGAGTGAGTGATGTCCAGCTCGGGCCAGTGGGAACCGTGGCCACTTGGAGGTCCCAGGTCTCCGCCCCACCCCAGGGTCTACTGGGCGTTAGGCGCCCGCAGGAGCTAGGCATGGCAGGTGCGTCTTATGTCCCACTTTTTGTGCTTGCGTGGTTCCGCGTGGTTCCATGGACCGGTGGTCCTGTAGGTTAGAGAAAACATCGCTGCGATCGTGGGGCTGTCTGCCCGCCATCGAAGAGTGTGTCTTCTAACAGTTGGTGCGCATCTGACATGGCTGCGTTTTTAGCTGAAACAGCAAGAGTCTAATAAGATGTCATATGGGTACCCGGAGGCTGAACACGAGGGGAGAGTACTTCTTGTACTCGGTCGGTCGGTCGGTCGGTCGGTCGGTCGGTCGGTCGGTCGGTCGGTCGGTCGGTCGGTCGGTCGGTCGGTCGGTCGGTCGATCGGTCGGGTCGGTCGGTCGGTCGGTCAGTCAGCCAGTCAGTCACTCAGTCAGTCAGTCAGTCAGTCAGTCAGTCAGTCAGTCGACAGTCAGTTCAGTCAGTCAGTCAGTCAGTCAGTCAGTCAGTCAGTCAGTCAGTCAGTCAGTCAGTCAGTCGACAGTCAGTCAGTCAGTCAGTCAGTCAGTCACTCAGTCAGTCAGTCAGTCAGTCAGTCAGTCACTCAGTCACCCAGTCAGTCAGTCAGTCGACAGTCAGTCAGTCAGTCAGTCAGTCAGTCAGTCACACAATCAATATTTATTTGCCCCAATAATCAATTACAATTTCTTTGTTCTTATTATTTATGGAGCAGGTGCTCTTCACAAACCGTTTTGGGCTTTTAACGAGGAGAGCCCCTGTTACAAAAACATATATATATTAAAAAGATAAGTGTTTTAATTCATTATGGCTTTGTATATGTTTTTATTATATAGACACGAGTGTTTTACTGGAAAATAGACCACTCGTAAAATTCATACGAAACTACATCCGGGACCCGAGTGGCGTATTTTCCATATCCTCACTACTGAGGATATCGATGACGTCATTTCCCGCTTTTGCATGGCTTTTTGTGCAAAGCTGCCACAACCTCGATTCAGGCTCTCTCTCCTTTTCCTCCCTTGTCGTTGAGTAGAGAGACCCTGGTTGCGGCTGGTCACGTGACCACCCAGATTCTGGGTGGTAAAAAAATATATTCGGAGGGAGGGGTGGTAGAGTGTTAGAGTTGTTGCTGTGACAAATCTACCATGAGAGGGTGATGAGCGTTGAACCTGAGTCGCAACTCGCAGACGCAGCAGGTCTTCAAACAACTCGCAAGAAAAAAAAGCACCAAAAAAGTTTGTACATATGCTTACATGTGGTTATTCAAGCTTCTACAGGCTTTTGCCAGGCCGAAGATCACTGCGATAATCTTTTCTCGGAAACTGCTTGCGTAATTCTCAGAACTGCACAACTACGAACTACGACGATTCGATCGGAACGTTTTACAACGGAATTTTGTCCACGGAAGAAAACCGATCATTTCAAGAATTAAGTTTACATGTAAGCTTGGTATGTGAACAGCTTTAAGGTAACGAGTTTAAGTGATCGTTAAATTGTATTCACTGCAAAAACTGCCGATGGAAAAAAATTCCTTCGTACAGTCCGTTTGACATAAGCTTAATTATTTCGTGCCGTACAAGTTGTGTGATTTTCAAGGAACCGCTTCGAGCGGTTGTTGTTGTAGATTTTTTGACACCAGAAAAACTATATTATGGTCAAACTAATACAGAATCAGTTAGAGAAAATAGTAAGCTACTCTTTTATCCTAAAATTTGGACTATTTCGCTCCAAATGAATTTGTAAATGAATGCCGTTGTGTTTTAATTTAGTGAGTTCGCAGGATCAGCTGTGAACGAGCTCGCCAAGCTTATTGTTGTTTTCAAAGTTGGTTTGAGACCAAGGTGTCTGGTTTACAACCTTGTTTAGCTTTACGATCATGAACCTGTCTACTTAGTGTAAAAGTGAATCTGAAGTCGATGGTTCATCGTTATAGCCGGTAGCTTATAAATTTTGTGTTCGCAAAGCGAATTTTCCATTCTCGTATTAAATTTTCGCGCCGCTGCTTTTGTGGCTCGAAAATATCCGTCACGTATACATTTTCATGTCATGCAGTTGTAAAGAATAAAAACAAACGTTCCATACAAATAGCCTGTTTCACTTTTAACATAATCTTGCCGTATAAAATGCTGTTCCATTTTGAACCAAACTCGATTTGCCCCTTCGATCCCTTGGTTAGTAATTATTGTTCACCTTGACAAAACGGCCTCAAAGACCCACCCTCCCTGTAGGCTCGATTACCAGCCGCTGTTCGGGAAAATGAGCCCACGCTCATCCCCCGAAGGCACGGCTGGAGTCGTGAGCTTGGCATTGTTAATTTCCACCAATGAGAAACGTGCCTGCCCGAATCGAGCAGGCATAAATTATCTTTTACGGATGCAAAGCAGTTGTTTGGGCTAGTCTGAAGTGTCAGCCGTCTCCTCGCTCTAACCCCCCCGTGGGCAGGCGAGAAGAACGTCTGAAGGCCGAGCGTTATAATGTCGTCCGGTGACGTCACGCTCTAATTTATGACAATGTTGCATTTTAAAATTTCATTGAAAGCACGTTTGTATATTATACATACATCGCGGCTTGCCAGTTACAAATTCCCATACGAGATATGCCTGGATATGGTTTTATTATCGTTCTTTCACCCGCAATCGACGAGATATAAAGCTTAGGAATCGGTCCATGGAACGCGGAGTGAAATAAGAAGGGGAAATTATGAAGACATTACACGACTTACACATGATGACGGACAAACGCTAGATCTGATGCTCTTGCAGATAAACACAGTGGACGGCCGCGGTAAGACTTAACAGAGTTATTTGGCTTGCCTTGACCTTGAAATAGTTCGACTTTGAGAAAATGTACATGTCATTCCTTTAGTGATATACATCAAGCTTGAGAAAACCGAAGAAAAAAATATTTTTAAACGGCACCGGGAAACCGGATACATAACTTCTGAGTTCGGCGTACGTGCTTATTACAATTTTTTCCTCGCACCACGTCCACACCTCCCGCCGGCATACTTTGACAGCTTTTGCCTTTTGTGACCAATAAGAAATGGTCATCTATATTATCAGGAACCAATTAGATAGGAAACCAATCAAAATCTACCTACCATTTCCGCAAGAGTACGTGACGTCACCGGACGACATTATAACGCTCGGCCTTCAGACGTTCTTCTCGCCTGCCCAACGGGGGGTTAGAGCGAGGAGACGGCTGACACTTCAGACTATTGTTTGGGCTGGCGTTCGATCGTCTTCAAGAGACAATTAACCCGGCTTGAAACTCTCGAAGATATATGCAATAGGAATCGTTAATGTAAATTATGGGCATGATGTCTTTATATTTAACCGACAGGATGATTTTTTCATCCGCACCAAGGAAATACATCACGGAAAGTTCGCGCTAAGTCGGGGAGCTACAACCGCACAAGGCAACTAATGAGATCCATTTCGACATTCGACATGTACAATACACAAAACAGTCGGTTAACTTGTGTGATGAATTTTATCTGGGATTTGATGTAAAATCGTGTGGTGCCAGAACGCAACATCTCTGGCAAAATTGCATCAAAACATGCATTGTTTCTTGTCACGGACTGGTCATGTTACATCTTGTAATATTTTTCATCCCGGTTTTCAGTCATATAGCTTCACAATAAAGGCGAGAAATCAACATCTTTCGCGGAATATTTCAGATCAGATCCATTTCTTTCGAAAATATAAGAGATAATGGAAAATAAACGAATGTCACGAGCCGGAGTAGCGTTACATAAATTAATTTTGTTGATTACGTCACAGACAGGGCTGTTCGCTCACGCGTCCAGCCGTTCTTCTCGGGAGGAACGAAGACCGGACTCGAGAGATCGGCGGAAATCGAGCCTACCCTCCCTGCGGTATTGTTGTAACCGCATAGTCACGTGACCAGCCGCAACCAGGGTCTCTCTACTCAACGACAAGGGAGGAAAAGGAGAGAGAGCCTGGAATCGAGGTTGAAGCTGCCAAACTCCGGTTGAATTGCGAGCGATAGATTCGTGAAATTCACTGAAGCCGACATGAAATCGTTCACAGAGGAGTAGGAAAATGTTAACACGAAGAAAACTTCATATGACTTAAAATTATTCAACGAGTTCCTTGCAAGTGAAGACGAAAGGAGAGAAATTCGGAAAGTCCAGCCACCGAGCTACAAGAGTTCGCGGTAAAGTTTGTGCTTTTGTCGTTTGTCTATATAATAAAAAGAACATTACACGGTGGCTTGAAGATATGAATTTTATTTTCTCGTGTTAAAAAACAATATTTTACTCACTCGCTGCGCTCGTTCGTAAAATATTGTTTTTACCACTCGAAAATAAAATTCATATCTTCGCGCCGCCGTGTAATATCCTCTATGTATATGCTATTATTTTATACATAGTACTGCATAAGATATATGGCCATCCCCATAAAATGTTTTGTTTCCCGTCGCCCTCTCTCTCAGTAATGTCAGGAGCATATCACCCCGGAGCCTCTATCTATGATGATTAAGGACAACAGCGTAGTTGCACCTTCGGTTATTTTTAGAAACAAAGCAGAACAGCAAAAGTTATTGTATTCTCGGTTTTCACTGTCACGCCATAAATAAAAAAAATCGAAACCGTTCAATGAATGAATTTGATGACGTCACGTGAAAAACAACAATTGTATTGTTTTGTTTTCAGTATTGTATTGTTTTGTGTTTTTTGTATTGTAGCAAGAACGATCTCATTGGTTAAACGTGGGTGCGTGGCTCATGACATCACGTTTTCGCGGCAAAAAGAATTCTAAAAATAGCTCAAGGTGTAACTTCGCCGAGGCATAAGCCCAATAAGGGAGATGGAGGATAAACATGTGGAGGATATCATGTGGATAAACAACAAATTTAATTTGACAAGTTTTTCCTTGACAAATTTTATTTGCTCGTGTGGACGATAAACAATTTTTCTTTGACAATTTTTCTTTGTAACAACAATAATATTGTACAGCGGATTATCGTCTTTAATAGGACCCAGGTCGCGAGCAACAAGATAGGGCCGCTGGGCTCCAGGGATTCCTTGTCAAGTTTTTCTTGTTGCACGTCCACACGAACAAGTTTCGCAACTTGGCAATTTTTCCTTGACAAGTGTCCTTGTTCAAAAACTGGCACGCTTGTTTTTGAACAAGGACACTTGTCAAGGAAAAAATTGCCAAATTTCCCTTTCCGCTCGAGCAAGGAAACTGACTTGTCAAGGAAAACTTGTCAAGGAAAACTTCCTCGTGTGGAAGGGGCTTAACTCTAGCTGAAACTCTGGGGAAATTAGACTCAAAAGGAAGCACTGCTTGACCTGCGGGAACAGAACCTCGTCACGAGTTCTCGGTACTCGGGATCTACTTCACTGGAAACTTCTTACGGACGTCAAGGAACAGACTGAATTTGGGTCCAACAGTAGTTTATTCAGAGCTCACTGGTAACTGTAATTGACTAAGCTTTACAAGATGACTTACTTTTATGTGGTTGTACATGTGGTTCTATTGTTATTAAAAGTAAATACAATCTCTTGCAGAAACAAAGAAGTGGAAAATATTCTCTTTGTTTTGAAATAACACTTTCAAAATTACGAGTAGGAAACTTAAACTAATATAACACTTTTCTAAAATTACAGATGGCGAACTTAAATTAAAACTTCTACTTATTTACGAAATTGCTTTGTCATGTTAAAGTGGCTGATAGCAGAGGTAACTGACCCTTGAAAAGAAACTAATTGCACAAATAAAGCGTGATGTTCAGCTGGAAAACTTCCGTGGGGACCGCTCACGAACTCATTTCGCCGAATTCCTCTTATGAAACATTGAACAAAATAAAACTGTTTTATATTAAGTAGAAACATTTTTCCACATGTCTGGCGGACAATTTTGGTTAAACTTTTCGCAAAGTGACCTGAAAAATGCAAGAATATGCTTGGCTTTGGTGCGTGCGCGTTAGCAGAGAATGGTTGCATTAATTTATCAGCAAATTAAAAAAAAAGCCATTATAATAAAAACTTTATTGAACTAGCTTGTTCGGTCCGTATTGGGAAATATTGGTCGAGTTCTTTTTTGCAAGTTTATGGACCTCGCCTTCGGCTCGGGCCATAAACTTGCAAAAAAAGAACTCGACCAATATTTTCCCAATACGGACCTCACGCTAGTTCAATAACATCTATTTATATAACTAAAAGTAACACTTCAAATAGCTGATCCAAAGCGGACTTATATTCATGAAACTAAATCAAGTTTTCGGATACCCATCGTTTCTTTCAGAATTGACTAGAAGATACCGTTCGAGTAAGGGCCTGTTTATATGGAGAAATGTTGTCCCTGGTAGGAGGGTCACCCTCCATACCGAGCAACCCCGGGCGAGAGAACTTTTCATACATTTCTTTATACATAGTGTTACAAGAAGGTTTTTAAGTCTCCTTGCAGGGGGATTAGTCAAGTAGACGAGAGCCAAAGACTTTTTCTTTTGGATCAGCTGTTTATTTTTGATCGAGCTCCTCTCTCTGCCGTAGCCGGCAACTATCTCCTACAACTCTCAGCAAAACTGACGATTATATTCGCTCGTATCACGTCCGCGCACTGAGCTCTGATTGGTCAATAAGCACATTCTTTCATAGTCTGAAGTGTCAGCCGTCTCCTCGCTTTGATACCCAAAGACGTGCTTCGAACTTAGAGTAGAAACTTAGTAGATAACGTTTGAAACCGAAAGTGTAAGGTTCGCTCATCTAACAGTACTTTTAAAACTGTAGATTTTTGTACCAATCATTGCACAGGCGGGACAGAATGCGTCTAACCCTAAACGAACGTGATCCTAATTTTATCAGCAAAACAGCTAAAACAATGCTATATCTTTTGCGTAGCTAAGCGAGCTTTAGTTAAAGTGTTCCATTGTTCGTTGATGGAAACCACAGTTCCCGTAGTCCTTCAAATCGTACACGTTCTTACTCTAAGACAGCTTACTTTTTAAGCGAATACACTAAAAGTTACTTAAATAATCACACAAACTATTATTATTATCTAGAAGAACTATAAATCCTTGTCGTTCCAACAACATAACCGAACTGTAGCAATCTTTTCGGCATATCTAAATCAATCAGGTATTGACACAAACTTAAAAGGGTTTTTACGGAAAATGAACGAAAAGTTAATTAAACTAGGCCAGATTTGAATTGTGGTTTCTTGCAATTGGCAGGAACTAATTACGTTGGTGACCAAGCGTCGACCAACGTAATGCTTCGGTACCAAAGGACTGTAATTTCCTGGCTTTACAAATTGATCGTGAGAATGTTTTGCTAAAACAGTTGGCTACGTGAGCGAATTAGAGTGACAAGAGGCTTTGTTTGTGGGTAACACAAACTCTAAATTGATATTCAATCACACTTTAAATTAATTCATAAAACACTCGATCTTGTAAAAGTTATAAAAATATCCTCCAACAATAGCAGCAAACCGTTTACATGAAAAATCGCAAAAGTTGGCTCGGGGGGGCAGGGTGACCCTGGGTGGAGGGTCACTCGCTTTGAATGTAGGGTGACCCTGGGGGGCGGCCAACTTTTTTCCATATAAACACTTTGGCTATTGCTGTTTCACCTGCCAGGGACAAGTCGGGACATATATGCACGCGTGAGCGCGAGGGTGCCACGTTTTGGCTCGGTAGACAGGGACAAACTTTTTTAATATAAACGCTCGGTAAAAAGATGGCTCGGGGAGGAGGGTAACCCTCCTACCAGGGACAACTTTTCTCCATGTAAATAGGCCCTAAAAGTAACAATTTAAAATAACGAGTCTGAAGATGACTGATGATTTGTAAGTTGCCTTAATTATTCTATTCATGCACAGCTCTTTGTTTTCGACCAACAAAGCGACTGACCCAACTAAATGACTCGAAACGCAGTTTCCAAAAAGCTGCAATAAGAGATATTGCAAATCATTGAAAGCAAAACCAGAGTAATGCATTTTTCCCTTGTCACATTCCTCTCACCTAAAACCGAGACCTCCCGGTCGAGTAAAGAAAACGATGGGTGGTAGAAAATCAAAAACTAGGAGTCATAGGAAATTTAAAAACAAATAAAAATAGTTACATAATACTGTTCATGCGGAAACCGCGAGTGGCACTGTCAGGTTTGTCAGTTGTTCGTCACGGCGGTGCCGAACATATTACTGCTTACTTGTCACATATTACTGCCTGGCAATGATGTTCATGAGAACTCAAATACGTTTGATAGCACGTATCTTGTAAGGAACGGGGAACTGTGTACCACTGCAGATTCCCTTCCAACTCAGGTGGGAAACTATCTTCTTCAGCGACAAAAGTAAACTTATGAAGCATCCACGAAACAAACAAGAACAGCTCAACTCTGGCTAGGGCCTTCGCCAGGGCAAACCCGACGTCCAGCTCCAAAAGGATAGAAGTTGACTTGGTTGGTGATCAGCTTGCTGTCGTCGTCAATATGACGGTACGGGTTAAACACGGTGGGGTTTTTCCCAGCATTTGGGATCTAGATGAACAGACTGCATGTCGGCAATGACAACGGTACTTTTTGGTATCCGGTAGCCACAGAGCGTGGTGTCGGCCAGTGCGACATGAGGCGGAGCAAGTGGCACCGTGTTTCCAAGCCGTAGCGTTTCTATGATCGTTGCTTGGATGAGAGGCAGATGGGGGCGATCATCCAAGGAGGGATTTCGATCGCTAACTACATCATCTAGTTGGCGTTGGATGTCCTCTTGGTATATTGGATAATTGACCAAGAAGGCGATGATCCATTTCAATGTGGTGCTCGTGGTTTCATAGCCACCAAGAAAAACATGTGTCTTCGATGGTGTTAACAAGGTAGTCATCGGAAAGGAAAGAGGTTTCCTCATCACTCTTGCACTTGGTTTCATGTTTTGCATGAAGGAGACATGTGATCAAGCCTCGCAAGGGTCGTTCTGGATCGACGTCGTCTTCTCGCTCTCTCAGGAACTTGCGAATGATGTCGGAAAAATGTCAAAGACAGGCTGTATAACGCGATCATAAGCCTTAAATTGGCAGGTAATGTGCCCACGGGAAGAAATCTAAGATGGTAACTAACTGAGCATCTTCAGCATTTGCTATGAAGTCTGCGTTCAGTTTCAAAAGTTTGTTAAAATCTGGGTTAGTTGTGTCGTAGCCTTCTCCAAACGTGATTCCCGCAAATAACATTAGCAACGCCACGCATCAAGCTATCTGCAGGATCAAAAGGTTTTCCATCTTGTTCTTCCATGAACTGCACTAGTTTCTCTGCCTGGGTCGAGACTCGCCTTCCAATTAGAGAAATAATCCGAGAGGTACGGGCGCAAGGCTTTAGAGATGAGTTTTCTATGAAACTTCCAGGCAGGCCCATAGTTACCGAACACGATACCCTTGCCTCCTGTTGTAATACAAAGGTGGAAGTCTGTTAGACACTGAAACATATACTGAAGATTACAGTAATGAGTTACCAATTCGTTCTGAAACCTCTATTACACTATACTAATGAAGGTTGTGCTGTTGCGTTGCATGTATATGCACGAAAACAGCACCAGACAAGATAATCAATCAACCGGGCGTTTTACGAGTCAATGAAAAAACAAAAGCGAAAAGTGCGCGAATGCCAAATTACTCTTTGGATGCGATTGGAGACAGGATTGATTTCAATCTCTCGGCGCCCGTTTACTACGTAGCTGACTTTCTTAAACCAAGCGAAAAAGTCAATGCAAGTTCAAAACCGACTCTTAGATCAACCGAGAGCTTAGGAAATACTAGTATTGCGACTACGCCTCTGACCTAGAGTTTGGCATCAATGGAATACGTCTGTGGTCTTCCGGCATAATCAGCAGAATTCTTCACAAGCATCTCTTTAACAGCTTCAGGAGTTGACGCCATAACGAGCTTGTAACTTCCAAGTTTCATCGAGAAAACACGGCCATAGTTTTCTCTAAGGACTGCAAAATATAAAACAGGCTAGTGTGTAAACGCTACAAAACCTTTGATCTTCTTATTATCCGTTTTCGAGGTTACATATTAAAGTGATGGGGATGCCCGATGGAATTAGATTCGGAAAAGAAGCTCTGAAAGGTTCCATAATAATCCTTCATTGGGCGTGACTCAATACCAGACTCTATTATTGACGAGTGATACGTGACAGTCACATCCCAGAAAAAAATAAATTATTATATGTCCAGGCAATTTCTTTGACAAACTACAATCAAACCTGTATTAAGCGGTCACCCTCGAAAATGGCATAGTGACCGCTTAATACAGGTTTGGCGAAAAAATGTTAAACAATACAAACATGATGCAAAAACTGTAATTTTCAATTGATAAAAAGAACGCAACACAATGGCTCCACATTAATTTCACCGAAAGGCAGTTAAACGGGATTTTAAATGATTGTCTTTGGCAAGAAAATCCAAATATAATCTTGCGAATATGACAAGTGTGAACCGTTTAATGCAGGTCAAAAACAATAAAAACAGCTCATCGGGACTTGCAAAAAGGGTGACCGCCGTCGGAAGCAATTTAAGGGACTTTCACTGACGACCGCTAAATAGAGGGTGGCCGCTTAATTAAAACCAGGTTTATGTAGTTCTTGTTTATTTCTGTCTTTGTTTGAAAAACATACCCTAAGACGCACCATGTGAAAGTGCCTAACAAAGCCCTACAATAACTTTGTTTATAAAGTGAGCTGATCGGTCAAGTATGTTTTGGCGTAGAGAATATTCCATTCATTTTCAAAAATTATTTTTCTAGACAGACCAATACCAACGTAGGCGACGAAAAGCGTGGAAGGAAAATGTGCTTGTGCAGTTCACCATCTTTATTTATGATTAAAATTAGTCAATTGTATTCTGCACGATTTTCAGTATTCCATTGACTTCTAGGAGTTAGCTTTATCATAAACCTGCTGCATTCATTACCCAGTCGGTTTTCTAATTTCTTTTAGCATAACTTAGTGCTGACTATTGGCAAAATCGCAATCTGATTGGCTACACAGGCACCTACTTTGCCTCATAGTGGCTCTCCGTGGACGACGGAATATATCAGTCGCTCTCGGTTTCTATCGACTTTGATGATAGTTGACTTTGGGGTTTTCGTCCTTCGCCAACCATCAGCCGATACAAACCTATCGAGCTTGCAGTCTATAAGCTGTTGATATGAGCAGTATACCAACTATTATAATATATTCAACAAAAATATGCAGCTGCTGATTGGTCAATGACGAGTGCATGAAATAGTTCATTGGATATAAAAACGGTACCGGACAAGTAGAGACTCGATAGAGACGTTAAATTGTCGCTTTAATGACATTGAAATAAGCTTAAATATTTCTGAACTACAGTACTGTGATTCTTTCAAAAAATTCACGCTTCCTTGGTTTGCCTGCGCGTTCAAATAAAATATTGAGGACTTTGGAAACCAGTGAAGCGTTGTGTACAGAGTAGCGTGACGGCCGCAGCAAAATTTTGTTGAGAATATTATAAACAAAAAATCGTATGAAGTGCTCGTTCATTTCGTGATTTATGGTCACTCGTGATGTTTTGAAAGTTCTCAAATAGCACTCGCCTGAGAACTTTCAAAACATCACTTCGTGCCCATAAATCACGAATTGCACTCGCAGTTCATACGATTTCCTATACTTATTATACGACATAGCATTTTAGAGTGCGAATACGCACAAAGACGCGTACGAGTGCAAAATATGAGACCGTATTCAACGGGTCTTAGTCCTCCTGCGACCAAATAGAGTCCCAATGGTCACAACATACAATCCCAAAAACACGGCAGTCTGTGGAATCTTAAGTCGAAAAATTTCAACATTTTTAAAAATGACGATTCAACGAAAGTCATTTTCTCTCGACCGCCTTTGAAAGCCTACAGACGTGCCAAAAAACCTGAGGGACCTGTTGGCAGAGCGGTTTACAGCCAAATCATTCGCGTCAAACCAGGTACTTTTCCTTGCGGGCGAACCATCTGTCGTACTTGTCCACCTCAATAAACAACACCAGGAGGAGTGATTATGATCACAGGGCATTTTACGTGCACATCAGAGAGTCTGATCTACTGCATCTTGTGCCGTAAATGCTCTACAGCAGTATTATACATCGGAGAGACAGCACGCAGATTGGCTGATCGCTTTAGGGAACACCGCGTCGACGTCATCAAGAAGACAAGGGACCTGCCTGTCCCACACCACTTCAACAGTGAAAATCACTCGCTCGACGATATGTTGGTGGCTGTGGTTAAAGCAGGCTTACCACAACCGGATCTCTAGCCTGCGAACGAAGACGTATTTCGGAAATACGTCTGCGTTCGCAGGCTACAGGATCTCCGACAGCGCGAAGAAATGCGATGCAGTATTAAATAACCGCACCCTTGCTCCTCGTGGTTCTGAATCGTGATTTCAGTTGAATGTAAGGGCTCACCGACCTACACACGCTGCGAACAGTTTAACAGTTTATTTGCATACGACTGCAAATAAACGGATTTTTCCTTGTAGTTTTGTCACCCTGAAGAAAGCAGTAATGCCAAAAACGTCGGTCGTCAATTATGACTTCAAATAGTGCCAACAATCATTTTACTCAACATTTACTTCAAGGCGCTACGCAGTTTATACTTGTATCAACTTTTATCTTAGTCCTCCTGACCGCGCGCTACGGGAAAACACTGTTGAAAGCCTATATTTTAGGAAATAAATTATGTCGTATAATAAACAACTTTATTCAGCGGAAAGTTGTGTAATACGGCTGGGCATTTTTACTCGTCAATGTTTATTTTTTTTAAACTGACTCGTAAAAAAATACCCAGCCGTACCAACTTTCCGCTGAATAGCCTCTATATATTAATGATTCAAAGTGGATTATTATTGTATATCAATTACAATATAAATAATAATGCACGCGGGTCGCACGCTAGCGACTTGTGCGCTATTGTGTGGTCGCAGAATCACTTCAACCTAAAATTAAACTTTAGGTAGTATTTGTACAGGGCGGACTTTTCATTTTTGCTTTTAATGGATTTTGATGGAAGTCACTTTGCCTTGACTCTGGAAGTGGTAGGAGAAACCTTTCTCGCTCTCTGCAAGTGAAGCGGCAGATTCGTTGATGAACGGTTCTTGTCCAATTTCGATTTCTTTGGCCTGGTTTTTTTCCGACGAAAACGAACACAGTTTATTTTTCTTTTAGAAGACATCAAAAGAAACAGACGAAACAGGACGAAGCAATATTTTCGCAATATTTGCGGATGGACAACCTCGCAAACAAAAACAAAAACACTCGAAAAATCGCTATGAAATCTGATCAAAGCAAACAAACTAACGGTACTTCAGTGTTAAACTCAGACGAGACCTGCCCTTACTAAAAATAGAGGGGTTTAATTGTACAATATTGGAACGCTTTCAAATTACGGTCTGTTAATTTCTCTCAAACAAAACAATTGTTTCTGAATATTATCGCAGAAGCCAAGATAATCGATCATCGAACTGTCTGCCACATCAACAATGAGTTATGTTGACACGCGATTTTGCACTCCCGAAATAAAAAGATAAATGTACATCCACTAACATTTCCCACGATCAAACTTTGTTTAAGTTCTATAACAGGAACAAAAGGAGAAACTACTCTTGAAAGAGATGTTATTACGAGGGACAACTGCACGTAAACAATCTCTGGGCTTCAAGGGCTCAGCGATTTTCAAGAACGGCATCCGGATCTGCGCGATGAGAAATATTCGTTGCGGGTCAGAAAATTATTAAAGAGGTTTACGAAATGATTGATGTACGTGGATGAGGAGCTTTTGATGCGTTTTTCGATGAAAACGGAGCGTTTCGAAAACTGAGCGTTATAAAAACGGGTACGTGTGGACGGGGCCAAAGTCAACCTCGTCCCCAGAGCCACCGATTCTTTTGGATGCTTCTAAAGGATCGCGGGCTCGCGGGACGAGATTGGGCCTTAGTTCTGGACGGGGCCTAAGTCTTTTATGTGATGTGATTTTTAATAAACTAGTAATACGTGACTCGCAGGCCCTCGCGAAGCTTTTGTTGCCCTAGTAACGGGCAACGCCTGCGATTTGATCTGCAAGGTTTCCAAGAATCGCTGCAAGGTTTCTGAGAATCGCTGGACGAACGCCGTGTTTTTGCTATGCCCCCGGATTTTGGTTTCGATTGGAGTTCGCTCGTCTCTCGATATCTGTAATAAAATTGTAGCGCTCTTGTACTGTTTTCCCCACTTTTCCGTCCGAATGATCTGAAACCACCTCGCTTTTGTAGGTAAAATCTTCTTCGCAATATCGGATCGCGAGAATTATTTTCAGACACAAGTCTCCCGTCTACAATGAAAACTAAGCCATATGTTGATCGTACTTTGAGAAATTCCTGAGTCGTCTTTCCTTTTCCTGTTGTTGATAATGGATTTTAATAAAGCCGGGTTTTTTTTTTCACAAATAAACCCGTATATATAAATTTGTTCGATAAACAAACTTGGAGTAAAAATTGTTATTCTTCAGCAGCCGTTCCTGTGTATACATTTACGTGTACCAAGATTACGTCGAAGGTCAATGTTATTCCAAAAGAAAAAGGGGGTTAAAAAAAAAGAACGGCCTGATTGAACCGAAAAAAAAAAAAAAAAAAAAAAAAAAAGAAAGGACCATGTCGGATTTGAACTCACGCCCTCAATCCCGAAGATCAGATTTAAAAGTTAGCGCCTTAAGCCATTAGGCCCACGAGCGCGCCGTCGTGACGTCATGTCATCCCCCAACTCCACAAACAAACAAATAAATAAATAAATATGACCGTAAAGGCCACACGAGAATTGCTCTCGCGTCAGCTCTTGGCGGGACCAGAATTATAAACCCCGCTACGCGAGGAATAACACAGAAAACTTGTTTAAAAATGTTGGGCGGGATCGAGATTTCGACGAAAATGAGGGCGGGATGGCGGGATTAACGAGAAAAAATAGGCGGGAAGGCGGGATCTGGGAAACCTATTGTGGACCCTCGATCAATGCCCTGACTTTGGACACTGATGATGCAACGTTCAACTGAGAAAATGCGCCATGCGTAATGCTAAGATCGGTTTTCTAGTATTCGTCAAAATTGTATTGTATAAGTTTACTGACCTTTGGAAAGCGTCGGTAATTTTCTCAGCTTTTGAGTCCATGGAAAACACATTCCCTAAAACAGGGAGAGACGTTAATCGCGGACCAGGCGGCATGTTCCTGAACTCGTAGAGCACCATCAGGTAATGTAACATTAGCAACAGAAGCAACAGCAGAAGAACATTCCAAGCTGAGGGAATTGTAAATCGTGGCATACATCGACGCCGCCATGTTTAGACCGATGATTGGCAGTGAATCACTGAAACGTGTATATTTTCAATAACATCATCAGTAATTTGCACAACCACAGGCCACCCAAGCTAAAGATAAGACGTCACGATATAAGCGGTATTGTGTTAGAAAGGGATTGTATGCGGAACGTAACGGTTATGTTTAAGAATAATTTTATATAAATCGAATGTTTTGTGTAAAAACGACTTACCCTGTTAGTGGTAGTATAGGGATGTTTTCGTCCTTTTTCGAACAGGTCTAGGTAAGGTCACTCTAGATCAGGGGGGGATAGAAACTCCTTATAAATGGTTTGCATAGTGACGGACATAGCGGTGCCGGGCAACCGAGTGTGTCGCAGTAGCACTCAACTAGTTGCCTAAAGAGGATTGTCCCACGGGAACTTATTAACAATAAAAAAGCTTGTCAGGCAAGAAATTCACACCTAAAAATTAGTATGCATGATAACAAAAAGGTGTTTTTCCTGGGTTGTTTTCGCTTGAAAACGAAGGACGTGTTTTTTTCGTTGTTGTCTGATTTTGCTTCGCCTCCGTGTATTGCGATGTATTTCGTCCGACTTCGCTCCCCGTTCCAGTAGTAGCACCACTAAAGATCAGGCCAAAAATCCGCCAGCGCTGTGTTTACAGGCTACACGCGTACAGCTCTCTCGCTGCGAGCTTGAAAAAAGTTTCCCGGGTTAGAAAACAATGAAGTGTTGGTTGACGTCATTCTTAGTAACGGCTTGCCAGTTGACAACACCCGATTCGCACTGTTGGTCTGTTGCCCGGCACCGCTATGTCCTCAAAGAAAAGTGCCGGCTTTTCTATCCCCCCCCCTGCTCTAGGTAAATCATTAATATGTATAAGTGGATAGGTATAGGCGGCCTAGAGTAAATCATTGATATGCAATTAGTGTCTTCAAAATACGCCCCCTTTAATTTCTGAAGTTAAATTTCCATATCTTAGAGGGCGTTTCAAAAAACGCCCCCCCTTCTCAAGAAAAGTTTGATATTTTAGAGGGCTTCAGTGTTTCTTTCGAAAACGCTGATCACATTTAGAATTTTTCTGAAGATGGCTGAGAGAAAGGTAACGAAGATGGCTGAGAGCAAGGTAATAAATGAAGAAACTGCTTTGAGCAATAGCAGTCCCTTTATCCTTTGAAATAATCGAATTTTCAAGGATAAACAGGGCCAAAACACGGGGCAAATAAGTCGAAAGGATGCTGTAAGGACACGGAATGGCCTATGTATTTCCGAATTCGCTCTGAAAGCTTCCATACCTTATTGTTCTTTGGAGTTTCCAAGGTTTAAAATACCTACAATAAGAGACAAGTTAGTTGGGACAGTTGTGCTCCCCCTGCCCCTCTCAATGTTGGTTTGTAAGATTGGATCATCAAATTGCTCCCGGAAACTGGGGGGCAGAAAGTGCCCGGCGCTGACTTCAAATTTATCGTACTTAAAGAGCATTTCAAGCAATCATAAACCAAACTTTATGACTTTTTCCTAAAAATTATCTGGAAACATTTGGTGTGTCAATATTTTGATCACGTGTCATGATGTTTCCATGGCAACCCAAGTTTTGACAGGCCGTTTTAGCCACATTTGGTATTTTCAGCTTAATTTTCAGTTTTCATGAGATTTCCGCTTTCTACGAATAGTTTCCTCCAAAATCTTTGCAATTTTGCCATCCTTATATTGTTTTCGATGTTTTCAAATCAAATTTTGGTGATTTTCTGACATTTCGAACAATTTTAAAAATCCAAGATGGCGGACATTTTTAAAGTATGACGTTATTTTGGCGTGATATGATATCACAATTGATTCGTGATTGTCACTAAAATAAACATGTTTTGAATGCTTTATTACACCACATAAGTTTCATTTTATAGCACAAATAACTTTCGAGATACAGATCGTTTTACCCAAATTTGTTTTTTTTTAGCTTAATTTTCAGTTTTCATAAAATTTTGCTTTTTACGATGAAATCTTTCCAAAATCTTTGCCGTTTTAGCATCTTTATATTTTTCTTTTTTTTTCAAAACAAATTTGGAGATATTCTGACATTTCTGAACAATTTAGAAATCCAAGATTTAGGATCCAAGATGGCGGATTTTTTAAACGTATGGCGTCATTATGGCGTGTAAGACGTCATAATTGACACGTGACTGCCACTAAAAATAAAGATTTTCGGATGCTTTACACACCATGTAAGTTTCATTTTCATAGCGTCAGGCTCAGAAACGAAAAAAAGGATAGGGTTAAGCAATTGCTGGTTTGATCAACATTACAAAAACTGTTTGCTTGCATGAACAACGCCAGGAAACAGGTAAAAGAGCAGGAAGAAATATACGTTTTGTCCAAATTATAGCTTTTGTAGCGTTTTTCATAACCGAGTTATTACCAAACGAATTTTTAGAAAATTAGTATTGGTAATCGCATGGGCCGAGTAAAATTAAGGATTAATATCACTTGTGTTTTCAGAAGTTGCAGAAATTGCCCTCGTCGCTGCGCGACTCGGGCAATTTTCTGCAACTTCTGAAAACACAAGTGATATTAATCCTTAATAATTTTACTCGGCCCATGCGATTACTTGTTTATGACGTAGAGGGCAAAATTTCGGAAAACATTCAAGGCGCCGACTAAATTCAGCCGGCGGAACGAAAATATTCATTCCTAAAATCACACCGCAGAATCACAGCGAGATCGAAGCAAACCCTTACGTTCACAACAGGATAACGTTATGTAAGTCGTTGAAAATAATAAAAAATAACAAGCTTACACTCCCACAAGTAAAAGTAATTTTATTCACCTGTTTGCTTTGAAGCTTTCCGCTGCGAGCTGCTTTACATGTCAATCCTACATCGATAAAACAGCAAACGACGACTCCAAACAAACTTGTAGAGGTAATTTCTCCCGTTTAATTTGTCCTTTCTTCTTTCTTTGAACAAACTCTGTGCTCTTTACTCTGGGTTGCACATGACGAAGCCCGGGTATAACACAGAAGTGAAGCGAAGAAGTCAGTTGGCCGCCATGAATGAATTTTGTCGCAAACTCGCCAAGTGTCTCGCTGATGTTTTCTAGTTTTCAACTGAAATAATGATCTACTGTTGTTTTCGAGTGAAAACACTGAGATTCAGCTTTCGGAATTTCGTTTCAAGCTATCCACCGGTTTTCATTCCTTTTTCATCGAATAACTCGGGAAACTGAATTCAAAACTCCGAAAGCGACGTACAAGCGAGCGCTGTGTTTGAAAAATTCTGCTCAAAATCCCGCCGTCAAGAAGCCAACTAAGTGCAGCGCGCTCAGCCAATTAGGAGCGAGGAATTTTGCCGCTCATCCAATTAGGATCAAGCAATTTTGCCCCGGGCAAACCAAAATTATTGAAAAATGCCCTCTGTCTCAGCCAATCAGCATTCAGTAATTTTTCCCTCCATGTTTATAACAGTATTTAGTATGCCGCCGCCATGTTTGTGTGTCCTTCAGGGGCACAAATATGGCCGCCATAAAATTGCACAATAAGTAGAGTACCGTCATTATCATTAGCTTTAACTTCAAATCTGTTTAGACATCACTTCTAAATTATTATCACGTCTAAAAATTTAAAAATGACATAAAAATATCCGTTTTTGTGAGTTCAGAAACACATTCATCCGGGACTTCACAAATTTCAAAATGCTCTATTCCAAAACGAAGCACTGGATCAATACCAAACTTTGTATAGAGAGTAACGATTTTCATGTCTAGAATATATAAAAATAATAGCTTTGCAGGATTGACAGTTTAGATTTTAGAATTTTGATGGCGTCAGATGAAAACAAAGAATAGACGGAAGTTTCTATGGGTTTACGGTGTGATAAACCCCTGGGAGAACACTCAAAAAGCTTGTAAATCACGAGCCGTTTAATAGGCGAGTGATTTACAAGCTTTTCTCGTGTTTCTGCCAACATCCCAAGTGGTTTATCACACCGTAAACCCATAGAAAGTGCGGTCTATTGCTTTTATGAAATAACTATGGAAAACATTTGTCAAAGAGAGAAATAAATTTATTTTATTATCGTGATCAAGTTGCTTATTCTCATCACATTCATGGAATGGCGCGAGAAACCAATGACAACGGCTGAAAGAATGAAAACACAAATTCAGATTCACGGAAAAATCCGCTAAGCGCTAAAAAAATTGCGCTATGATAATCAAAAGGAAAGGAAATACTTCATTGGATTAAAAGCAGAAAATATAATCAATGATTGAAAATAACTTTGACGGAGAAATCGAGGAAATTATGGTCGGAATCGGTCGCTGCGAAACTGAGCGACTGCACGGAAAGTTTGCAAGCTTACAAACTTTCGGAAAGTTCAGAATTTTCATTGGTCTTGGAGCAGTGATTTAGCAGTTATTTTCGTGAGCTTTATCATTGGAATAAAGGTTAACGTTAGTCTCGGGAACTCTACTTGTGAACTATAAAGTCTACAAAGTCCGCATTTCTCCGCATTATGCTGAATGAAAACTATTTTATGCTAACCGAAGTTTATTCAGTCATCGTGTCATTTACAGTGTCATGGCGCATAGAACTTAATTGTCGAAAGCTATCATTACTCTACTCTTTTATACACCTTTTTCTGCTTCGTTTTAAAACAAACTTCCAGTGAGGCGTCCACAAAATCTACAGAAAGCTCTAAAACTTCTACCTGTACTCTTGCGTAATAAGGAGTAGTAAAATATTGTCAAACGAGCTCGAGATTTCGATTGACCCAAAGTAAAAACGATACCTTTTAATTTTCTCCACTCTACGGATTTAACTGAATTACAAATGTAAGTACTTGTTATAGGATTTGTGGGTGCAATTGTAAAAATTCAGTTGAAGCTTTAGCGAAAGTTCAGAACGTTTTGAGCCATTGTTATCGTTTACTTTTCAAGTGTTGTTTTTACTTTCAATTGTCTTTGATTTGTGGTCTTCATTTTTTCCTCGCAAATAAAGTAAATGTTGAATGAAAATATCTTCCTATTGATTTATTGATATCAGCACCTGAGGCAGTGAAAGTTGGACAATCTTTCGTCCTTCCGCGGAGTGCAGCCATATTGCAAATAAAGTTTAATTTTGTCAGTTGCTCTCGTTATCTATGTGTTTACCGGTACAATAGTGGTTTTCGACCAATCAGAACGCGCGTAGTATGTCAGTTATTTTATAAAGTTCATTGGACGAGTAGGTCGGAAATCATGTTGATCTTATGAAACGCTCCGAAATAATTATTGCCACATGGCTATCACTTATTTACAAACATCTGCTGAATATTTCTGCTTAACTATGAAGTCTTTCTTGATGACATGTTGTAGTAGAATGTAAAATGCATTGGAATTAATGAAGGGATTAGTTAATTAAGATTTACCTTGAAACAAAATCAGGTACTAGTAGGGTCTGACAGTTTCACTTTCTCCTCTGCCTACCAATAGTTTGTAATAAGGCTTTCTGCAATTAAACTTCTCTAAAAAAAGTACGCAGAGAGGGAAATATCTAGCAGCCAAATGTGCACTAACCTGAAAGAGCTAACCTTCTCTGTTTGAAGACGGGTCATTTCAAAATATATCATTTTTGAGGCTAAAGGAAGTAGATACTGATTGGTCGGTGTGAAAAGTAGACTTTCTAAAAGCCCTTTCCAATATTATTTTTCCCTTTCGTTGGTTTTCGTTTCCTCGTTGCAATTGGAAAGGACTTTTCCCCACTTGCAACGCGCCAAATTTACCGGTGGATTTTTTACCGGTGACGCCGTCAATGCATGTTAGCCAATGGACAAACAAGTCTGTTAGTACGTCATAGCCTCGCGCGCGATCATCGCGAGTTTACTCGAAGCGATCGAAGCAGAATTTTCAAACACAGCGCTCGCTTGTACGTCGCTTCGGAGTTTGACTTCAGTTTCCCGAGTACTAGTTATTCGATGAAAAAGGAATGGAAACCCGGTGATAGCTTGGAACGAAATTCCGAAAGCAGGATCTCAGTGTTTCACTCGAAACAACAGAAGATTATTGCAATTGAAAACTAGAAAACTTGCATCAGCTAGACACAATTCATTCATGGCGGCCAATTCAACTGAAGACTAACTGACTTCTTCGCTTCACTTCGGGCTTCATCGTGTGCAACCCAGAGTAAAGAGCATAGAGTTTGTTCAAAGAAAGAAGAAGGCCAAATTAAACAGGATAAATTACCTCTACAAGTTTGTTTGGAGTCGTCATTTGCTGTTTTATCGATGTAGGATTGACATTTCAAGCAGCTCGCAGCGGAAAGCTTCAAAACATGCAAACAGGTGATTAAATTACGTTTTACTTGGCTTGTGTGTAAGCTTGTTATTTTTTTTATTTTCACGACTTACAGTAACAATCAACGTTATCCTATTCTGAACTTAAGGGTTTGCTCGATCTCGCTGTGATTCTGTGTGATTTTAGGAAGGAATATTTTCGTTCCGCCGGCTGAATTTAGCTTCGCGTCTTGAAGGTTTTCCGAAAATTTTACGTTTACCTTATTATAGGAAATTAACGCTCCATGAAATTTACGCGAATTTTAAAAATTCGCGTTAATTTAAGTCGCGTTAATTTTCGCGACATTAATTAAGTGGAGCGTTAATTTCCGCGACCTTAATTGCCATTATTATAACCCCAAATTCTGGATTCTATGCAGACATATTTGACACTGAAGAAACGATCGCTTTCTCTTTTCTCCCCCCCCCCCCCCCCCCCCCCCCGTTCTACGGCTACTATTTCCTTCCACATATATTCAAGCTGAAAATAACTACTGGAATGAAGTAAAAGCATTCCGTCTGACCACCTGATTAACTGATTAGATATTCATGACGCATAGCAAAATTGTATTCAATTGTAGAGATTAGTTTTGTGTTGTGAAATTGTAGTGAAGGCTTTTACAATCTCACTCATATTCAGTCGTCAATTGTTATGCATATCCTCAGTGTTACTGATTTTCCGGTATTCTGCTCAGATTAATTCTGCTCGAAAATGCGGTATTATGCGGGCAGAATGCTCGCGTCAAAAATCGCTTATTCTTCTCGAAATTCTGCCGGCAGACTTTATGCAAACCTACAAAGGGAAGTATTCTAATAGACCGTTTTGACGTCACACGCACAAAGGTTGCTGGTACTTGTAGTAAAGCCTGCGAGGTTACGCGGGAACCTCGCCGGAAGCTCCTCGCTGGCAACTGAGTGAAATCTTCACAGCGGTTCGTAATTTGACTTTTTTGACTGCAGTTGTTTGTCAAGAATGTATGGATATCGGTGATAGCTTTGGAAAACAATAGTTGAGCATTGATTTTCAGTGTTTTCGTCAAGAATTTCAGTGTTTTCAGCGTATACGTACTACAGTTATTCGTGTTTACGGCGACTAAAATTCATGAAGCCAAGGAAGTTTCACTTCGAATTGTTTTTAAATAACAACATAAACCTTGAGCTTACAACCGTACAGCTTTACCATGCAGCAAAGAGGAAATAAATTGTTCTTATGGACGTACGGTCAGTATAACAAAGAAACTCAAATTCAATTGGAGAAATTATTCTTCAAACGCGTTTGTATTGTCCGGGATTTTCAGCTGAACCGATGCCGAAATCTTTACGACGTACGCGACGTAGGTAAATAAAATTGACTTAAGTTTACTTGTTGTTTGTCTTCAATCGTAAGTTGTATTTTATTTTAGCAAATTAACCTTGAACTTGCATTGCGGTAACAGTTTGCTCTTTCTTGTTCTGTTCTGTTCGTGTCAATTTTAGTTTTAGTACGAGCGAGCGAAATTATCTGAGTTTAGTGCGAGCGAGCGAAATTATTTTTACACCCGGCTGGCTGAAGCTGAGTTTTCTTACTTGTCGATACTTGAAAGGCAACCTTCTAAGGTTTTTACTTGCGTAAACATTAGCTCCCCATGTCATGAAAAGGTGAAAGCAATGTGTCACTTAAAACTTTCACAAATTATCCGCGCTGCTTGCCGGAAATTTTTGAAAACTTTGCGTGAATACACGCGTGTAACAAGGCGTGAAATTACGCGACACTTTCATTGGCGACACTTTCATTGGCGACACTTTCATGCAAGATTATCCTCCCATCTTTCAAGGTTTTGGATGCGATTTCCACTTATGGAAGGTCCTCTACACTTTAACCATCGTCTAAGTTGTTCACAATGACAATTATTTGGCTTTTTTCTTTAAACGAAGCATATTTCGCGCAGAACCTCGCGCGAGGTTCGCGATCTTTACTACAACTACCCGAATCGTCATAATGAAAACGGTCTATTAGGGTGGTTGTTCTCGGTCGTCTCGGCCCGGATCAGTCGAGGCCGGATCGAGGCGGAATTATGATGGATTTCTACTGGTGAGGGTCTTTCACCATTTTTAAATGTACGATATGAAGATGTTGAATGCCGAATAGAGTTCAATTGGATGAGTCATGAGATCAGAAATTATACATTGTAATCATGTTCATCTTAGGAAACAATCCGAAATAATTGTTGCCACATGGTTATCACTTATTTACAAAACATCTGCTGAATATTTCTGCTTGTTAACTATAAAGTCTTTCTTGATCACATGTTGTAGTAGAATGTAAAATGCATTGGAAATAATGAAGGATTAGTTAATTAAGATTTACCTTGAAACAAAATCAGGTACTAGTAGGGTCTGACAGTTTCACTTTCTCCTCTGCTACCAATAGTTTGTAATAAGGCTTTAAAATCCCAGTGAGTCGTATCTGCAATTGAACTTCTCTAAAAAAAGTACGCAGAGAGGGAAATATTTAGCAGCCAAATGTGCACTAACCTGATAGAGCTAACCTTCTCTGTTTTAAGATGAGTCATTTCAATACATATATATATATCATTTTGGAGGCTAAAGGAAGTAGATACTGATTGGTCGGTGTGAAAAGCGGAGCTGGAAATTGAATCACAAGAAACTGTAGTAGCTTATTATCCGGGGGGGGGCCAATCAAATGCTTCTCATCGGCTGAATTTATGCATGTTTTTCTATTCAAACTTTTAGTGAAAGGCGTCAGACAGTCAACCAATTTGAAAAGAAAATGAATAAGCAAAGATTCAGCGAATTTAGAAGTGATCTAATCAATCTCGTGATATGATTATCACTGAATATCTAGGAAATTCTAGAATTCTAGATATTTTAGAAATTCTAGATATCTAGAATTTAGGAAAAAAAGTATCTAGAGCTTACAAATGTCAATCAAGATGGACTACAAGAAGACATTTATAAAAAGGTATTAACACAAATGAAATTGAGTATAAAACTTGATCGATTGATGGATTATTGTGGTATTGACGGTGATTTGAAGAGAAGCAGTCCTGAAGAGTGCATTGAAAGTGTGAATCTATTATCCAAGGCTATTGGCAGCTCACATAAGAAGATTATTTATTATTCGTCTTTGCAAGGTGACTTATTACAAGCTGTAAAGGATTCTACAACATCACGCACATTTATTTCTTTAGTTTCACTTACTCAGATATCAAGATCCTACGCATATTTTCTTATTAAACTGTATAAACTTGTGGTTCAATATCCAAGGTTGTTACATTGTGAATTACCGATAAGATTTTTTTCAAAGTATTTGCATATTATGAAACAAGTATGTGAAAATGATCCGCTTAAATGACAATAGCTAGGTTGCTCATTCCGTTTGAATTAAAAATTGGCTCTGACATATGATAATCAGTTGTTAGGTTGTGATGTGAAACAGATAATTTGTTATGATTCAATGTGATTAAAATAATCTCTTCTAATATTATTTAGTAAAAATCTACTACTACACTAATGCAAATGAGACACTCTGATTGGCTGAGCTACTCGTACACTATCAGCCATTAGTGTGCAGTGGCTGGAGGTCGTCTACAAAATTGCGGTTTCTTCTCGTTTCTCCGAAGTTTCGGAAGAAGATTTAGAGTTAATACTAGACAATTGTTATGATTTTACTAAAACAATTAGATTATTCGCTCTCAATTTCTATGATGTGATAGTTGATTCGGCCTACGGCCTCATCAACTATCACATCATAGAAATTGAGAGCTCATAATCTAATTGTTAAAGGGGCACTGTCACAAGGACGCATGCGGCAGTCTCGCGAGTCGAACTTGAAAAGGTTAGGCTAACTTTTTCAAGTTTGAGTTGCCAAATCCAAAATGGCGTCGACTAGTGGCGGCGGCACGGTGGAAAGCGTAGTAATTCTGGGCGAAAAAGAATATTCAATACCCCGACAAGAGCCAAGAGAGCGTGGACAAAACCCCATAAACGCATTTATCTTGAAGATAACAGTTTCAAAACATGGCTTGAAGCGAAATTCGTTGCAGGTCACGAAGGATACAGTGATAAGATACTGTCTTCGCGACACATTTGTTGTTGAGGAGACGAGTGATCGAAACAGATGTGACCTCAGCTGTGACCTCTCACGCGAAACGTACAACACGGCTTTCCGTTCGAAAGGCTAAACGCCGTTCACTACCCGAACGGTTAGCAAGCCGAACGGCTGCTACTACCCGTTCGAAAAAAATGTTCAAACTGCTGCCGCTACCCGTTCGAAAAAAATCTTCACCCGTTCGAAGCTAAGCCAGGTAATCCGTTGAGAAAAAATATTGAGCGGCCGTTCCAACGGCAACGGTTATCCTTTGAAAACTTCTGTACAGATGAATAAATCTAAGCTTGGCTGTCAAAAGTGCGTTGCGTTACAGCCGTTGCAAAAATATTTTGTATGCAAATCATGTTTCGGAAATACGTATGCGAACAGCGCACGCTGTTACAGTAATATTATGACTTTATCTGTTTTACATAATCGTGATTAGAAACAAAATACATGCAAATATTTTCACTAACCGTCATTATGGAATGGCGGCCAAATAATTTATGGTCGACAGGAAGTGAGCAGTTTTCGCGCATGCGAATCCGTGACAGTGCCCCTTTAAATAGAATGAATATGAAATGCGATGAATATTTTTATAAAGTACTAGAAGATTTCTGTGATGTTGAAATAAATGAGTCTCCAAATAAATGTTGTGAAAGCAAGTAATTATCAACGACAATGGAATTAATGTATGTAAAATTTGCGGTCAAGTTTCTTCTTATGATTATGTAAACGAATATATAGACTTTCACAAAAATAAATATAGAATTAAGCGAAAATCCATTTACAATAGTACATATCATGTAAATAATTAATGATGATACTCTTTATAAACATCAGCGAGAAATATCAACAGAAGAGAGAAATAAATGTAATCATATATTTAAGCAAGTTGAGTTAATCTTTAAAGAGCTTTATCCTAACTCGAAAAGAATTATCAAACTAAATTATATTTTTTATCAGATTTTTATGTTTTTAAGCAACGATATTTATAAGTTTTTCAAACTACCATCAAATAGGAAGACATTAGAAAAATATAATAAAATATGGGATCAAATTGTCAACTCTTAAAGCTGTTGATGACAGGGAATCCAAGTGTAACATTCACTATGAGAAGATTTTATCATATTTATTGTAATATTTATCAACGATTGGGCAGTTATAAGCAACCATATTATCGATGTTTGTCATTGTTAATGTTAGATTATCACGACTGAAATGGCTAGTTCTCATACTGTTTTTTTATTTCATTCAGTAAGTGTGTATAAGATTGGTAAGTATTTTGACATGTCTTAATATTCATATCTAGATTTTTATGTTTGATGTAACCTTGTATTAACAGAGCAACACTTGATATGGCTACTAATGCAATTCCACCTAAAGAGCTTGCTAAACCACCGCTAGCAAATATAATTGAAGGTCCATCAGCTATTATTTTCCATTTTCGGAATTTTTGTAAGCTTGTTTGTAACACCAACACTTTCGATGGTATGTTGAGTAATAAGCCTTCAGTTCTTGCACTTCCTGATTATTAAGTGATTCTGATATGTGATTGAAGTTGAATATATTTTGTTTCATATATATTTATTAGATTAATCTTTATACATGCCATTATTAATTTCATTAAGTAGAATTTGGTGTATTGGTTGTATATTATCTATATCATAAAATTTATTTGAAAATGCTATTAATTCTGTTTTAAAAGGCCATCCTGTAAAACGAATATTATTAATTTTATTCAAACGTTGAGTATATGATGTATCAATAATTTTTTCACCATTAATATTTAATTTTAATTTAAATATTGAGTTATTATTTTCATATAAATAAGAAAGCCATAAAATAACTCGTTTTTCTTCATAATTTGAACTAATTGTTTTTCGATTTTTTTTGATTACCTGGAAGTTGTGTTCCATCATAAATATTAAAATTTAAATATTCGTTTGGAAAATCAACAGAGCAAATTAATTTATTTTTATAAATTTGCGTATCATCTCTAGTGTTAATTTTAGAACTTGAGAAAATAATAAAAGGATCTACATAAGGAAAAGTAGCAACATAAGAACCTAAGTCTCTTTTTTTAGAATAATGAAATACGATACAAAATGTGAAATGATTAGTGTTAAGATTAATATCATTAATAAATATTCATAAATATATTAATATCATAAATATTCATTCCATCTTTACCAAATAATGGCTTATATTCATATTACCATCGAATGATGTAGTTGCGCCATCTATATCACCTATTATTTTCACACCACTTATTTCAGTACCATATGATTGTTTACTTAAGATAAGATTTTGGGGTTTGAAAAATTAATATAAGCATCAAACAGATCAAGATAAACTGAATTATGAATTAATTCTCTATTTTCTTTTAGTTTACTATTAATATTTAATTGAAATGATTTAATCCACCCATTATCACTAGGATCAATTCCAATGTTTGTTATTAAATTAAGATTCAGATTTATATCTTCACCAAAGTGGATTGCATTATTTTGATAGTAAAATAGAGTATCATAAACATTAGAGTCAACATTTAAACTATTACCAGTAATACCATATAGAATTAAGTAGCATGTTTGCCATTGAGTACTTGATCTAAAGGCCATTCACCAACTATTAAATAAGTGAAGAATAATTGTAATAATTCACTATTTGAATATTTATGCATATTAATATTTATTATATTTAGCAGGTAAAGTATTATATACACATCATTACCAAAATGTTTCATTGATTGTTTATTTATATTAATTGAAGTCGATTCAACATTTACAGTTGTATCTGTGCGATTCCATGTAGGAAATAATTCAATAGCTAATGTATATTCATTATGAGGTAAACTTTTACAATCAACACTTAATTGACCATAGAATTGGTAGGAATCCTTAATTCCAGGACGTAGTTCTCTCATGAGATCAAATTCAATTACCTTATGATTAAGTCTATGAATTCCTAAGTCTTTATTTGTTATTGATAGATTTCTGGTTTTGTTCTCAGTATCCCAAAGATTAGGATCATCCATTACAAAGTCAAAAAAATTTAACTTGTTAGTAGATGGATCAATATGGTTTGTTGCAATTGCAGCATCAACATATTTTTTATTTGTGAATTCAGCATCAGTTAATGGAACTTTTACTGTACCCATACTATAACCATTTAATGAGATATCAGTATCTGTTCTTAAACAAGTATTGATTTGGTCATCAACGTATTGTTTACTGATAGCACCATCAATAATAGAATTCACTATTTTATGGTTGTTCATATCGAGATTTGCAAGCATTGTATTTTCACCTAAAACTGGAAGAGCAGTTAAATCAAAATAAGCTTTATTAGCAGCTTGAAGACCTGTAGATGGAGTTGAAAAACGTTATTAATATGTTTTGAATTCATATCAAGATTTCCAAGCATTTTTTTAGTACCATCTAAGAGTAATACATCAGATTTTTCAGCTTTCGTATCATCAATATATTTTTTGGAACAAGGCTTTGATCATCATAAGAGCTTGGATTAAAAGGTTCTGAATTTTTTATCAATTGGCCTTTTAAATCAAAATATGTTTCATCAGCACTTATTTTTAAACATTTTGTATTAATATATTCTTTATTTACAACTGAATTCACATCTTTAATAATAATAGAATATTCATCATCAAATTTATGATCGGGATTGTTTTCTAAACCAAATATTTTATGGCTTGTCATGTCAATGTCAGTGTTTTATTTAGTTTATTATCAATTGTAGTTTTTAGTTCTTGTTTTGTATTATTAAGTGTCAAGAGATTGACAGCATCTTGGTCACCAGTAGGATTTCCCAATTGTTTTACTAATTTATTATTCATGATAATATTGCCAGAATTTATTATTTCATTACCACTCATGTTGAGATGTCCAACCATGTGATTAGAACCATCTAAAAATAACGTTTGAGCTTCCATTGTCATGTAGTTAACAGAATCTTGTGCATTTGTTGGATTGGCAAGATTGGTGCTTTTTTTATTTTTGCATATCATAATTACCATTATCAGTTAATTTAAATCCAATACCTTGATCTCCTCTTTCACCCTTCGAATTTCCTTGAAGTCGACAATCAGAAGATTGATTTGGTAATAAACCATTTGAGTAACTCATTATATAATTATAGTAGATTATAATGGTTCATCAAAATTTTTCGATATAAACCTTCTTGGTTTATCAATGTATAAAAAGAATATGTGTTTTGTGTTGCTTTCATGTATTGATATTTACTAATATTATTTTCCCTACAAACTAAATTTATTTCATTATTAGATTGTAAATCAAATATACAATAATGAGAGCAATTAAGACGTATCTCTTTTCGAGTTTTGAAATAGCTTTGGCTAAGATAAATAACAGAGCAATTTTATGGCGACCTGGAATAAAGTAATCAATTAATGGTTTTGATTTTTTCAGTAACAAAGTCATCAAATATAACAATCTTTTGATTATCTGATGGTGATTTAGAAACTGGTATAATTTCATTATTTGATGTTTCAATAATATCATATTCAATATCTTCATATAAGTTGAAATGTTTTTATTAATTATTGATATTTATCTTGTTCTAAATTTTTAGCATATAAATATATTTTATCAAAATGTAATAATGGTTTAATTAACATATGAATCAATGTATTTGTTTTACCAGATCCGAATGGACCACATATTAACATTCTAAATATATTATTTGGCATAAAAGGTTTAATTTGTTTAAAAAAAAAATTATATTTCCTCCTTTAATTTCATAATTTGGGATTATCATTATATATATTATGTAGATTAAACAGTTCTACTGTTAGTTCTACTGTTAGTTCTACTGTTAGTTCTACTGTCAGTTCTACTGTCAGTTCTACTGTCAGTTCTACTGTCAGTATTATATAACATATAGATATATAATGAGTTTACTTAAGTGGAAAGAACTTGCAAAAAGTAAAAGTCAACTTGGTAATAAAATTAAACTTTGTGCATGATACAATATTAAATAAAAGTTAGGTGAAAAAACAAGTCAAGCATCGTTTGAAAAAGTATTCAACCTGTAACTGAAAAATTAGATGATGTAATAGTAAGTAATTTAAGAACACCACGAAAACGAAAACCAGTTAAAAAAGGTGAAGTGCCTGATTATGGAATTTCAATTGATGATGAGCTAGAAGATTTTGATATTGCCAATTTATATGATGATGATAATGTTGAAAAACAAATAGTACCAAAACAACCATCATATGAAGAGACATTACAGGATGTAATAAAAGGAAAGAAAAAAATATATATGAATCCAGATTTAGATTTACAACCACCAGAATATGGTTATGATGAGGGTCCTGATTATGCTTTAGATACTGAGGATGAAGATGATGTTGACAATGAAGATGCAGATAGAATATTAGATTATTTTGAATTACCAAATTATGATGATGTTAAAAAACGTTTAGATGAACCTGAAATGAATCCTAAAAAAACACGAGCTTATCTGAAAAAAATAATTAATGATGCTCAACATCGAAAGAATCAATTAAAAGGTAATAAAGCTCAAATAACAAATCAAAATAATAAAGGTCAAATCACTAAAGAAGAAAAAGAAACACAACATAAACAAATTGATAATATGTCAAGAAATATAAAAGAATATATTAAATATCATAAAAATAAATTAGGAACAATAAAAGGATCAGGATTAAAGAAACACAAAGGTAAAACACAAAAAGGTTATGGTAATATAATATTTTTCAATAATCCCAAACAACTTCTAAATAAATTAGAGATAATCATTGGATCTATGAAAGCAGGAAACACATCTAACAAAATTAGAAATACAGGTGTTGAAATATTAGATACATTATTAAAAATATCAACAATAAATAAATCACAGCACGAGAAACTTGATAGAAGGTGTTTTCAAGTTTAATCTAACCTAAATGTATCAATGGAAAGAGAAATAGTATTGTCATCATATTCAGTCAAAAATATTGGTTCTAATAAACCAGAAAATGTTATAACAAAATTTACTCAACCAATAGTTTTAGATAGTAATACAGAATATTTTATGGATTAAATAGAATATTAAACATGAGTTTTACTTGGTTTAATATAAATGCAGGATATAAAAATCAATTAATAAAATATAGCTCAGATGGGGGTCAAAATTTTCAAGATATAGATTTTTCAGCAGGTGTATGGAATTATATTGATATTAATGAATTTATTGGGAATAAAACAGTAATAAAAAAAGAGGGAGAAGATAAATATCCAATTAATTTAGAATTTAATGATATAACATTCCGAGTTTTAATAACAATGGATCAAAATTATCAACTTGATTATATTTTAAGTAACTCATTCAAATTTTCATGAATTAATAGGGTTTGATAAAGTTGTGTTGAAAGAAGCTGATAATGTAGGAATAAGAACACCTAATCTTAGTCAAGATACAGATATGTTAAATATACATTGTGATTTAATAAATGAATCATTAGTTGATGGAGTTGATGATGAGTTCAGGCGAAACAGTACTTTACTCAGGACGAGATGATGACCAACACATGCAAGGTGTGGCGATTATGATGACTCAAGAAGCAACAAAGGCTTTAATCGGCTGGTCACCAATCAATGAGAGAATAATAAAGGCAAGATTCTACTCTAAATTCATCAAGCTTACAATAATACATGTGTACGCGCCAACCAATGATGCTGATGAGCAAACAAAAGACGAGTTCTACGGGAATCTACAAGAAGTAGTCGAGCAGGTACACAAGCATGACATGTTAATCATCACTGGAGATATGCATGCGAAGGTAGGAAACCTTGTCAACGGCCTTGAAAGAGTAATGGGACGACACGGAATGGGCACAGTTAATGATAATGGAGAAAGACTTAAAGACTTCTGCGATTTTAATGAGATGGTAATCACTGGAACAATATTTCCACACAAGGAAATTCACAAGCAGGCATGGGTGTCGCCAGATGGAAGAACAAAAAATCAGATAGATCATACTCTGGTAAACAGAAAATTTAGAACCTCAGTGATAGACACCAGGGCCATGAGGTCAGCAGATGTGGCCAGCGACCATTACCTTGTACGATCGACCATCCGATTAAAGCTCAAAAGAGCACCGGTGACAAAGAGCACTAGGAAGAAGTTTGACACACACAAACTCCAAAACAATGATATATGCAGAAGGTTCAGCATACAGCTAAGGAACAGATTCCAGGTGCTAGAAGTAGAAGAGCCAATGACCGACGAAGAAGATGAAGAAGTGGAAAGGAAAAGTGAGATAATGGAAAAAGTTTATGTTAAAACAGCAGAGGAGGTGCTAGGGTAGAAGAAAAAGAAAAACAAGCCATGGTTAAGTCAGGAAACTTGGACTCTTATAGACCAAAAGAAAGCCATCAAGCAGAAGATAGTCGGTGCAAGATCAGAGAGACTAAAACAAAGATGGCAAAATGAATACCGAGAGAAGGATAGGGAAGTTAAAAGACAGGTTAGGGTGGATAAAAGAAGATGGACTGAAGAGATTGCAGAAGAAGCGGAAAATGCGGCTAAGCAACAACACATGACCAAAGTATTGAGCAATGAGAGGCCAAGGCAGAGTGCTGCAGTAATGGACAAAAACGGCAAGACCCTTAACGATGAAGAAAGTAAAACCAAACGATGGTTGGAGCACTTTACCGAGATACTAAATAGAGAGAATCCTAATAACCCAGCAAGTGAAATGGAGATAGAACTGCCGGATGAAATAGAAGAAATTGCGACATCTGAACCAAGCCGAGCCGAAGTAAGGAAGGCAATAGGACACCTGAAGAATGGAAAAGCGCCAGGTATCGACAACATACAAGCAGAGCTGCTTAAAGCTGACATTGACTATGCTACCACTAAAGTCAGGGAGATCATAGACATAGTGTGGAGAGAAGAGAAGACACCAGGAAAATGGAGGAAAGGACTGATTGTCAAACTGCCGAAAAAAGGAAATCTGAAGGAATGTACAAACTGTCGTGGAATTACGCTGCTGTCAGTTGTTAGTAACGTCATGGGGAGAATTGTGATTGACAGGATACGAACTGGAGTAGAGTCGAAGCTCAGAAAGGAACAAGCGGGTTTCCGACCAGGCAGAGGGACTACTGAGCAAATCTTCATATTAAGAAATATCATCGAACAGTCAATAGAGTGGCAATCATCATTGTACGTTAATTTCATAGACTTTGAGAAGGCATTCGATTCAGTCCACAGGGATAGTCTGTGTCTGATTATGAGAAGCTATGGCATACCATCCAAGATAATCAACATGGTGAAAACACTCTATGAGGACTTTGAATGTGCGGTAGTAGATGGATAGAACACAACGGAGTGGTTTAAGATCAAAACAGGAGTGAAGCAGGGCTGTAACATGTCAGGTTTACTATTCCTATTAGTCGTCGACTGGGTAATGAGAAACACATTGCAAGAGGGAAACACCGGAATAAGGTGGAAGTTCACTTCAAAGCTTGAGGATCTCGACTTTGCGGATGATATAGCCCTTTTATCATCGACCAAGCAACACATTCAGACCAAGACTGATAAGTTGGCCCATGAAGCAGAAAGGGTGGGACTGAAATTTAATGTGGACAAATGTAAACTGTTGCGAATAAATTCGCGGAGCAACGATGCAGTGGAAGTGAATGGCCAAGGAATAGAGGATGTTGATAGATTTGTGTATTTGGGAGCTACAGTTTCCAGAGAAGGCGGAGGCACTCAAGACATTCACAACAGAGTAGTTAAAGCGAGAGGGGTATTCTTGAGATTGTAAAAGATCTGGAGCAGCAAAAGCATCAGTCGACGAACCAAAGTCAGGCTTTATAGGACACTGGTGAAGCCAGTCTTGATCTATGGCTGCGAGACGTGGAAGATGAACAAAAGTGATGAAGATAAAATCGATGTCTTCGAAAGCAGATGTCTTAGGCGGATATTTAAGATACGCTAGCAGGATAGAATTACAAACAAAGAAGTCCTGCAGATGGCTGAGATGGAAAAGTTCAGTGAGGACGTGCGAAGGAGGAGATGGAAATTCATCGGCCACATCATGAGGAAAGACCCAAACAATGACTGCAGGATTGCATTAACCTGGACTCCAGAAGGGCGACGAAAAAAACGGGGCAGACCAAAGACAACATGGAGAAGGACGGCAGAGAGAGAAAGGGAAAAGGCTGGATGGAAGAACTGGGGTGAGGTACAGATCGCAGCGGCTGACAGAGCTGGTTGGAGGGACAGTGTTGAGGCCTTATGTGCCACATGGCACGAAGTGGATAAGTGAAGTGATAAAGTTGTGTTGAAAGAAGCTGATAATTTAGGAATAAGAACACCTAATCTTAGTCAAGATACAGATATGTTAAATATACATTGTGATTTAATAAATGAATCATTAGTTGATGGAGTTGAAACATATATTATTTACAGTTTTAGTACATCAGTATTAAAACCGTCATATAGTTTCACTTTGGAACCAATGCGAATAACATTTAATCCTGTGAATAAAACAACAATAAGTGCTATAAGAATTTATATAACAGATGGGAAGAGAAGATTAATAGATTTGAATGGAGCAGATACAGCATTTTCATTAATTTTAAAACGTTTTTTATATAGGTAAAGTATATAATGAAAATATATGAGTGGAAAAGATATTACAATCCAAAAATGGGAAAGTTCATTTATAAGCATAAAGGTAATGGATTAATAGTTGATGTTCTGAAGGATCGAACTCTTGCGCTACAAAAGGTTAAACCAGCAATACAAAAGGTTAAACCAGTGATTGAAAAAAAAAGTGGGGATTTAATTATGAAGAAATTAGCAAGTAGATTTAATCCGAAAACAAATTTAAATGAGAGTGTGGATATGTTATTAAAACGTTTGATTTAATGTGTAAATGTATTTTTATGTAAACTATTTATATAAATGAATTTTAGATCAAGTGAGTTTTTACAAAAAAATGAAATGGTAAGATTTCAACTGGATGATGTAATTCGTGTTCCAGCAGATGAGCAACATCAAAATAAAAATGGTTATAAATTTACTATTAATGATAGATCAGCATTTTATGATTGGTACAATGCATATTTTGAGATTCAGTTTCAACTTCAAAAATTAGCTGATGGTGATGGTATGCAAATGCAGATAGAATAACAGTTATAAATCGGCGGGGCTAAAGTACAGGTCACAGGTCACAGATCAGGTCACAGGTCACCCTAAGGCTAGCCCTAACCTAACTCTAAAGCTAATCCTAACCCTAACCCTAACCCTAAGGCTAACCCTAATGTTAGGGTTAGGGCTAGGATTAGCTTTAGAGTTAGGTTAGGGCTAACCTTAGGGTGACCTGTGACTCTGACCTGTGAAATGTGACCTGTACTTTAGCCCCGCCCGTTATAAATGGGTCACATTCTTTAATCAATCATTTAATGATAAAATCTGCAGGTAAAATTGTTTATGATACTGACAATCTTCATAAAGTAACATTTGTTAAACATTTATTGGAATATTCTGAGGATTATAGTAGATCTGTTGGTAAAAACACTGTGTGGTATCTTGATTCAGATCATACAACAGCTGCTACTAATACTGGTTTTGAATCTAGAAGGCTTTTAACAAGAGCAATGACTGATGCTAGAGCAAATGAAGGTGGTAAAAATAATAATGTTATTATACCTCTTAATCGTTACAGTTTCTTTGAGGAACTGGAAGATAAAATGCTTGTTCCAATGCAATTACAATTTAATATTGAATTACAAAATGATGATGAATTAATTTTTAAAGCAAATGCAGCAGATGCTGGAATAGTTGTTATTAACAGATTTCTTCTATGGGTTCCAAAACTAACACCAAAAGATTCACTGTACGATAAATTTGTTAGTTCATTTTTGAAAGAAAAAAAAAGGAAATATCTACGTGAATTATATGAAGTATCAGCACCAACACCAACATCAGGATTCTTTCAAATTTCAAGTAGTATTGATAATGTCAAATCTATTTTCGTGTTTTTTCAAAGAGCTAAAACTAATAATCCAGAAACAAATCCATATGATTTTAACACTTATAATATTAATGGAAATGCAGCAAATGCTTCTCATTTAACAACATGTAGGCTTGAATATGGTAATGGTATTTTTTATCCTGAAACTGAGTATGATAGTGAATCAAAAGTAAGGATATTCAATGATTTAATGAGTTATGCAATGAGAAAGAATGAATACAGGAACACAATTAAATTTAACAAATTATGATTCATTATATGGATTTATTTATTTTGATTTATCTTATCAAGCTGAAAAATTAACTCGAGATCCAAAACAATTGATTTTTAGATACAGATCGAGTGCTAATGCAGCTGCAAACTTCAATGTACATGCAGTAGTATTATATGAAGAAATGGTACTTATTAATAAAGTCACGCTGGGATTTTTTTAGGCTGAAATCGGCCAAAGTTTTAAACTTCTTACGGTTTCATCGGATGTAGCTGAAACATGGGGAGATAACAGATCTTAACATTCCAAACAACTTGTTCGAATCAGATTTTCGTTTTTAACGGTTTTTGGCGCGAAAATGACGTCATATTATTAATTGCATTTTTTTACTGCGTTATGGTCTATTTTCAAACCAGAAATGAAAGAATAGGCCAGGACAATATGAAAGGTGAAAACATTTCTTAGCTGCTGCTTTTCATTCAAAAGTTATGGCACTTAAAATTTCGAACAATTTCTAAAAATAGTAACAAAATGGCGGGAAATTCAAATTTTAAAGTACAATATCTTTGTAATGAAAATATAATTTATAACAACAGTCAATATCAAAATAAATATTCAGTTTTATGTGGCTATTATTGTTTATATTTCATCAATGAAAGAAATAAGGGTAAAACATTATACCAAATATTTAAACCATTCAGTTTAACAAATACTTTATTTAACGAGGAATTTATTTATTATTTTAATCTAACATAATAATATATGAAAACTTATTGTGTAAAACAAAAGAAACAAACTGAATGTGTTAAAGGTTCAGAACAATTTGTAAAAACTAAAAATGGAAGAAATATGATGAAATGCATATGTGCTGAATGTGGAATAACTAAAACAAAATTTGTTAAACAAAAAAACTGGAAGAGGAGTTGGTGAAACAATAAATGATAAAATTGGAAGTAAAATACCTGGTTTTAAACAAGCGCAATATATTTATACATATCTTCCAGGTGTTGATAAAAAAATTACTTAAAATATTGGTCTGGTGATATAGCTAAAGGTGCATTTAACACAAAAACAGGATTATTTTCAACAAAATTCTGGACACATCCTAATCCTAAAAAAGAAAAAGGTAGTTGCAACTATGCTGAAAAAATAAATGGAAAATGGGTGAATCATTATTGTTCATAAATTACACTAAATCAAGAAATTTTTCTTCATTTTGTGTTTTTTGAGTAATAAACTTGTTGTAAAATAAAAATTATAGTTTTTTGTAATTTTTAGTTTTTAAAAAAGTTAATCATCATCAGAATCGCTGGAATTGCTAGAATCATCAGAATATTCAGGAATATCATAATCATCATCAGAATCGCTGGAATTATTTGAAATATATTTATGTGGATTATCAAAACTCAAGTCATAACCAATTTCATCAGATAATTCAACAACAATATCATGTAATTTATCAGTTAAATCAGATATTGTATCTGCGTCATCTATTTCATTTTCAAAATTTATTAATTTTAAATATAATTTATGTAATATTTTATCAATTATGTAATTTATTTAATATTTTATTTTCATTTTTTACATTTAAATCTAAATCAAAATCTTCACATAATTCAATATAATATGAAACACAACATGAATCTGAAGATCTTACTTTTCTGAATAAAATAGCTAAATCTTTTTTATTTTCAATTGTTTCTGATTTTTCAAAAATTAAATTCATTCATTTCTTTTTGAATTAGTAACTTGATTTAAATATAATTCATATTTAATTCTCATTATTTCATCATAATTGTTATAATTATAATTTTTAACAAGAAGATCAATTAAATGATGCATGTGGACATTGACAATTAGTTATTGTTTGATAATTATCATACATTATATCATAAATACTAGTATTTTGATATTTATATACTTCTGGTCTAAATATGTATTCATAAATTTGAAATATTTCATTTCCTTTTGATTTTAAATAAATTATTATATTTTCAAATTTTTCTTCATTTTGTGTTCTTCGCCTTAGGTTAATTGCGGCTTTAGTTAATTGCAGTTTGTAGTTAATCACATCCCATCTTTAGTTCACCTCAGGTTCTTCGTCAATATAACAATGAAACATATTTTGTTCATTTGGCAAATATTTATGTGAATATGCAAATTTTATATTTTTCTTAATTAATACACTTCAACATTTTACCATTTCATCTGATTCAACCAATTTATCTGTTTCATAATTTTTAAATTTTAAATAAAAATTGCCAAAATAATTTTTAATTATATAATGATATAACTTTTTCTTATTCATCTTAATTTTCAATATAAATATTTTTGTATAAATGTAATCCATATTCATTACACAATTCATCATAAAATGTAACACAACATGAACCTGAAGATCTTATTTAAAAAAATAATATAACTAAATCATCTTTATTTGCAATTGCTTTAGATTTTTCAAAAATAAAATCCATTAACTTCTTTTTATAATTAATTTGATTGAAATATAATACATTTTTAATATTCCATATTTTATTATAATTTTTATAATTACAATTCTCTACAAGAATATCAATTAAATGATGTGGGCATCTAATACGAAATATGTTATCATAAATGAAACATATTTTATTAAAAATACACTTTTTTAATCCATTATTTTGTAATAGACATATTTCATTATAACAATTTTCTCTAATTTTTTTATCATACATTAATGCATGATTATAAATAAAATTATAAAATTTATTAATTTCCTTTGTAAACTTCTCCATACTATATATACATATTTTATTTTTAATCTTCTTTACGAATTATACACAGTTACTATATATGAAAACTTATTGTGTGAAACAAAAGAAACAAAACTGAATGTGTTAAAAAGTGATTAGTTTCTAATGAAACTGTGGTGCTGCGTCGGCGGGAAAGTGAAACGCTATGTTTCAGAGTTGATAAAGGTAAATTAACCGCCGTAGCGAATTTCTAAAAGCTGACGTTTCGAGCGTTAGCCCTTCGTCGGAGCAAAGTGGAGGATTGTGGGTTGTGTGTGTTTATATACTAGAGTATAACGAGTTCCGTGATTGGAGGGAGCATGGTAACGGAGAATGCATGAATAAATTAGTTAGTTAAACGAGAAGCGTTTGTTGATCCCATGGGGCGCCAAGGTGCCGATTTGAAAGATAAATTTGTGTTCTGAAGTTTTACGACTTTCAGTGTTACCTTGATGAAGGGAAAGGCCGCAAACAATCATGTTTTCAAAAGAATGACCGGGGAGATTAAAATGTTTAGACACAGGTTTAGAGGCATCTCTATCGTTGTTTTTAACGTCTCTCAAATGTTCGCGGAAGCGATCTCCTAGTCTTCTTCCTGTCTCTCCAATGTAAAGCATTTTGCACAGAGTGCAAGTTATGCAGTAGATTACATCAGTGGATGTGCAGTCATAACGATCGGTGATTTTGATTGAGCGTTTTGCACCTGAGATGTTGACAGTGTTGTGAATGAAGGGACAGGTGTTGCATCGCGCGCGCGAGCATTTGAAAGAACCTGGTTGTTCGTCGGTTTTAAGAGAACTTTTAACTAAAAAGTTGCCGAGATTCTTGTCTCGTTTGAAGGAAACAAGTGGTGGTTGTGAAAAAATTCTGCCTGTTTCCAGGTCGTCTTGGAGTAGTTTGAAGTTAGTTAAAATTATGTTTTTCACGGCGTGGTTTTGTGGGTGGTAGGTAAGTGTAAATGGAATTATCTCTTCCCTTGGCCTTTGTGACGTTTGTAGCGCGGTTTGTTGGTCGGTTTGTAGCGCGCGGTCTCGTCCTGTAATGACGGCGGAGTCGGGATAATTGCGGTCTTTGAAAAATTTGCACATTTCGTCTGACTTGGCTGTGAAGTCAGAGTCATCGCTACATAAGCGTCGAAGTCTAAGGAATTGAGAATAAGGGATGGAGTTTTTAACATGCGGTGGGTGAGAAGATGAATGAAGTAAATAGCTGTGGGAGTCCGTTGGTTTGTAGTGAACACTAGTTGATAGGCCGTTGCCACTAATAGAAACATTGATGTCTAAAAAAGCGATTGAAGATTCAGAAATTTCCCACGTAAATTTAAGAGCTGGGGGGGATGAAATGAGTTAACAAATGTAATAAATTGGTTGAGTTCGTCTTTAGTGCAAGAAGCGGCGCCAAAGCAGTCGTCGATGTAACGGCCGAAAAGTTCTGGTTTAGGTCCGGTATATTGATTTAAAAGTTAATTTTCAATGTGACCTACGAAGAGATTGGCATAATTTGGTCGACTCCATTGAATGTGTTAAAGGTTCAGACAAATTTGTAAAAACTAAAAATGGAAGAAATATGATGAAATGTAAATGTGTAGAATGTGGAATAACTAAAACAAGATTTGTTAGGAAACAACAAGGGGAGCTTTAGCACGATATAAAGGTCCATCAAATGTTGATAAAGCTGCTTATATTATGTCAAATGTTGTTACTCCAACACCTGGTTTTACAACAGCAGCTAAAATATTAGCAGGGCAAGCATTCAAAGGTGTAAAAGATAATGTTGATTATTACAAAAAAGGAACACCAAAGTCTTCTCCCTTCGGAAGGTGTGGGAAAGGGTTAGATATTCATAAAGCTATTTTAAAAGTTGCTCCTAAAAAAGGATTTGTATTACCTGGTCATAAAAATACAGGTCCTGGTAATCCTTTGGAAAAACAATTAAAATGGGATAATGCTGGTAATATATTGGAAATATATGAAAAACCAACTGGTCGAACTGATGCTGTTAGTATGCAACATGATGTTGATTATTCTGTTTGTAAAAATGATATAAAGTGCAAACATAAAGCTGATAAAAAAATGGTAAAATCATTAGATGCTATTCCTTTTAAACAAAGACAATGGGGTCATGCTTTAGCTAGAAATGCTATTAAAACAAAACATAAAGTTGGACTTGGAACGAAGTCAGGTGTAGCAAAGCCGCCAAAAAACGGGAAAAGGCGTTGAATAATGATTGGGTTCAATTAGCCAATGAATTACATAAACCAATCATAAGAAAATTTAAAACAAGAAAAGTTATTGTTAATGATATTGATGATTTTATATGGAGTGCAGATTTGGTTGAAATGCAAAAATTAAGTAAATAGAATAAAGGATTTAAATATATTTTAACTATTATTGATGGTTTTAGTAAATATGCCTGGGCTATTCCACTAAAATATAAAACAGGAGCATCAATTACTGATGCTTTTAAAAGACTTCAGCGACACCCAAAACATCTGGATCTGAATTTTATAACAACACTTTCAAAGATTGGTTAGAAAAGAATGCTATTAATATGTATTCAACTTTTAATGAAGGTAAAGCTGTTGTTATTGAACGATTTAATAGAACTTTAAAAAATAAAATGTATAAACAATTTACAATTCAAAATAATACTGTTTGGCATAATATTTTAGATGATTTAATTAATAAATATAATAATACAAAACATAGTTCAATTAAAATGAAACCTAAACAAGTTAATAAAGATAATGAAGGATTAGTTTATTTCAATTTATATGAGAATTTAAAAAATGTAAAAATAAATAAAAATTTAAAGTTAATGATCGAGTTAGAATATCAAAATATAAAAGAAAGGTGTTTGATAAAGGTTATACTCCTAATTGGACTGAAGAAATATTTATTATTGATAAAATAGAACTAACAACACCAATTACATATAAATTAAAATATTTGAATAATGAAGAAATTAAAGGATCATTCTATGAACAAGAATTACAAAAAACTAACCAAGAGATATTCAGAATTGATAAAGTAATCAAACGTGACCACAAGCGAGGATTAGCTTTAGTATCATGGTCTAGTTATCCAAAATAATTCAATACATGGATTAGTCTAAAAGATTTAAAAAAATATCTAAACTAATAATATATAATGTTGAAAAACTCCTGCCCGTTCTTAAATTTTTCATTAATATTGGTTTACCATTTTTCTTTTTAACTATTGGAATATCATTAATCATAGTTTTACTTTAAAAATTATTTTATTTTATAATAATATATAGTTTGATGGAAAAAAAAAATGTCACCAGTAATTCATAATAAAATGTTTGATGATGAATATAGCTTACATCGTGCTGTTGTTATATATAAATATCATGAAGATGCAATAATCACGGGTGAATTTATAAGTTTAAGTCCAACTCAAGAAAAAAGAAATCTAGCTTATAAACGAGGATATATGACTGGAACACCTGATTTGATAATTTTAAACCAAAATAAAAAAATATAGAGGATTGGCGATTGAATTTAAAAGTCCAAAAGGTGGATGGTTAAGTGATGATCAAGAAAAAATGCTTATAAAATTAAAAGAATGTGGATATAAAACAATTTTTAGTAATGATTATGATCATAAAATTTACAAAATTACAAAAAAATTAAATAGATATATTAAATATGTATTTAAATGAATTATTAATGTAATAAGATTATTAATGTAATAAGTATTTGATTTATTTAATGTAATAACAATTTTATTTATTTAATGTAATAACTACTTAGTTTATTATAAATATTTACTAATAAAATTAAATAATTTTTCATATTCATAAAATTGTGCCATAGCATCAAGATCTTTATTTAATAAATTATATTCAATTCTAAATAGATATTTCATTTCTCTAAGTGATAAATAATTAGTATATATTAAAGATTCAATTAATATTGTAAGTTCTTTCTCAGTTAATTTAACGGGTTCACTTTGCTCTTCGCTTTCACTTTCACTTTGCTCTTCACTTTCACTTTCACTTTGTTCTTCATTTTGCTCTTCGCTTTCACTTTCACTTTCACTTTGCTCTTCACTTTCACTTTCACTTTGTTCTTCACTTTCACTTTGTTCTTCACTTTCACTATGTAAATCTTTAATTATAAACTCTTGATTATTAATTTTAACAGGACCAATTATTTTCATACTATATACTATTACTTCATATTTTTATTTTTAAGTAAAAACGTAAAAAAGTAACAAGTGTCCTATTTCAAAAAAACTATTTTTTTTCAGTTTAAATTTAAATATAGTTTTTTGAAATAGGACACTTGTTACTTTTTTACGTTTGTACTTAAAAATAAAAATATGAAGTAATAGTATATATGAGTGAAAGAAATCTATTGAAGAAAGTAAAGATGAAATTCCAATACCTCCTATTAGAAGAAAACATAATGTTAGAGAAATGATTAAAGATTAAGAACAAAATATCATTAAAAATAATCAACCTATTGTTAAAGAATATCCTAAAAGAACAATTAAACTTTTAGCTAAAGCTTTAAAAGATTATGCAAGATCTTATGAAATTAGTTTGTTGAGTAATGATAATGTTCTCTTTGAATTGAAAGATTCTCAAAATATTACATCTGATTTATTAAAAGAAGAACTTTATGATTTAAAAGGTATTAAATATGTTCAAACATTAAAAGTTACATTTGAAAAAAAGATTCTAGGTGATCAATTAACTTATCAAAGTGGTTATTTTAATTCAAAACCTAAAATGTTAATTAATGAAAATGATATTGCTAAAACACAAAAAGAATCTCATGAAGAAATATTTAATACTGTTCAAGAATGGTTAACTGAAGACTCTGGATGGATTATTTATGGTATAAATAAACATTATATTAATATTAATATTTACAAACCATTAAAAGGTGGATATTATATTGATTTACCTAAGGAATTAAAACATTCTAGTAAAGGATTAATTAATATTAAAAATGAAGATGATAAATGTTTTCTATATTGTCATTTATATCATTTACATAAAATGGAAATTAAAAAAGATCAACAACGTGTTAGTAAATATAAAAATATGCTAATGAAGTTGATTATAAAGATATTAAATTTCCTGTTAAATCTAATCAATATAATAAAATTGAAAAATTAAACAATATTAATATTAATGTGTTTGGTTATGAAAGTAAACAACAATTTTGCGTAGTGCGAACAGGCCCTTATTGGTAAAGTTCAACTTGTTCAACTCACATTTGCATCCATTCAAGCATAGAAAAATGTCCTTATGTCTGAAACCTGCTGACAGGGTGAACATAATGATTTTTTTTCAAGAAAAACACTATCTGAACACATGCAAGGCAATATTTATATCTCGAAGGATGCACATTGAGTTGGCATTTGATCATTTCAAGTTCAAATGATCATGTACAGTACTTGTAAACAATATATCTCTGTCATCTCATGATCTTTGTCAGCCATCTCTTGGACATTTCAGGCCAATTTAATACATGTAGTACACTGTTAGCTTTCCAGTCACTAAACAATTAGAATGCACAGTAACTTTATAATTAACAAATATAATCCATTTTCACTGGAAAAGTTGAACATTTACAAAGTTTGTAAATAAATGTAAATCTTGTAAATAACATGTAAAGATACTGTAAATGATAATTGACAGGATCATTTCCCTTTTACATGATCTTGTCGATCCTGTAAAAAAATATGTAAATGTTTGGAGTGGATCGCGTAAATATTGAGAATAATCATGTCAATTTTTGGACAAACTGCCAACCAAACATGTAAATATTTTGTAAATAACATGTAAATTGAAAAAGGGGCCTTGTAAATAACATGTAAATTGAAAAAAAATTGAAAAAGGAGGCCTTGTAAATCCTTGTGAATAACATGTAAATTGAAAAATGGGCCTTGTAAATCCTTGTAAATAACATGTAAATTGAAAAAGGAGACCTTGTAAATCCTTGTAAATATCATGTAAATCGAAAAAGGGGGCCTTTCAGGAACCCTTGTAAATAACATGAAAATCGGAAAAGGGGGCCTTTCAGGAACCCTTGTAAATAACATGTAAATTGAAAAGGGGGCCTTGCAAATCCTTCTAAATGACATGTAAATTGAAAAAGGGGGCCTTGTAAATAACAGTCATGTAAATCGAAAAAGGGGCCTTGTAAAACTTTCGCTGTAGTTTAGGTCTCAGGGATATTTGCTCTACCTCTAAATTCCTGATTCGCAAGAGACAAATAGAAAATAGTAGAACCGATTACAATTGACTAAAATAAAATAGTAAATGTCGGTTCTGATCAGGTGCGTCATGTTTCGCGGCCAAACCGAATGTGGTCTTAAAGAGGAGAGAATACTGCCTGATAGATTATAGACTACAACGTAAGCAAACATGGCTTCAGCCGCTATCAAGGAAACTCGATGACACTGTAAAAAATGTACTGACCTTTTGAAAGTGTCGATAAGTTTCTCCGCCTTTGAATCCAGGGAGAACGCATTCCCTAAAATAGGGAGAGCCGTAAAACGCGGACCAGGCGGCATGTTCCTGAACTCGTAGAGCAACATCAGGTAATGCAACATTAGCAACAGAAGCAACAGCAGAAGAACATTTCCAAAGCTGAGAGAATCATAAATCGTGGCAAACAGTGCCATGTTTAGTAATGATCTGCAATGTTGAAGCCTGTTTATTCAGTGTCACGCAACGGGACATATGATTCTTTTTTTCAGTGCCAACCTACTCATTGTAGTCTCAGGCCGGCCTGATGGCTGCGAGAAACTGTCGAATGTCTAATTGAACTAAATATCTCCAAATTGCAATATATAAGCTCAAATTCTTAAAATAATGGTAATATCTCATTTACTTTTGGATTTTTATGGAATTTTTGATGTGCAGTGTGCACGTACAATATAGTACGTAAATGTTCAATATGTGTATATGATTTTCAAATGAGTATCATAATCACATAACCATGCAATCGAGGGCGCAAACAATATGGTGGTCCAGTGGATTACTTCTTGCAGTGTTTTGGTGGGATTTTTACGAGTTGCTTGAAGTCACTTTGTAGTAGATTACTCAGAATTTTTGGTCACGCTGTCGTTAACTATAGTAGCCAAATGTAGTCCCGATGGAGTTATTCATGTAAATGTCTTTCTACATTTTTCTTGGCACATATTTGACAAACTGGTATAGAAAGCAAAATTGCGGTAAAAAAAATAGTGTGATCCAACAGGCGAAGAGCGAAATGGATGCAGAGGAGAAGAAAATATAAGATAGAGGAGGAGAGGAGAGGAGAGGAGAGAAGAGGATAAGACGAAAAAAAAAGGGAGGAGAGGAGTGGAAATAATGGAAACCTTTTTCAATCCTCTCAAATCTCTTATAAAATGCTCCAAAAATCAATGCCCCCGGCAAACTTTATTCTCTTTTCACCATTAACAATGCAATTTGTACTATAAAAAAAACTATAAGAAACATGCTTTAGATTTGGGTATGGCTCGTATAGAGCTAGTACCCGGACTCACTATACCTATTTAGGCGGTCCCTGTACAGTAAAACTGGACACAAGTTCCAATTTAATCGACGACCAGTGCTGTGCTAAAAGTCCAGTGTCTTTCATATCTAGTACATATGGACCTACAGTTTGTCAATACCGATAATATTACAATTTTGACTGTACTTAACCCACACAGTAATGTTGAAAACAAAGTGACAAGTGAAAAAAACGTTTGCGCTATCTCATTGGCGTTTGATAGCACGTATCTTGTAAGCGGAAGGAAACTGGATGAAAGAGCCCTTCGCTTTAGGTGGATGACCATCTTCACCGACCAAAGTAAACTTTTGAAGCATCCACGAGACAAACAAGAACAGCTCAACTTTAGCCAGCGGCTCTCCAGCGCAAACCCGGCGTCCAGCTCCAAAAGGATAGAAGTTGCCTTGGTTGGTGACCAGCTTGCCATCCTCGTCAATATGACGGTATGGGTTAAAAACGGTGGGATTTTCCAGCATTTGGGATCTAAATGAACAGACTCCGTGTTGGCAAAGACGATGGTATCTTTAGGGACACGGTAGCCACACAGCGTGGTATCGGTCAGCGTGATATGGGGCACTGCAAAGGGCACCAAGTTTCCAACACGTAGCGTTTCTGTGATCGCTGCTTGGATGAGAGGCAGATTGGGACGGTCGTCCAAGGAGGGACTTCGTTCGCCAACTACCTCATCTAACTGGTGCTGAATGTCCTCTTGGTACTTTGGACAGTTGACCACGAAGGCGATGAACCATTTCAAGGTGGTGCTTGTGGTTTCGTAGCCTGCAAAAAACATGTCTTCGATGGTCATAACAAAATAGTCATCGGAAAGGAGGACTGCTCTTCCTTCACTGTCGCGTTCGGCTTCAAGTTTTGCATGAAGGAGACCTGAGATCAAATCTTTTACAGGTTCACCTGGATCGAACTTGCTTTCTCGCTGGCTAAAGATTTGGCGAATTAAATCGTGTATATCGAAGAAAGGCTGGAGAACTTGATCGTAAGCCTTGATGGGCAGGTAATGTGCCCACGAGAAGAAATCTAAGATTCTCACGAACCGAGCAACATCTGCATTCGCTATGATTTTCATGTTCAGTTTTAAAAGCCTGTCCAAATCTGGGTTGGTCGTGTCGCGACCTTCTCCAAACGTGATTCCGCAAATAACATTTGCAACGCCACGCATCAAGCAATCTGCAGGATCAAAGGTTTTTCCATCTTGTTCTTCCATGAACCGCACCAGTTTCTCTGCCTGGGTCGAGACTCGCCTTTCAATCAGAGGAATGTCCGAGAGGTACTGGCGCAAGGCTGAAGTGAAGAGTTTACGCTGGAACTTCCATTCAGGTCCATAGTCACCTAAGATGATATCCTTACCTCCTGTAATTCAAAAGGAAACCTCTGTGAGACAGAGTGAGCTGCAGTGTATTAAGCCTTCCAGCTTCCTGCTTGTGCTTGTGCTTGTGCTTGTGCTTGTGCTTGTGCTTGTGCTTGTGCTTGTGCTTGTGCTTGTGCTTGTGCTTGTGCTTGGGCTTGTGTCTGTGTTAGTGTTTGTGCTAGTGCCTTATGTCCTTATGCTTATGCTGATGACTGTGCTTGTGTCCTTGTGTTTGTGAATGTGCTTGTGCTTATGTCCTTATGCCTATGCTGATGATTATGATTGTGGTTGTGCTTATCTTTATTTTAGAATAAAAATGAGCGATATTAAAACATGACGTTTCGGCGACGACATGTCACCATTATCAAATGTAAATTATTACAAGATTGGTAGCGTTATATATAGAAATGAAAATTTCACACTTTCATTTCTATATATAACGCTACCAATCTTGTAATAATTTACATTTGATAATGGTGACATGTCGTCGCCGAAACGTCATGTTTTAATATCGCTCATTTTTATTCTAAAATGCTTATCTCTATGCTTCTGTTATTTTGCCTACTGCCTTTGCCTATTCCTTTCCCTTGCTCCCGTGTGCCCGTGGCTATGCCCGTGCATACAGTTGTTTCGAGAAAGGTTGTCCTCCAGAAGCGTAAGAGCGTAAATGCCGAAAGGTAGAATGGGTAAAAGTAAGGCTATGCCTTAAATGTATAGCCCAAAATATGATCAGCCTACTTTAGCACCCCAGGTGGTCTATAATAGCACTGATTAGCCCCGAGAATAGCGTCCCGGTTAGCCCACGATAGCCCCGATAATTGTTAGCTTTCTTTTGTGGGTCAGGGTAACGTCTGATCTGATTTTGGGCTATCCATTCTAGTCACGACCGTAAAAGTAAAGATCCGCTGCACGCACTGAATACTAATGAGACATAACAACACGAAAAAACATTTTTCATTTTAAACCTGTAGAAGAGAGCTAGCTTTAGCCAAACTAAATTTTAGAATAATTTTCCAATGATAGCCATATAACAGTGTATCAAATTCGGGGCAAAGCAAATACGTCACGTGCAAAATAAAAGCATAGATTTCCTTTACACTGATATGCAAAATTAAAATGGCTACTCAGACCACCCTTCGGTCTAATCGTATCGGGTTAACGCTTCTATCCGTCAATGTTTCTTGATTGAATAGCTGTATATTCATGGTTTAATTATTCTGCCAACGCGCGGAAACTCCGCCGAACTGCTCATGAACTTCGATCAAGCAACGGTGAACTACCACTACCCATAATACCTTTCGGAATTTACGCTTTTAAGCCTTTACGCTTCTATAGGACAACCTTTCTCGAAACAGCTGCATACTCTATGTCTATGCCTTTTCCATTGCCTATGCCTATTACAATGCTTATGCTTATTGCTGCGCAGCGGAGCGTAGCAGCTTCCTAATATTTGTACGCATGCGCGGGATTTATATATCCATGAAAAATCTCGATTTTCTCTGTAATCTGTCGCGCTTTCATGCGTGTGCATGATCGCACAAAAGGAAGAGGCTTGGGAACAAGATACGTAATACGCAAAGTTGTGTACAGAAGGGGTGGCGAATGGTAAATCCGAGACTTGCCGAGACGCCGAGACCCTGGTTTAAAAGTCCGAGCCCGAGACGCAGTGATTCAAAACTCCGAGAAAATATAGCATGCAAGAAGCTGCATTTGCGAGATTCAAAATTCGAGACTCCAAGATCATCCTATTTCTGGCGAGCCCGAAATTTCGAGACGTTCTTTTTAAGCGCCGAGATTCCGAGACACGGCTTAAATTTGCCGAGATTCGTCATTTTTGATAGACCATTCGCCACCCCTTACAGAGTACAGCGAAAAATTAGATCGATGTAACGATCGTAATCCTTGGCACAGCCTTAGATTTGGAAGAACCTTTGAAGTCAAGAACCTTTTTCAGAGGTAAGAGAATATTTCTTCTTTAAAGGTCGTTGTATGTTTATGTCAAGCTCATTTCGTAATACGCAACTATTGTGTAAACAGTGTACAGCAAAGTGAACTCAGCGATATTTCTTCTTGCCACCGCCTCGCATATGAACTGAAGAACAAGCCGAGAACCTTTTCAGAGGTAAGATATCAATTATTTTTTAAAGTTCATTGTAATTTTATGCCAAAGCTTCAGAATACTGAGTATCGAATTGGTCTTATCGAGCTCATTTTGTAATATTTTAATAATAAGCTTATGTACACTATGTTCAGCGAACTCAGCGATAAGCTTGTTTGTTTTTGCCACCGCCTCACATTTGAAGTGAAGAACACTCTTAAAGATCAGAGAACAATTCTTCGTTATCAGTCTATGTGAAAGCTTTCCAATACTGAGTACAGCATTGGTCTTAATCGAGCTCATTTGTTCTGTCCTCTAGTCAAACTGATGTCCACTGCGAGATAGTCAAGACAAACTCAGCCATGCTTTTTGCTTACCAAGCCGTAGAACCAAGCCATGATTTGACCGAGCCTGATGGTCATACACAAAAGCAAGACTAGAGTCATTTTACTCAGACCAATTATGGTCATACTGCAGGAAAAAATTGTTTATTTGGAACTTTTAAACAAGTATAGCGAATCTTCGCGTATAAACACTATGTAGCCATCTTGGATTTTTTAATCCAAGGACTGGACTGGACTGGACTGTGCATCAAATAATTTTTGAACACTATTTATAGAACTGCATCACAGTGTGTGCTAAATGTATTGGACTTCAAGATTAATAAATGGGGGATAACACCACTTAGCTTTGAAGGGTGGCATGTATATTCACAAAATATAAACATCAGTAACTTCGATCAGTACATGAGCAAATTTGCACATAAGTTTTAGCCACTTGATTGTGGGGGATCAGGTTGTATGTTCAGGATTCTTGTTTATCAATTTCCGGCCGCAGCAGTTTACTTTCTATTAGAAATTTATAGTTGCTATGTCTATGCCTTTGAAAATGCCAATGCCGATTCTAATACCCACCTCTTCTGATGCTAGTGAAAACCAGCCTGGACCTATAACAAACGTTCTTCTAAATTACGTACCTATGCTTTGGGTATAAAAAGCATACGTTTGTGGTCTTCCGGCGAAATCAGCAGATTTCTTTACTAGCATCTCATTAACAGCCTCAGGAGTTGACGCCATAACGAACTTGTAACTTCCAAGTTTCATGGAGAAAATACGGCCGTAGTTTTCTTTAAGACTAAAAATCAAAAGAAAAAAGAGCGTGCAATTACAAAGAGATAAATAAGAGGAGCACGATGCCCTGTTACTCCGGGATTCAGTTAACTATGGTGTCGATAGCATGAAAAGGCTATGAGTATTCAACAACCAGATAAATCAGTCAGGTGGAGTATATTTATTGATTTAAGAACGGCGGTCAGGGAAAACCATGCAAAATCGGGATTTCGTGGCAGAAGTTGAAAAATCGATTTTCTTCATTTTTTTGCTCATAAATACCCATTAGGTAGGAAAGATACCTGATGTAGTTTGTTTCCGCCAGAAGCCGTTTTCTTTTAAGAAAAATAAGAAAATCGGATTTCGTTTTCCGACACTCAAAATGCATCAAAGTCGAACCCTAAAATTCGCTACTATAAACTATCCTCGCGTTCGCAAACCAAACCACACAGAGAGCTTTGGACACTTTCTAACGACAGAAAAACTATTTTTCATCCATTGGATGACAATTTTTATGGCTGTAGCGAAATTTACCATAATGAAACAAATACAAAATAAGCAAGAGGTTTTCAGTTTGAGACAAACTCAAATTTGGTAGCCACTTTCTATGGCATAACTCAGCATGTGGTATTACTCAAATTTTCTCAATCCTCGCTTAATCGCACATTTAAACATTAATCTAAAACATACCTGAGAATTGGCTTGGGTTCTTTAAGGCATTCTCTTGGAGACAGTATCTAAGTCAGCCAATATTTCGATGTACCACCGAATTAACGTATTGACGGGTCCACATTCTTTCGTTCCGAAACAAAGCAAAGCAGCTATTTAAAGCCAGATATTCTCTTGTTTCTCCTTTCTTGGTGACCGTCTTTTATAATAGTCCTTTTTTTGCCAAAAATCTGAGAGCCAGAGGAGTCCACAGAATCGATTTTTATAGCCTGTTCGAACTGAATTGCTGTGAAATATGCAAATTAACTGGAAAGAATTATATTGCGTTACCTGACTCCGTGACTAAAGAAGTCGACTGCGCAGACTCAATCTACACAAATTTACATATTTTGACAATCTCGTCCCCAGAGCCAGCGCGTTTCGGTCAGCGGTGACCAAACGCCCAACGGCTCTGGGCGATTCAAAAACCGGAACCAAGAAACCTTGGTTCCGGTCTGCTTGTGCGCGTGCGCGATCCTTTTGGTCAGCATAAATAAATGTGTTCTGAATATGCGTAGAGAGAGTAACCGCTGTAACTGATTGTGGCTCACTTGTTTATAACGGCGGCAGCTTCTGCAGTTGATGTTACATTGATCGGGTATTTAGACCTCAAATCTTTGTCAAGAATCCTTTGTTACGGATTGAGAACTATTAAGACAACAACGCGTTACGTCTACCAAAGCTCGATGAGGTATTCAATTTTCTAATTAACAAGAATATGCTGTTTTTGCTGTCTTTATACTCGATACAGATAAATTCAATGAATGATATTCAGATGATGATGCGTTCGTGTTTGATTTTTCCATACCGAATGCGAGCCAGCAGAAAGTTCTGGAATACATCATGAACGTTACCAGCCCACGATTTTTGGCGAAAATTAAGTAGATGGGCTTTTAGTTTTGGTTAAATAATTTTCGTCGTGAGTAGCCAAGGTTGTGAAGAGTAAAAAGTTGCATGTACAGTACATGTAAAATTATTTAGAAATCTAAAACGCAAAACTTCTATTAATTGCATTTTTACTGTAATTCTTCGTCAGATATAGTTTATGATTTATTTTATTTTATTTATTTTCATTTAATTTTGTAGGTTCATTTGTGTATTGTCACTGCTAAGCATGAAAAAATCATCAAATTGATACGAATTCTAGTCAGTAAATGTGCTAGAAAAATAATTGTTGTTGTTAAACCAATTTCCACTAACAATATAATAATTAGTCTTGCCTGACAATAAATATATTTCATTTGAGTCATCAAGTGTGAACTATGTCAGTTTGTATATGCAACATGAGTACACAATGTATGTTGTCATATGAAAATTGTTTGATGAAATTAGAAGTTGACAGCCAAATGGCCGAGTCAAATCAGGTAGTCATGCTTCACTTGAAGCATGGTTTCTATTTAAACAGATAATTGTGACAGGAGGACGATAAAATGGACGAAATATGTGTGTACAGAATGTCGCCTGTTTTATCTTCCTTCTGCCCCAATTATTTGCCCTGGGTTTCCAAACTAGGGTTGTCATTGGTAGATCCAGGCTTGCATGCACATACACATCTATATACCATCTTCCTTTCTTTATTACATTTACATAGTTGAGTTGCAAATCCTATAATGGACAGTCCACAATTTGATATACTTAGGTTATAGTATATGCTTGGGTATACAAGGTGGATGCCCAGACTTTAAAATTATTTCACTGAAACACTGGTAGAGATAGGCACGTTTGTGACCAAGAACACAACACAAGGACACTTGCCAGACTTGAATCTCGATGTTTGGATCCAAAGATCAAAACATTTATCATTAGGCACGACTGTGCCTAGCCTTCTGCCATAAAATTATCTATAGTAGATGAAATTCTTGAGAATAATACATGTGTCAGTAGCCTCCCTGGCTATAGACCCTCAGGGCTGAGCAGAGAGATATGCTGGGAAAACAGGGTGATTGAATGTAATTTTTGTCTGAGATTGTTCCATGAAATCATTTCAATAATAGTCTTGCTGTATTTTAGTGAGGTGTAGGGTGAGACGAATTACAAATGTCAAGTACAAATGTACAGAAATTCTACACACTAAAAGAGATTTATTATCCAACATTTTTCAGTTTTTCTTTCTTGAAAACCAGACTTTGAACTGTGTTTTGCATTGTGCAGTCTGGACTACAACCAACCTGTTTATAATATTGGTTTTTCCACAATAAAAATATTTTTTTTTGTGTAGGGACAGTCTCCCATATAAGAGTGACAGGCCAGGGATACTTGTCAGAAATTTTGGGAAATACCCCTGAAAGGTACCATAATCCATTTGTGGGGCTCAAGTTTATTTTTACCCCTAAAAGCCAATTTAGACTGTTTTATTGATGAGTGATACAGTCCAACCATGGGCCACATGCCAGAATAAAATATATATAATAAAATTACTTAATAAAATTAATAATAATAATAATTTTCAAGTTCTGTTTATTTGGGGTTTTACTTTGAAAACACACCCTAAGATAATATCATATCATAATATGTAACAAAACATGATTTTCAATCCCAGCTCGGCAGGGATATTTTGCAGGTTGCAGGTTGCAGGTCAACTGCTAACCCAAACCCCAACAATTAGGCTAACCAACTAGGCTAACCTTCAGTTAGAATTAGGCTAACCTTCAGTTGGGCTAAGCTAAGCTAACCGGGGCTAACCGTGACGCCATTCTCTTCCTAACCGCGTGTGTAATGTTTCTAAAAGTAGTCTTAACCTGCAACCTGCAACCTGCAAAATATACCTGCCCCTCCCAGCCCTTCGATTTCTTTGACTAAAATATACATAAACTGTTAATGATGATAGTCTGTCTGATAACTATACGGGGTCTCACTATATATACAGCTGGCATAAGGTCATTGAGGATGGGGAGTTAGGTTTAAAAATTTATTTCAAAATTAAAAGATTGGGAGGACTGAACCTGTAACTGTATGGAAAGGGGGGTGTAACTGTAATTGTATGGACAGGAAATATTTTTAAGAATGATCTCAAAAATTTATACTGTTTCTTCATGCTTTTACACATGTTAGCCACTTGCCTACCAAAGAAAATTATTGCTACACTTAATAATGGTACCGTAGTTAAAATGTTGTGTTCGTCGGTTGCGTTACTCCATGATTTGCTTGCTGTACAAGTTAAGCTTACCTATTAAATGCAATCCATGATTTATTATCAACATACAGTGGATCCCTGTCTTAGGGCCACCCCGTTAATACGGCCACCTATTTTTGGCCTGGCAAAATCGCACTTAATCTCTTGTATAAAAACCCCTTTAATACAGCCACCTCTTTTTGGGGGGCCCGTAAGTGTCCGTATTAACGGGGTTCCACTGTAATATAAGCTTATTGTGCGGATGCATTACGGACCTTAGTCCAGTTCTGGCCCCTCTCTGTCACGCAAAGCTCGCTCACGTCAAGGGTCCAGAGACAATTGTCTGCGCATGCTCACGATAAACCAATCACAGCGAATCTTAGCTCACATGTGACTTTTAAAATCGACAAACCGAGTCGAGAAAGAGAAAATATATTTGGTCGCCATCAGTGCCTTCAGTGGAGATTTTAAAACTAAATACTCCACTCTTCCTTTGACTTAACACCTCGCAAATTATCACAGGCATGAAGGGAATGTGTAGGAGAACATATTTCAGTGTTGTCTTGATCAGTCAGTATATTATCGTTCACGTATTAATCGCTTACATGTCAGCACGTTTATAATTGCATGTTTATATAATAATTGTATGTTCTCGCGTGATTAATTGTAGCCTAGTTGTTTCGTCGGATATGATGTTTCATGCTGTTATTTTAGTGTACGAGTTGTCTTGTAACAAAAGCAAGCACGTTTCGGTGGAGCTATCCCACCGAGTGAAATAAACCTTCTAGATTGTAGTTGGAGTGTTTTGTCCGTTACTGGTACCTGCTACATCTTTACACAAGAAGAAACAGCCGAACTTACAGCATCTACTATTTGTGACAAATACAGGATCGTATTCAGGAAACATTTCTCTATACTTTTCACTGACCGAGGGCGCCGGAAGAGATCGAAACATCCGTCATCTTGTCAGTATAAAAATACATGCGCAGTAGCGATTAGCAAAGAAGCTGACTAACCGTTGAGCATGCGCAGACAATTGTCTCTGGACCCTTGACGTGAGCGAGCGTTGCGTGACAGAGAGGGGCCAGAACTGGACTATACGGACCTATGCGTCCGGGGTCCACATATTGTTAGCATGATATGCACAGCTGTCAGATTAAAAGTTGTAATTTTAATTTTATAGAAAAACGTTTGTTAGGAAGAGTTCACTGAAATAAATAGTCCATTCTAAACAGTATTGGTAAGATTCTTACCTTCATCAAAATTAAAATCGTTCACTTCAAAGTGGTCCCAAATTATCGCCTGCTGTGGTTGTCAACATATTTTGGGACCACTTTCGTCGCCACATGATCTTTCTTTACGGTTGTAGAACTAGAATAACATCGATTACTCTGGCAGACATGCTTTCCTCGCCTTTCAGCAGTGTGAAGCTCATTCGTTCGTTTTTCTTCCATAAAAATACGTATCCCGATAGAAAGGTGAACACAACTCGAATCCGCCGCCATTTTTAATAATGATAGGCCGCCATTTTTAATTAATTCAAGGACGGTTACCAAGCTCGGTCGAAATCTTTCTGCCTACTGCCTACGTCCGCCATCTTTGATTTTGGGTTCACTTCCGATTCAAATCCATTGTGTTTCAACAGCCAATCAAAAAAATTAAAAAAATTCAAGCGCCCTGAATATTCCAGAGTCCGTGATTCCTTGGTGCTGACCAAAAGGATCGCGGCCTCTGGGAACGAGATTGATATTTGGATGTCACGTTAATCACGAAATATATCAAAGCGAGAGTTATGTGTTTCGAAGAGGCTATAACAATTGATTCTGTGGACTCCTGGCTCTCAGTTTTGGCGAGAAAAGGGCTATTATAAAAGACGATCACCAAGAAAGGAGAAACAAGAGCTTTTGGGCTTTAAAAAAAGCTTCTTCCGTGCGTTTCGGAACGAAAGAATGTGGACCCGTCAATACGTTAATTCGGTGGTACATCGAAATATTGGCTGACTTAGATACTGTCTCCAAGAGAATGCCTTAAAGAACCCAAGTCAATTCTCAGGTATGTTTTAGATTAATGTTTAAATGTGCGAGGATTGAGAAAATTTGGAGTTATACCACATGGTGAATTATGCCATAGAAAATGTCTACCTAATAAGAGTTTCTGTTATCGTGAATACCTATCCCTTATTTTTGAATTGTTTCATTATGGTAAATTTTGCTACAGCCATAAAAATTGTCATCCAGTGGATGAAAAATAGTTTTTCTGTCGTTAGAAAGTGTCCAAAGCTCTCTGTATGGTTTGGTTTGCGAACGCGAGGATAGTTTATAGTCGCATATTTTAGGTTTCAACTTTGAGCATTTTCAATGTCCGAAGGCGAAAACCGTTTTTCTTATTTTTCTTGAAATAAAAGAGCTTCTGGCGGAAACAAACTACATCAAGTTTCTTTTCTACCTAATAGTTATTTATGAGCAAAAAATGAAAGAAATCGATTTTTCAACTTCTGCCACGCAATGCATGGTTTTTCCCTGACCTCCTTTCTTAAATACAAATTTGATAAACAAAATATCATGACACTTAACAAAGCTGGGTTACATTTCATGAAGGTCACTGAAAATGCCACAGCCGGATGATTTACGCCACATTTGCTGTCTGAAGTCGAATAAGCTATTTTCATACTTGGTAACAAATTATGGGATACAACTAAAGAGTCTCGGTCATTAATATTTGAAACCAGGTAATGGTCCGCTCGCATCGTCAAACTCTTTGAGCTGAGGTTCGATTGTATAATGAATTTTCGGTAGTTTTAGAACTGTGACAGTGACGGAAGTGAAGGTAAATTTCGTTGTGACACTGTGCCAGTGACGGAAGTGAAGGGAAAATTTCGTTGTGACACTGTGACAGTGACGGAAATGAAGCGAAAATTTCCTTGTGATACTGTGACAGTGACGGAAGTGAAGGGAAATTTCCTTGTGACACTAGCTGCAAAAGTGACGGAAGTGAAGCAAAAATTTTATTGTGGCACTATGACAGTGACGTAGGTCAAGTAAAATCCTCTATAAAAGAAGAAAAAAAAAGGAAAAAAAAAAACGATTCTGTGACATTGCGACTGTGACGGAAATTCGACTCTGACAGAGGTCATAGCGCTTTACCACTCTTTTCAATGCTACGCGACCTTCGAAGTCAAACTTGGCAATACACTTCCGTCAATCATGCGTAACGATGTGACAAGACATGTCTGGACGTTATTATGCAAATTTGTGTCGTGTAACGCAATCGTAGTCAGTGCTGTTTCGGACGTTTCTCTGTTTGTAAACGACGACAAAGGATCCAGAAACGTTCTTTCCTTTGCAAATGGCGGTAGCGAAGTGTAAAAGTAGAAAACAGTGGCCTTTCAGTACATTACAATCGTGCGTGCACGTAGGCTCGATTTCCGCCGATCTCTCGAGTCCGGTCTTCGTTGAATAATTTTTGCTTCCTCCAGTTATTATGTGGGAATCGTTTTATATCCAACTCTAATCATAAAGGCCACATAAATAACAGTTGTATTTCAATTGACTGAGAATGAATTTCGCCTCTGATCTTTTTGATAGAACAGCTGTATCATGTTTCACCACGCAGCGATGTTAGTGTGGTCTGGGTTATATGGTATACATCCCCAGATCGTAGACTACATCACCTTTTTAATGTTGAGTAATTATGGTTTCATTAATCAGTGAAAATTGATCACCGTTTCACTTTACTGACCTTTTAAAAGCGTCGGTAAGTTTCTCCGTCTTTGAGTCGAGGGAAAACACATTCCCTAAAACAGGGAGAGACGTAAAGCGCGGACCAGGCGGCATGTTCCTGAACTCGTACAGCACCATCAGGTAATGTAACATTAACAATAGAAGGAACAGCAGAAGAATATTTCCAAGGCTGAGGGAATAAATCGTGGCGAACACCGACGCCACCATGTTTGGCAATAACACTGATTGTTGTCCCACCTAGGGTCGTCACGCAACACTTCTCCCCACTATTATAGCGTTACGTGACGACCCAAATAACGCAAAAAAAATTAACGGCCGCAAAGGCCAGTTTATCATTTAACCATCAGAGAAGAGAAGAGAGGGCTTCAAACATTAATCGCCAAAACGATACAGTAGGTATTATTAAGAAGTGACAGGCCTACACAACTTCGTTCCCAGTGCCCGCGCGCGCGCTTTCGTAGTGCTGACCAAAAGGATCGCGGCCTCTGGGAACGACGATTGAATGAGTGGTGACTCTTTTTGCCTTAGAAGGGTCTTAGATATGGCTGGTTCTGTATCAAGTGTCATTTTTCTATTAAAACATGTTTGAGGTTGTGTCACAAAAGGCAAGATTTGTTTTCGACTTACATCTTTTTTTTCGGGATGCGGGATTTGGCTTATTTTTGTGGCGATATTCGGGATGCGAGCTAAAAACAGGAGCGGGAAGCGGGAATTTCAATTACGAGCGGGAGCGGGATTTCGTGTTTTTAAGGCGTCGGGATGCGAGAATCGCAAGGGAAAAGTAGCGGGATACGGGATTTCAATTTTTACGTTCCTGCATGAATTGCGCAAGGCAGACTGGTACAAATGGATCCTTTGTGTATAACTGTGTCGGGTTTCAATTTTAAATGAATAGCAAAGGAGGTGTAGCCTAAAACGTATTCATTATGCGTAAGTATGAGACCCGTATGAGTCCTATTCTGATCTTTTCTGTTGATTTCCGACATTTCTATTTTCGTCGCATTCGTCCACAAGAAAGAGGTATCAAATCACAGATGGTATTTTGCATGTCCTGGCCTTGTGATGCGTTCTTTCCCTTTTCGATCCTTTCCATTTCCATTGAACGTTTGTTGGAACAGCTATATCAGGAGGGGGACATTGGGGTTTGCAGTATTGCGGTTTCAGACCATTTTTCATACGATATTTCGGTGTAATTTCCCTATTAAAGGCCCTTAAAGTGCGGTATTGCGGTTCATCCAGCCCTCCGGTATGCGTTTTTTTAGCGTTTTGGTCGACGGAACTCGGTAGAACCTGAAATGTTCTTCACGTCCTTCACGGTATCTCCGTTTCTGGTCGTTGCTATAATCGTTTCAGTAAGATGATAATATCGATAATGTCGTGTACGATGGGCCTATAAATGTCCGATAGCAAAAGTAACGTGAGCCCCCACCCCCCCCCCCCCCCCCCCTCCTTCCGTCAGGCTGATGTAAGTGACTTTTCAGCAATATTTCTGGCGTTTTAGGTCCTCCACAGACTAGAGAGATAGTTGTCGACAACTATTTAGTTTTCGATCATAAAAAGTTGTCGATAACAAAAATGCCAGGTGTGTGAAGCTAGTTGTCGATAACTAAGGCCCTTAGTTATCAACAACTAGCTTTACACACGGGCTTTTTTGTTATCGACAACGTTTTTATGATCGACAACTAAATAGTTGTCGACAACTATCTCTCTAGTCTGTGGAAGCCCTTAGTCACTTTGTATTGAAACGTGGTCTTTAATTTCCAGAACTATGGTCGAGTTAGGGTATAAATGAAGTTTTCCTTTGTAAGATGGTCATACATACCCATTTCTTTGTTGTGTTTTAGTTAGTGGTGTAATAGTAAAGGTTGAAAAATTAATGTGAATTTTTCTTGAAAATTTATGATTTGAAATAAGCCCCCCCCCCCCCCTCTCTGTTAATTAGCCCCCCTCTCTCTCTAATAAGCCCCCCTTTCTTGATGCCTGAAATTAAATAAGCCCCCCCCCCCCCGGGGGGGTTTAATAGAGCTTTTACGGTATTTGACAAATTGGTATCATATTGAACAGAAAAATTGCGGTAAATAAAATAGTGTGATCCAACAGGCGAAGAGCGAAATGGATGCATAGAGTAGGTAGGGTAAGCAGAGGAGAAGAAAAAGATAAGATAGAAGAAGATAGGATAAGAGAAAACAAGAGAGAGGAGAGGAGTGGAAAATGGAAACCTTGTTCGATCCTCAAAATCTCTTATAAAATGCTCCCAAAATCAATGCCCCCGGCAAACTTTATTCTCTTTTCACCATTAACAATGCAATTTGTACTATTAAAAAAACCTATAAGAAACATGCTTTAGATTTGGGTATGGCTCGAATAGAACTAGTACCGGACTCACTATACCTATTTAGGCGGTCCGAGTACGATAAAAATGGACACAAGTTCCCAATTTTAATCGACGACCAGTTCTGTGCTAAAAGTCCAGTGTCTTTCATATCTAGTACATATGGCCTACAGTTTGTCAATACCGATAACATTACTATTTTGACTGTACTTAACGCACACAGTAATGTTGAAAACAAAGTGACAAAGTGAACAAAACGTTTTGCGCTATCTCATTGGCGTTTTGATAGCACGCATCTTGTAAGCGGAAGGAAACTGGATGAAAGCGCCCTTCGCTTTAGGTGGATGACCATCTTCACCGACCAAAGTAAACTTTTGAAGCATCCATGAGACAAACAAGAACAGCTCAACTTTAGCAAGCGGCTCTCCAGCGCAAACCCGGCGTCCAGCTCCAAAAAGGATAGAAGTTGCCCTGGTTGGTGACCAGCTTGCCATCCTCGTCAATATGACGGTATGGGTTAAAACGGTGGGATTTTCCAGCATTTGGATCTAAATGAACAGACTCCGTGTTGGCAAGACGATGGTATCTTTAGGGACACGGTAGCCACACAGCGTGGTATCGGTCAGCGTGATATGGGGCACTGCAAAGGGCACCGAGTTTCCAATACGTAGCGTTTCTATGATCGCTGCTTGGATGAGAGGCAGATTGGGACGGTCCTCCAAGGAGGGACTTCGTTCGCCAACTACCTCAATCTAACTGGTGCTGAATGTCCTCTTGGTACTTTGGACAGTTGACCATGAAGGCAATGAACCATTTCAAGGTGGTGCTTGTGGTTTCGTAGCCTGCAAAAAACATGTCTTCGATGGTCATAACAAAATAGTCCATCGGAGAGGAGGACTGCTCTTCCTTCACTGTCGCGTTTCGGCTTCAAGTTTTGCATGAAGTAGACCTGAGATCAAATCTTTTACAGGTTCACCTGGATCGAACTTGCTTTCTCGCTGGCTAAAGATTTGGCGAAGTAAATCGTGTACATCGAAGAAAGGCTGGAAAACTTGATCATAAGCCTTTATGGGCAGGTATTGTGCCCACGAGAAGAAATCTAAGATTCTCACGAACCGAGCAACATCTTCATTCGCCATGATTTTCATGTTCAGTTTCAAAAGCCTGTCCAAATCTGGGTTGGTCGTGTCGCGATCTTCCCAAACGTGATTCCGCAAATAACATTTGCAACGCCACGCATCAAGCAATCTGCAGGATCAAAAGGTTTTCCATCTTGTTCTTCCATGAACCGCACCAGTTTCTCTGCCTGGGTCGACACTCGCCTTTCAATGAGAGGAATGTCCGAGAGGTACTGGCGCAAGGCTGAAGTGAAGAGTTTACGCTGGAGCTTCCATTCAGGTCCATAGTCACCTAAGATGATATCCTTACATCCTGTAATTCAAAGGAAACCTCTGTGAGACAGAGTGAGCTGCAGTGTATTAACCCTTCCAGCAAGAATTACAATGAAATCACGTATCGCATATGAAAGACTAACAAGACAGACACTGGGACGAGCACGAGCACGAAGATACTTATCCCTATATATCGTTATGCTTATTTCGATGATGTCCTTATAGGCTTGTGTCTGTCTGTGTTTGTGCTTGAATGTGCTTGTGCTTGTGCTTGTGCTTGTGCTTGTGCTTTCCTTTGTGTCCTTATGTCCCTTATGCTTATGCTGATGCTTGTGCTTATGTCCTTGTGTTTGTGGCTGTGGTTGTGCTTATGTCCTTATGCCTATATATGCTGATGATTATGATTGTGCTTTATACTTATGTCCTTGGGTTGTGCTTAAGTGTTTATCCTTATGCTTCTGTTATTTTGCCTACTGCCTTTGCCTATTCCTTTCCCTTGCTCCGTGGCTGTGCCCGTGGCAGAGCCCGCGTCCATTACCTGTGCATATACTCTGTGTCTACGCCTTTTTCTGTGCCAATGCCTGTTACAATGCTTATGCTTATTGCTATGTCTATGCCTTTGAAAATGCGGATTCTAATACCCACTTCTTCTGATGCTAGTGAAAACCAGCCTGGACCTATAACAAACGTTCTTCTAAATTACGTACCTTTGCTTTGGGTATAAAGAGCATACGTTTGTGGTCTTCCGGCGTAATCAGCAGATTTCGTTACTAGCATCTCATTAACGGCTTCAGATGTTGACGCCATAACAAATTTGTAACTTCCAAGTTTCATGGAGAAAATACGGCCGTAGTTTTTTTAAGACTAAAAATCAAAACAAAAAGAGCGTGCAATTACCGAGTTAACCCTATCCTGCCTGGGGGTGTGTGTGTGTGTGTGTGTGTGGGGGGGGGGGGGGGGGGGGGGGGGGGGGGGGGGGGGGGAGGAGGGCAGAAAGTGCATGCGCATTTGGTGTGTCAATATTTGATCACGTGATTTGATGTTTCCATGGCAAACCAAGTTTTGACAGGCCGTTTTAGCCAAATTTGGTATTTTCAGCTTAATTTTCAGTTTTCATGAGATTTTCGCTTTCTACGAACAGTTTCCTCCAAAATCTTTGCAATTGTTGCATCCTTACATGTATATTGTTTTCGATGTTTTAAATCAATTTGGTGATTTTCTGACATTTCTGAACAATTTAAAAATCCAAGATGGCGGATCCAAGATGGCGGACATTTTAAAGTATGACGTTATTTTGGCGTGATATGATATCATAATTGATTCGTGATTGTCACTAAAATAAACATGTTTGAATTCTTTATACACCACGTAAGTGTTATTTTTATAGCACAAATACTTTTCGAGATACATATCGTTTTACCCAAATTTGTTTGTTTTTAGCTTAATTTTCAGTTTGCATAAAATTTTTGCTTTTTAGGATAAAATCCTTCCAAAATCTTTGCCGTTTTTAGCATCTTTATATTTTTCTTGATTTTTTCAAACAAATTTTGAGATTTTCTGTCATTTCTGAAAATTTAGAAATCCAAGATTTAGGATCCAAGATGGCGGATTGTTTTATGTATGACGTCATTATGGCGTGTATGACTTGACGTGTAAGATTTTCGGATGCTTTACACACCATGTACGTTTCATTTTCATAGCGTCAATGCTTTTCGAGATACATAGGGGGGACTATCTGCCCCCCCCCCCCCCCACCCCCCCCCCCCCAGGCTCACGACGAAAAAAAAGCCCAGGCAGAATAGGGTTAACTATGGTGTCGATGGCATGAGGCTATGAGTATCAACAACCATAAGATAAATCAGTCAGGTGGAGTATATTTATTGATTTAAATACAAATTTAATAAACAAAAATATCATGACACTTAACAAAGCTGGGTTGCATTTCATGAAGGTCACTGAAAATGCCAAAAGCCGGATGATTTACGCCACATTTGTTGTCGTTTATCCTGAAGTCGAATAAGCTATTTTCCTACCTGGTAACAAATAATGGGATTTGAAAGTAGGTAATGGTCCAAACTCTTTGATTTGAGGTTCGACTGTATACTGAATTGAATTTTCGGTAGTTTTAGAACTGTGGTAGTGACGGAAGTTAAGTGAAAAATGAAAAAAAAATACTGGGTAAAGTAAAACCTCATCCCATAAATTAAATGAAAACTTTCTTGTGACACTGTGACAGTGACGGAAGTGAAGGTAAATGTCTTTGTGACACTGTGACAGTGACTGAAGTGAAGGTAAATTTCCTTGTGACACTGTGACAGTGACGGAAGTGAACGTAAATTTCCTTGTGACACTGTGACAGTGACGGAAGTGAAGCGAAAATTTATTTGTGACACTGTGACAGTGACGTAGGTCAAGTAAAATCCTCTATAAAAGAAAAAAAAAGAAAAAGGAAAAAACGTTTATGTGACATTGCGACTGTGACGGAAATTTGACTCCAACAGAGGTCATAGCGCTTTAAAATGTGCAATGTCTCGTTGCGCAAAGGTATTGCTATATTTACTTTTATAAAGCAGTAGATTAGACGTACAATTCAAGTCCCATCGGCACAGCTGCAAACAAATCCTAATGAGAATGAAGCTTTTACAGTCAAAATACTCAGCACGTTCCGCGTAAATAATGATTAATGCTTCCATTATAAATGCAATATTACTTTGATTATTGAATTGAAGATTCGAAACTTCAACTGAGTAATGCAATCATTCAACTGAAGCGTCCATTCGAATATCGAGTGTTGATTCGATTAATGGCAAAATAGCTCTTCCATCTCCGTGAGAGAGGTGATAGTCAATCTGGAAAACAAAGTGGAAATTTAAGAGATTTGATGAAAAAGACAGGGTGCCTTGATCTGACGGCTTTTCATTCAACCAGACAGTTAAATTTGCATATTTGACAGCTAACGGTATACCAAAAACCGCAGGATAGTCACGAAACCACGCTTGTCACGCTTGGCTTTTCCATTTTGCAAATAATTTTCTTCCTGCAGTACATGTTTCAATGCTATTGTCGAAAAGCTGCTAAGGCGAAGAGGAAACTTGCTATAAAGTGATCGAAAAAAACCAATTGTGACAGCATACACCTGTTTACATGGAGGGAGGGTGACCCGGGTACCAGGGTCACCCTCCCAGCCGGGCTAAAACATAGCCCGCCTTTACGTGGGCGGGCTATTAGGGCGGGCTATCATACAGGCAGCTATCTTTTTTGGCGGGCTCTTGTTTTGGCGGGCTCATGTTTTGGCGGACTTTTTTCATTGCAACGGCGCGATTTATTAAAGGGACTATGTCACCTGGTGCCCATGCGCGGTAGGGTCCACTAAAAGCTAATTTGCATACGAGTTTTCAGCTTCAACTTGAAAGCGTTTGCCAGCGTTTTCAAGTTCAGCGGGAGATTCGAGGAGATGAAGCAGTCGTGAACAAATCTACGCTAATCTTGGCAATCCGTTGCATCTGGCTCACTCTTGATGTTAACTTATCCTTAAGAGATATCGGAACTACAGTTCTATTTAGTTATTTCGGTGTTAGCTTGCTCGATTTGCGAAAAATATCCGATAGAAAGTATTACAGTGTACTTGTACTTCAAGGAAAGAATCAATGGCAAGAACTATAGTGACCATCGAAGGAACAGGCTAGAATTTATGGCTTTATATTCATCGTGGTTTGGAGCAACATTAAACGCTAGTTTCTTGTCACATTCAACTTTCGCTGCCCATCTTCTTTCACTGGAGGCACAGGCTTACCATCCTCTGTTTGTGTGGTCACAGATATCTGCGATATTCAAATTTCTTAGTACAATTGAATTGTTATTGTGAACATTAATCTTCCTAAAATTGGTATTTAGGACTGTCTATATTTAATAAAATAAAGTCCAAATGTCTGGACGTTGTTTTAACTTTGCTTTGAAGCGGTTTTTACGGTGATTTGATGCGCGCGAGAGCAGTTTTCGGACTTCAAAGTTTTTACTCGCTTTTAGAATACTAATACTCTAACAAGGCATGCAACTTCGAGCAGTTTTGGACCGACAAATTCCGTACCTCCTCTCGTATTTTGCCCTAAAAAAGCATTTCTTCCATTCGATTTCACAACAGCTCCCGCATCTCGAAAGACTAGTCCTCGGACTACACTCTGGCCAAACAATGTTTGAGTACGAAAGGTTCGCGGATTGATCTTGAAAAACCAGCTGGAATATCGAATGAGTTTGAAAATTCTCGATTTTACTATGATCTGTACCTCCGGCTGGGACAATTATGCACGTATTTAAAAAAAAACGTGTATACGGCGTCGAAATTACTACCCATGCCCTCCCCAGCGCGAGAAACGTGTACCACGACAAACACTTCACTGGGATACCCAGGTGAAATACAGTAGTCTCCGTTGATCTTAACTTAGGCAATCACGACGGCGACACTTTAGACAACGTGGAATGAGAAATCAATTTATATTCGCAATTATACAGATTTATTCCGTTTGATAGGCTTATTTTCCTTTTTCTCAGGGTAGCCGTAATTTCACCTGGGTACTCCAGTGAAGTGTTTGTCGTGGTACACGTTTCTCGCGCTGGGAGGGGCATAGGTAGTAATTTCGACGCCGTATACACGTTTTTTTAAAATACGTGCATAATTGTCCCAGCCGGAGGTACAGATCATAGTAAAATCGAGAATTTTCAAAACTCATTCGATATTCCAGCTGTTTTCAAGATCAATCCGCGAACCTTTCGTACTCAAATTTGGCCAGAGTGTAGTCCGAGGACTAGTCTTTTCGAGATGCGGAGCTGTTATGAAATCGAATGGAAGAAATGCTTTTTTAGGGCAAAATACGAGAGGAGGTACGGAATTTGTCGGTCCAAAACTGCTCGAAGTTGCATGCCTTGTTGGAGTATTAGTATTCTAAAAGCGAGTAAAAACTTTGAAGTCCGAAAACTGCTCTCGCGCATCAAATCACCGTAAAACCGCTTCAAAGCAAAGTTAAACAACGTACAGACATTTGGACTTTATTTTATTAAATATAGACAGTCCTAAATACAATTTTAGGAAGATTAATGTTCACAATAACAATTCTATTGTACTAAGAAATTGGAATATCGCAGATATCTGTGACCACACAAACAGAGGATAGTAAGCCTGTGCTGGAGGCAAGAAGAAAATCAATCGAGTCTTTAGAAGAACAAGAACCCTGAAGGGATTACAAGCGGCCGATTTCCGGGAGGGGGGGGGGGACTCCCTTATTTTCGCTATATAGGAACGTGCAGCTGGACAGGGTATGGTTTTTGAGCATTTTGGTCTGGAACAGGGTATACCAAAAGGCATTTTTGGGTATCAAGGGTATCAGTTTCCCACGAGTTGGCACGAAGATCGGTAATTGATACTCTGGCATAGGGTAGATGAAGTAGTCAGACGAAAGGAAACGCGTAGGAGTGTTAAAAAGCTTTACAACTACAACTCGCAGTGCTGCTTAGTAGTTTAGCCTTTTGGGTTAGAAAGAAAATCGTTAAGAATCGTCTGGAATAGGGTATCTTTTTTCAACATTTAGTTTACATGGAGGGAGGGTGACCCGGGTCACCCTCCCTCCATGTAAACAGTAGCCTGCGAGCCAATACGTATTTCCGGCTCGAGTTTCCCGCCGGAAATACGTCTGCGCTCGCAGGCTATGTAAACAGGCCCTTAGTCTGGAACAGGTTCGCAAAATTAGGGTTGTTTATAGCCCAGCGGCACACCCCCACCCAATTTTTTTGGGAGAACCCCCCGGACCAATTTCACCTTGAGGGGAGAAAGAACAATGCACCCCTCCACCCCCTCGGTCAGTTTACTCTGAGGTTCTCCCGCCAAAATCTAAGAGTCAACTTCGAACCTGCGTGACGAAAAACGTGACTGGGTGATGCAATTGAGCTTTAGGTCAAGTTTACTGTGTAGAAAATTTTAGCTAATGTCAATTGCATCTTAATCAACAAGGGCACAGATGTGTTTTCGCCCAACGTGAAAATAAATTGTGAATGACATATATGCTGTGGAATTGTGTAAGAAAAAACTGTTATGTTTTTGGGACCGAGTTTTATCGTTCGTTTAATGAGGTGCATGTATTAAACAGAACAGAAATTATCTAGTGGCTATTTATTTGCATGTCTCCTGGCTACATTTACAATGTAATGGGAAAACCCCTCACAATGCAATGCAATGTCAACTGGGGAAAGTGCAGTGAAAAAAACAAGTAGTCACGCCAGTCTCGCTAAAGTCCGCAGTTTGCGTGAAACCGGAAGCCGATTCCCCGCTGGGATCGAATAACGCGCAAAGGTCACACCGCCAAATTTAGCACATTTTGCAACAACACTGCTGTTCACTGCTGTGGGACACTTTTTTCAATGCGATTCCTGTAATAAACTCAATACATGTACGCACTTACACGACACTACAGAAAGCCTGTGGAAGAGAAATTCTCCACTGGCTAATTTTAGACCGAGATGCGATAACATCATGTCAACCGTGTAGAGGGCTAGGGCTAGCGACATGAAAACAAGATCGAATAACGCAGTAACGCAATTCGACTCCTCTGCTCCCTGTGTCATTCAAGTCATCAAGTTTCATTTCTGCTGAAGTAAGAAAGACGACTTTTTGTTTGTTATCCAACTACATTCTGAAACTCTGCATCAGCACATACATGATCACCTTCACAGATTAGTATTAAAAAGAATCACTGTTCTTATGCACACATTTTTTATTTCTCCACCGCAAGTATTTGAATTATTCATCTCTTGTAGGAAAAGACGATTAATAAGCTTATTCCTGACTTCATAGGTTAACTTTAAGATGCTCAGCTTCACAGATTAGTATTAAAAATAATCACTTTTTCTTATGCACACATTTTTGATTTCTAGACAGAAAGTATTTGAATTATTCATCTCTTGTAGGAAAAGTGTGAATGTTAAAACCTTTCACGACAAACGATTAATAAGCTTATTCCAGACTTCATAGGTTAACTTTAAGATTACTGTGTAGAAACTGAAATATATATCTAAATGCCATCAACTAATGACAAATAGTCATTTGAAAACATACCTTAATTTATCTTAATACCACTAATCCAAGGACACTAATCACGTTTACAAAAACATATACCACGGGGTATCGTAACTGCGATCAGGAAGAGAAATCCAATGCGGATTGCTTCATGCTCAATAGCACAATACCTCTATTGCATCATCTTTACATGACCAGAGATTGCGTCATGTCAACCGTGGGATCGAATAACGAGAAAAGGTCACACAACAAAATTTAGCACATTTTACAACAACACTGCTGTTCACTGCTGTGGAACATTTGTCTTTGCTTTTTCCAATGCGATTACTGTAATAAACTAAATACATCTACGCACTTACACGACACTACAGAAATAAATTCTCTACTGGCTAATTTTAGACCGAGATGCGATAACATCATGTCAACCGTGAAGAGGACTAAGGCTAGCGACATGAAAAAAAAGTCCATTTCTTGAAGCGGCTCGATGCCCATGATGCATCGGCCGCTTAAAAACAACAGCTTCAATGGCGGGCCGCTTCAGTTTACTGAATGAATTTTGCCACGCCAGTAGCGGACTTATTGAGCCTTTCCTAGAATTCTGAGAGCAAAATGGTGAAGAATATTATTTATTTGATGTGTTGGTCCTTTGCAAAAACCACAGCGGATTCGAATTCGCTTCACATTCTATTTTTTCGCTGGAAAGTTTCACAAAAGCTACAATACTGGCCGTACGGCGCTTGTCACGCTGCACGGAGCTGCTGCACGGTACTTTTCTATTGAACGTTAGTTTACTTTTCAAAATTATGAAATTTCCATCTGTTTGCAAAAAATAGTCGCCTCTAATACAACTTTTCATTTCGAAAGCAGCTTTTATGTTTTGAATCATAGTTTTCGAAGCGAAATAAAATGTAAACGTGATTAGCATAATTTTGTTTTGACATTTTGTCGGCCAGCGAAGGCGTACATTCTTCAATGATTTTTGTCAAAACTTATGTTATAACAGGATTCAGACCATGAATAAGCTGCTATGGAAAATAAATGGCAGACATTTTATTCTCAATATCAAAGTCAAAAAAGCAAGGGGAAGTGTGAATTTAGCGGTTGAATTTGAGTTGAATGTTTTTTGCGGAAAGTCACGCAAGAGTTGTTCCGTTAATTATCGTCTTATGTTATCAACTAGTTATAGTTACCACTAAAGTGCCAAACGACATAGAGGAGCGAATAATTAATAGAAAGCTTCAAAATATATGATCATGAAACATATACGTTCTTAATTATTAAATCTGACCGGCATTACATTGTAAATATTACAGACAACATGAAAGCCCAGTTTATTTGATGACAAGATAACAAAATTAATACCCCATCCTAAAGCACAGGTAGCCCAAGCTCTATATATGAGTGATAAATTATAAATGACCTGACCTTTGTTTCAGCTGAGCGGTAATTTGAGCGTCACGTAACCATTGCGTAACAGCGAAATTATAAGGGTTTGTATGGGAGAAATCGTTTTCCTTCTGAATTTAAAAAATATGAATGATTTTGTAAAAATCACTCACCTGAACTCCTTTGCTTGTCTGTCTGTGTCCTGTTTGGTTTTTAGGTCCATTGGAAGCGATTTAGGGGTTTTTTTTTCACTCTTTCTCCCTATATATATCCTTTCCCAGGTTGGGGACTGCCAAGAGGTCCGCTGAGGGAAAACAGTCGTAAATTCCTTCCAAAGCCTCCGATCGCCTCGAAATTCCGCGTGGACCACGGACGATAGCCATGTTACCCATTCGAGGTCTTCAAAGGATATATATAGGGAGAAAGAGTGAAAAAACCCTAAAATCGCTTCCAATGGACCTAAAAACCAAACAGGACACACACAGACAGACAAGCAAAGGAGTTCAGGTGAGTGATTTTTATTCAAAAATCATTCATATTTTTTAAATTCAGAAGGAAAAACGATTTCTCCCATACAAACCTTATAATTCGCTGTTACGCAATGGTTACGTGACGCTCAAATTACCGCTCATTAAAATTTATCACTCATATATAGAGCTTGGACTACCTGTGCCTAAAGTTGCTTAGAAATCGAAGATGTTTCTTCGTTTGCTGAAAATTTTTTGTCATTTTAGTTGCATGAAAGTTGAAAGAATTTTAAAATTATTATCGGAGCAAGGAAGCGTTGCGTGACGGGGCCAGACTATCAGATGTTTATTTTTGTAATGACTCATTCCAAAAAATTAAGATTTATCTTTTATTTTCATTAGCTATTTTGATAATTTAACTGTAGATAATTTTAGTCCAAGAATTGCAACTTCATAAATAACTGAAGTATTTTTCTTCAAGAGTTTCGTGTATGACAGAACTGAAGACGAATGAATGTTTACATATAAAACAATCGCGTGTAGCGACGAAGGAATAATAATAACACTGAATGAATCCTGAAAAGGAATCTCTGTAGCCTGCGAGAGCAGACGTAATTCCCGGCTCGAGCTTTCCGCCGAAAACTAAGGATTTTTTGCTTTGGCTTGTAACGGCGATTAAACCAGATAATAAATGTACTGAACGCAGTGATCAAGGAATATTGTATACACGCTTTGTCTTGTCAGTAATTTTTGATTACGCAACGCTGGCGTTCAAGGACAATTTTTTTGCTATAAGATGTGTACAGTATTCTGTTCGTTTCTTTGATCGTAAGTCTTTAAGAAACGTGTCAATCGACGAAAGAACACACTGGTACATGAACCGGTACATGAACCCCAAGCCGGAATTGAGAAGCGAACACACATTTTTTCGGAATCGGGAATCGAACACGCTGCTGGTTCTAAATCGAGGAGGGAACTGACCAAAATTTGTGCGTATAACACTGTTATTTATTATTAACTTACACCCACATATGGGGTATTACTTACACCCAAATATGGAAAACGAAACTCACGGAGATTTGAGAATTTAACGTCAAATACAATTTATGAATGGCCGCCTCGGCAGCTTCGCTCTGGCTCAGCTGCCTCGTTGGCAATAACCTCGTTCAGTTATAAATATTGCAGCTACGTTGCCACTAATTTACAGAAGCCTACGACTCGCTTTATTTACTCAACATAAATATATTTCACTCCAGATTACCGATATAAACTGCGAAAAGGGTCGTATGCAAATTAGCTTTTAGTGAACCCTAACGCGCGCATGGGCACCAGGTGACATAGTCCCTTTAAGCACTACGTAACAAACATGGCAGCAAGAATAAAGGCTATAGCGGCGATTTTGCTGTTTTATCGCTGTTTCCGCCATTTTCGGGGTTTTCCAAGTCAACAGAGATAGCCCGCCTAGGCGGGTGACCCCGGGTTTGACCGTTTACATGCAGAAAAGATAGCCCGCCTAGGAGGGTGACCCTGGCAAGCAGACAGGGTGACCCGGGTAGGCGGGTGACCCTGTCTATCATGTAAACACTTCAGTGTGCTTTGTAAAGAAATGTATGAAAAGTTGGCCCTCCCAGGGTAGCCCGGCTAGGAGGGTGACCCTGGTACCCGGGTCACCCTCCCTCCATGTAAACAAGCCAAATGCTCCTGTCAAACAAATTTCTGTCAATGCAAATTGTCATGAAAATTGTCGCGATCGTGGAAGCCCTGTCTTTTTTTTATTAAATCACTTAAATTTCTGGGTTGTTTAAACTGAATTACTATCACCTCTCTCACGGGGATGGAAAGATATTTTTTTTCCATTAATAACATCTTTATTTCGCCCATCACAGTACACAATATTAATTGATTACATTGATAGGTATATAAATGCTAGGAGATCTTAGCAAGCCCTACTGGGCTTTTCAAAGAGATTCATCATTAAAGTATGAATACATGAAAAGAGCTATAAAGTATTTGTTGAGCTCATATATATTCATTTATTTTTAGAGTAGTAAAAATCTGTCTACTTTCTTCTCTATACTTTGAGAATGTCTACTATTTTTTTCTGTATTATAAAAATTGATTGAAGTCTAGTTGGATACGTACTGGTCCAGGTAATGTTACAATATATCAAGTAAGGATATACCATAGTATTATATAAAGTAACTAACACTTTTTAGAGATAAGTAATGCCAAGCTCTACCTATTATCCTGTCATTTTCGATATTTTTGTTGATATTTGATTTATGTGGTATTTCCATGAGAGTTCATCATCAATATATAAACCTAAAAATGTTGTATACTTCACTTGTTCAATTTGCATTCCATTGATTTTAATTGAACATATTATTCGGTAATTTTCTTTTTTTTGTCTTAAACACTATGAAGTGTGTTTTTTTTATATTCAAAGATAATTTGTTTGCTGCAAGCCACAATGTAATTTCTTTTAATTCCTGATTTATAGTATTGTACAGAGTATTTATATTTTTATCACTATAAAACAAATTTGTATCATCTGCAAATAGCTAGAATAAATGATAAAATCTTGGAGCTCTCATAAATGTCATTGATGTAAAATTAGAAAAAGTAGTGGTCCTAGAAACTGATCCTTGTGGTACCCCACATTTAATTGTCAAGCTGTCCGAGTTGATGGATTTGTATTTTTACAATTTGCTTTCTATTTGTTAAGTAATCCCTGAACCAGTCTAAAACTATCCCTCTTATTAATTCCATAATGTTCAAGTTTTTCCTAATATAATTTGATGGTTTACCGTATCAAATGCCTTAGCAAGATTAGAAATACACCAATAGTATATTCATTGCTATCAATTGACTGTAATATCTTGTTTACAAGCTGCATTGTTGCTAAATTAGTCGAGTGTTTCTTTCGAAAGCCGTATTGGCTATGAAAAAGGATGTTGTGTTTTTCAATATATTTTACAATTCTCCTATACATCAATTTTAATGGAAGAATAGAAATCGGTCTATAATTTGAAAAATGTTCTTTTTCATTTGCCTTAAAAATAGGAGTTATTATTGCTATTTTCAGTTGATTTGGTACTATACCAGTGATAAAAGATCGGTTAAATATATAAGTCAGAGGTTTAACTATGTAAATATATATTTTCCTAACAACTTTCGGTGATATTTCGCAATACCCACATGCCTTGTTTACCTTTAATTGGTTAATTTCAGTTTCAAACCTCTTGTTCTGTTATTGCACTTAAAAATAGTGAGTTTTTATTTCTCTTGGTTAAGTAAGTGTTATAATTGATCATTTGCTGTGGAATTTTATCAGCCAAAGTTTGGACCAACGTTTACAAAATACTCATTGAATTTATTAGCCGCCCCCTTTTGGTTGTGAAATTATTTCTTCATTTCTTTAAAAACTATCTGGTATTTCTGCTTTACTTTTCTTCTTGTTAATTATTTCATTTATTAATTTCCACGTAAGTTTCAAGTTACCCTTGTACTCATTAAATTTATTTTCATAATGCAATTTCTTTGCAGCTCTCTTTTAATTTATTAAATTTTATTCGATATTTTTTATAATTTTATCTCATTGATTTCTGTTGGCTTTTATTAAGTTTGTTTTTTATTTTTCTAGAAGTAAGCAAACCTTTTGTAAGCCATTGAATTTTTCTTGAATGGTTATCATTTTTTGATATTTTAAGGTATACTTTTTTCATATATATCATGTAGTTTATTATAAAAGAGGTTATATGCCTCTTGAGGGTCATCATTGTTGAGTATGTCAAGCCACTTTTCTTGTTCTAAATTCTGACACAGATGGCTTATGTTTTTGTCATTAATTTGTCTATATTTAGTTTTTATATTTGACTTTCTTTCTTTTTGTATATTACTTTTTATTTGAAATACAGGTAAGTGGTCAGCGAGATCTGTAAATAGAATACCACTTGTATAACTTTCTTCAAGGTGTTTACAAATATATTATCTATAAGTGTGCACTAGAATTTGTTATCCTAGTTGGCCGTGTTATTAATGGGTAAAAGATGATGAGAAATCTGATTAAGAAGTCATGGACATGTGGATTTTCTTCCGATTTAAGTAGATCAATATTAAAATCCCCCATTAAGAAGCACTTTTTATTTTGGGAATCTAATTTTGTAACAACTCATTAAGACTTTCCTTAAATGCAGTAAATTTGTCATTTGGGGGGGGTCTATATATTATACCTACAATTACGCTGTTAGGTTAACTTTTATCTCTATGAAACTGTGATTCTAATATACGTCTTCAACATTTATGTTCAAATCATTTCTTTCTTTAAAATTACATGCTTCATTAACATACAAGCCAACTCCTCCACCTTGTTATTTTCCCTAACCTTTCAATGTAGTTGTAAGTTAGGAAAGGTAATTATTATTATTATTATCTTTTTTAAGCCATGTTTCAGATAATCCAATCACTGAAAAGTTATGTTTTAAGGAATCTAGATATGCCTGAAGGTCATCATACTTATTTGTTATGCTTCTGATATTTAAGTGCAGCATTGAAAGTTCATACTATTCAATCTTCCTACTAAATTGTTAAAAGAATCTTCTTGGTGATAGTCACATTCATCAACGTATTTTTACCAATCTGTCATAATAATTATAGTATGGGTCTAGTTCAGAATTAAGTGTTAAGAGTGACTGCCTGTTGGGATCGAGAATGACCCGTCAACGACCAATTTGGCGAATCGCTGATATTTTGCCCAAAGATACCCTTGGGTAAACTATTTTCAAAAATCATATTTAAAAGTTCCAGCGATTTTTTAATTTTCAGAAAAATCGCGAAAATTTGAAAGTGCGGTCAAAATGCGGTTTTTCGCTTCATCAAATGACAAAAATAAGGTGCAAGTACGCAGCACCACCAAAGCGTTCAAATAAATCCAATTGACGCCAAACTTCACACAAAGTCGGAACAACTATTCCTATGCATTGTTCACTTGTAATAATTTTCAAGTACGTTGATATTGTAATTTTGCAAGCCATTTTAAAAAACACCTCCGAAGACCGCTAAAAATGGCGGCAGAATATCGTTAATGTTTAACACCATAAAAATACATCTGGTACCTCATTTTTCGAAACTTCTATTTTACAGCCCTAACATATGATTATTAAACTTTTACCATGCCAAGTTTCAGGGTTCGAACTCGAAACGCTTCCCTTCGAAAAAATCCAAAATCTATGTAATGTGTTCGTGCCAAATGACGCAAGATTTAGAGACGAATTAGAGGTTAATCAACTTCAATTTGGCCCCATAAATTCTAAAATTAATTTCAATCTTGGCAATTTGCAGCGTGAAGCTGGCAAAAAATATCCAATAGCATGTAGCAAACGCATTCAGAGGCTTTAGAAGATATTGAAAGTCAAATTTGAGATATAAATCTCTCTAATTTTACCATCGGCTAATATTCGCAATGTACAGTAGTTACAAGTAAACAAACGATTGTTCGTCGATCGGTCTCTCGAGGAGGTCAGGATGTCAAGAACAGTTCAAAGGTTCGGCAATGTATTACTGGAGCGAATATCTAGCAGAAGACCAAAATGTCCAGTGTTGCAGTCTGGTAGTAATTTCAAAACAAATGGCGTCTAAATAATTTAAAAACAAGAAGCGAAACTATCCGACCCCAAACAAATACACATCATTTTAGCGCTAATTATTGCGCGAAGTAGCCACAAGAAACATACCCAAAAGCCATACGTCCACCTCAGTGCTACATATTAGCTTCCACAATTCCAAGCTTTCCGTTTATAAACATCAAGGAAAATCTGAATCAGTTTCTGGCGGCATATTCAGTACCATCGTGTATTGTCAGGCAAAAGTGTTGTTGACATTCGAGCCTCGACAAATGTCACGCAAGTCAACGCCTGAATTAGCTATCAGGCCAACTTTACTTTACAACTTACTTCATTGAAAAACTCTGACAATATATTACCAACCCATAATTATGTGAATTGTAATAAATTTTGGTGAATTTTTGGGCCGGAAATATCGGTCTTTGTGGGGATCTATGTTTTTTGCAAATTATATGAGAGGGGGACCGGGAGAGGTGGATAATTTTTGCAGGAATATTTCTTTCCGAACATTTTTATAAACAACTATGTAAAGATCTTGCAACATTGGATTCCTGGCCATTCCCGAGATGGATCGTGCAGCATTTTTCATTCTTCTCGGATAGCACCACTGGATTTTATTTATTTATTTTTTCCTTGCGACCACAGCTAGTCGGCTACTCGTTTCCGGCGGAAAGAGAAAAAAAGAGGAGCTATGGGAACGAGGATGATGTTTGCTAAGCATGAAAAGGCGCGAAATAATGACAGTTCTCGATTGACTAATTTACTTTCGGCACGTGCCACTTTCTAGTAATGTCCTTCAGAAGTGCCTTTTTACGCACGGGTGGGAGAGCTATATCTAGGCCTTGCCTAGTTCCTAGGCCTCTATATTTCGCCGTGGTCAATCCGTTTCGGGTTACGTGGTTCGAGCGAAAAAGTGAGTGTCGATATACGTCACAGAAATGAATTGACCGCGAAGGCCTGGGAGAAAGCCGTAGGCAAATCTAGGCCCAGGCCATTGCACACGCGTTGCAGCATCGATAGCTTAAGAGTAGCTTCAGCGTATCATCCAGCGCCATTGCCCACATGTCATGCTGATCGTACACGAGAGCATGCTGGAGCTGGATTATTTTTACAGCCTCCTTTGCCTGACTAAAATTAGTCTCCTCCTGCCATTCCTGGACATCCATCGCATCAGGGTCCCTTTGGCGCACTGCAGCACTTTGGCGAGGAATTCGGATGCTTGAAAAAGACGTACACTATCATATCAGTGCCATGGACTCGTCGCATTTCCCGCGCAACAATCTCGGCGTCAAGCTTGCGGCCCGTCGTTTGGCCAATACGGAATTTGGCTAATAGGTATGACTTTTGCTTGTTGCTAAATCGATACGCCTTCTGGCTGTTGGTGTTTCCGTGGATAGCGGCTAGGCAAGAGGGAATTATTCATGTCCCCAAGACGGCTGCTTACAAGTACCTTATTCTCACTTAATTATTTTCGCGAGTATTAATTTTCGCGGTTTTCGCGATGCAGCAAAAAACGCGAAAATAAAGACGATATTTTTCGAAAACTTTTAAAGCCTTTGAACCCTCAGATATTCTCTGAAATCGCGAAAATAAAGCCTCGCGAAATACGTGTCTGTCGATTTCGCGAAATTAAGTACGCGCGAAAATTAGTGAGAATAAGGTACATCCTGTTTAGTGAGCTACAAATTCAAAATGCTCGTATTTGAATGAGCGCGCAGGAAGAAAATTTAGTGGTGAACAATAAATACAATAGTGTTTCTCTCTCGGAGTATCCGTCCTTTGAAAATATTAGTTTTAAGAACATAAAATTTCCGCGGGCAACTATCAGCCGTTATAATCCATCAAAATATATTTCTTGCGCGCGATTGGTCTAAACACGTCACGCGACACAGCCAAAACTGGGGAATATCCCCGGTGATATTCCCCTAAGTGATATTCCCTAAGTGATATTCCCAGTTTTGAAATTTTGCGTTTCACGTTTCGCAGGTTCAGTTTTCGTCTGAAATAAATTGCTAAATTAAATAGAACTGATTATTTGAACAGACTAGAAATATTTTAGAACGCCAGCCAACAGAATTATTTTGATGTTTAACAGCTTGGCCGACCGAGATCTTCCACGGCAAACAGAGCGGCCTGTGAACAAGGGCTCACAGTTTTCCTCGAGCTTCGCTCTCGGAAAAACTGTTCGCTTCTCGGAACAGATATATGATGTCCGCGGACAAATATCCGTGCATATTTTTCGCGCCAAATAGAGGTTATTGTTTATATAGTTCCTCGACATAAACAGGTGGGGGGGGGGGGGGGGGAGGTGTAGGTTGTTAAAAATAATCCCGTATTGCTATCCGAAGAATGAAAAATGCTGCACATTCCATCTCGGGAATTGCCAGAAATGCAATGTTGCAAGATCTTTACTGACATAGCAGTTTATAAATAGTTCGGAAAAAAATATTCCTGCAAAAAATTATCCACTTCTCCCCCTCATAATTTACAAAAAACATAGATCCCCACACAGACGATATTTCCCGCCCCCAAAATTCATTACAATTCACATAATTATGGTGCTAATAATTATAAAAGCAATATATAATTATAATAAGAACCTTCCCAGAGTCCTTTGTAACTGGAAATTTTTCAATGTCAAATAACTTTGTCAATTTTGAGGCCCAGAAGGGTGAAGCACCACAAGGTAATAGCACTTACCATAAAAATAACTCTCATATCAAATTTAGTGTGATGACGTCATTAGTCACGTGACCACGCCCGAAAGTGCGTTTTTTTTTTTACTGTGAGAACAGGTCTCTATCAATTGAAAAGTAAACAATATTGTCAGCAAGACATTGATATGGGGAATTTTGAAATGGCCATTAATATTCTGGCATTTTAAATTTAAGGGGGCTATACACGAGAGCAAAAATACATCATAAGTCACGTTGACCAGATCGCTTTGAATATTTCAAATTGCTTTAAAAGTACATTATGCTCAATAAAACAGCGACTTATTTCTGTCAGTTGCAGATATTGAAGTAAGGTTTATCAAAAGGGCGATTATTATTTTTTCTTTTAAATATCAGGAAGAGCAGCGCATGAGCAGTGCATGAAAAGTTGCTTATTGGCGCTAAATCAGCCACTTATTAATTTAAAACCAAAAAGGGAGACATTTATGAGAGGGTTTAGAGCATCCTCTTTCCAATTCAGTTGTCTGTTTTGCAAATTAAATTTCCGTCATAGGGTTCAGGGCTGTAATTAGCAGTTCCCTGGGGCCTGGGAGGAGAGAGGACTGGGGCGAGACTTTGCTTTCGGGCCATTTTGTACGCCAGTCGCCATGTGACTCACGTCAACTACTCGCGAGGTTCGTTCTACAAAAAATGTTTTTGTGGATGTCTGTCTTGTGAACTTAAAAAATTTTAAACTTCGTTTTACTGTTGAAGAGAGAGTAAAGTCCTTCGGACAGGAGAGAAAAAGTGTGGATTCAAGGGGTCATCACCATCACATGATGCCAAAACAGCACCATTCAAGCATACAAGTAAGTAATATAAGCACCGTTCAGCTCGTTCCAAGGACATTTAATAGGTGAAGCAGCTCGCAGTGCATGTGAAGCGCTTTGCTAAATAATTATAAGCTTATTAATAAAACTTACCTTTCTTTTACTTTATATGTTCTATGGCAAGAGATACCTTCGGTTAGTTTAATTTTTCTACTAGAATAGACCAAGCTTTTAACACCTTCGTTGGTAAATTAACACTCATCTGTTGTTTACATCCGATGCAATCAGCTAAATAGAAAAACGAAACTAGAAGGAATAAGCTCTGCCTCTTTGAATTGAAATTCTCAGTCCCTAAGCTGAGCTCGGTAAGCCAAACAACAAACGATTTTCAAAAGCTTTTTTTTAGGCTAAAATAGTATGAAATCTATAAACGGCTTTCCGACTGCGCTTGAAATACTAGTGGATTATTATATGTTTTTCTCTTCACTTTTCGATACGATATTTCGCTTGCCATGTTTCTTGTCCTAGGAAATTAAAATGTCCTGAGGGAAATTGAATTTCCCATTTGAATCTAGGCGATTTTATGTTTCTAATAGTGTCAGTATTGCTTGCGAAGTATAATAATATAAATCGTCACTGCACATTGTGCATCTTTGAATTAAAATTCCAAGTCCCCAAAAGCTGAGCTCCACTAAACAAAACAAACGATTTTCACAAGCTTTTCTTTAGGCTTAAAATAGTACGAAATCTTCCAGCTTTTACTGAAATACTGGAAAGTTGCCTAGTGAATTGTTATCTCTTCTCTTTTCGATACGATGTTTTGCTTGCCATATTGTTTCTTGTCCTGGGAAATTAAAATATGAATATAAGCTACATGTTTCCGAGGGAAAATGGGAATTGCTTGCGTTTGAATGAAAGGCCGGCGATTTTAGTTTTCTATGCTGTCAAATCTGTGTGCTGAACAACATTTAAATATAATGTTTGCTTGCTATAAATCATCAACAAATTATGGCTCTTCAATTTTTATGAAAAATATTTTGCGGTTTGTTTAAATTTAAATTTTGGAACAGAACAAGCTGTTGTGTATTAAAATAGACCATATATAATTTTTACAATTCGAAGTTTTAACGCCATTCAGAAGAGTAAAGCGTTTGTAAACATTGTACTTTCACTTTTTGTCCACGCGTCACACAACTTCAGTTTTCTGATCACAAACAATATAAATACAGATGCTATGGTGCTAACCTGAGTTATCAGGCGAATTTTTCAGCGCTCTCTTTTACTCTACTTTCGTCTTTACGTAGTCGCTGCTGAAAAATTAAGCCTGACACAATTCTTCAACGAGATGCCTTCCGCTCCCTTTTCGTGATGGATTGACATTGATTGACATGACTTCTAATAGCCAATCAAAATTACTTCCGATACGCGACACTCGCGAGAATGCCGGATTTCCACGCGTGGAACGAAACAGCTTTGGACGCCATTTTTGTTGTGAATGTTTCGAGAGGACAAACGTTTGAAATCAAATCTTTCAATTTTCCCGGTATTTATATCTACATGGGAGATTTTGCCATTGAAAGAAGGAAGGACTATTAGATATTATGTGAGTAAACAGCACGGCAAGTGAAGGAATAGTAAGCTTATCTTCGATCGATCGATCGATCGAACCTACTCTGTGGCTGTTGCGATCGACTACAAACGCGAGGCATGTGCTTCATTTCTTTTAGCAAACTAATAATAGATTAATGAGACTCAGCTGTTCCGTACTTCAAGGGGTTAAAATCCCACCCATACGAGGAAGGAGCAAAGCTGCGCTAAGGGGAGCCGATGCTAGTCCCCACCCACCCGGTTGCTGGGTAGACACAAGAGACCAAAGAGAGATACTGATTATGGTGGCAAAACGTGGGTGGCAGGGAAGACAGAGCCTGTCTCCCCTAGAGTAGCGGTGTCTCAGGGGAGATCCCCTAGAGTAGCGGTGTCTCTAGGGGAACCTATGTTAGAGTGTAACATAGGCCGGACCAGAAGAGGGGTGCCTTCTGGGAGGACAATAGGTCAGATGGTACGATGGTACCATCCTGGAAATCCGGACCCTATTTCCATGGCCATAGCACTCACTGTGGGGTGTGAAGTGCGGCCTACGGGTGCACTTCCCTGCCACATTGTGTGAACCCACTGCTAGCCTGGAAAAGGGGGGAGGTGGGGAACACAATTACCCACAGTAAAAGTAAACAGGAAAAGCAGACCTCTACATGTATGTGTAGAAGGGTAGTGGGAGGTCTTTCACCGACAATAGTTTCTGTATTCCTGTATGACATTTTCAATAATTATTAATTATTTGGGTGGCAGGGAAGGCAGAGCCTGTCTCCCCTAGAGTAGCGGTGTCTCTAGGGGAGATCCCCTAGAGTAGCAGTGTCTATAGGGGAAAACCTATGTTAGAGTGTGAACATAGGCCGGACCAGAAGAGGGGTGCCCTTCTGGGAGGAGAATAGGTCAGATGGTACGATGGTACCATCCTGGAAAACCGGACACATTTTCCATGGCCATAGCACTTGCCGTGGGGCGAAGTGCGGCCTACGGGTGCACGTCCCTGCCACAAGTGTGTGAACCCACACCACACTCAATTAAACAATAGAGTACTAATTAAGCTGGAACAAATAACCTTTTAAGCCCCAAATATGTAAAGACATCTAATCAGTAATATTGTTCTTGTAAGGACAGTGCATGGTGGGAGATCAGGCCATAAGAAAGGGAATATAGAAGATAATCGTGGTTGGAATGTGAACGCCTATTTCTACCAACAAGTGCCGCAGCAAGTGGGAGGAGGCCAGTGGGGAGAAATATGGTCTGTTGAACTTGGGGCTGAAAAGGTTGAAGCAGATCTTATAGCAGGCCTAAATTACAATACTAGAATGGACCATTGTTTGTTTCTTAGGGAAGGCTAGTAGTGTTCCTTGAAGAGTTCGTATGTAGCGTTCATAGCAGTCTGAGCTCCAATGGCACAATACCTTTATCCACCATGAATGAACTGACTTGCTGCAGCTGCGGTGGTACAGTGTAGCTGCACCAATACGGAAGCTGTGTGTGTAATAGTGTTCAGGCAGGTAGGCCACAATGTTTGCAGTGTAGAACAGAGCTCCTCGATAGGAGAGGCACAGGATAGCAACTTGCCATTGGTGAAGGTAAAACAATGGGCCTGTAGCAGCTGGTTTGTGTTGTAGCGGGTAGTCTCTCATAGCCATCACAGAACAGACAGAGTTAGTGGACCTTGCTATGGTCAAGTTACAACCTTTGTGAAGGGGGTCAATTTTGGATTGCTTAAATGGTAACAAACATATGGTTGGGAGATTCAATGTTGGGGATAAAGGTGATGTCATTGGGACAGGGATTGGCAGTTGGGTTATATTAGCGTTGGTCTTGTGGAGTGATGTTTATGATATGAGAGGTGAAAAAATAGTATGCCAAGATGTTGAGTGTTTCTTTTGGACAACCCCAATGGGATAAAAACTGCATGTTGGAAGGGAGTGGAAGTGGAAGGGGCAGCCATGTGACCCCTTTTGGCTCTCTTTTCAAATGTTTTGCTGGTGATGGAGGGATTGACCCAGGCAGAAAGGAGGGTAGAGTATTATTTGGGGACCTGGAGACCCTGGAACCCAATTAAAAAAAAAATAAAAATAAAAAAAAAATAAAAATAAAAAAAAGCTTCAAAATCGCTTTGGTGAGACCAGAAAGGAGGGTTGTCAACGATTGCACGGTGAGGATGATCATACAGGTAGGAGGAAAAACTTAGGATATTAATAGGAGTGGAAGGGGACAATTTGAACTACACTGCAGGACTGACAAAGAATAGACTTAGGGAGGCCAGTAAACGTGTCTGGACATCCTGTTTCCCCCATGGGACGGGTGGATAAACTGGACAAACCGAAGTCTGAGTATAATTATGGCAAAAGCATGGAGCCATCGATCGATGCTGGTGACTTTTGGAAGAGGGGGGGGGGTGGGGCGTAGAAAGATACTAGAGTCGATACTAGAGACAATTTATGAGAGAACATTCTGGAAAGCGCGCCTTTCTGGGGGGGGGGGGGGGGGGTCCAGAGGGAATTCCCCCCGAAAATATTTTGATAAGTTAAGTACTCCAAGATGCAATCTGGGGCATTCTGGGCGCTTAAATTTTGGCAAATGCCAGAATCCCACAAGAAATGTTGAAATATTTTTAAAATAAAATGCAGTTCAGTTGTAGTTGTGGTCAAACATGACTTAAATAACTGACGTTTGCAAACAAACGAAATCCTAGTAACCGGAGTGGTATGGGAGCTAATTAGACTACAGTTAGCCCATCGATCTCTATAACGAAGGAAACAAGAACGGGATTCGGAAACAAACTCGTGATTTTTTTTGGCAGGGGAACACGCCTCACCAGGGAACTGAATCCTACACCAGAGAGAAATACTAAAATTGACCAGGGATTGTTATATAATCAGCAAGGACCAGGGAGGTCAAAATTTTCACCACGGAGGGGAAAATAACCCAACAGGTCGAGTAGTACCGGGTCTGTTGCCAGCTGTTTATGTTTTAGGTTAGAATTAACACGATCGCGTAAGAGGGTTGGAAAAAGGGGGAAGTCTAGCAAGGTCCACGTACTCACCGGTTTGTGATGGCTGCTATCTGACTATTGGTGAGGGGACTAGCCCAGCGACGAGAGCCTGTAGTTGGTCGTCTTTCGGATTGTCAAGTTTATCGCTGTTCGCCATTTTAACTGCGCTGGAGGAGGAGTGGGAAACGACTGGCTCGGTGTGGACTGGGACGTAGATTTGACGCGCGCCTGGCAGTGCTGGCGGAACTTGATCCATTTCCGCTTGTTGATGAGATTAGCCAGGATTAGACATGTTATTAATAAACCAGCCTTTCTTCCACAGTCGGTATATAGCAGTCATAGAAGCTATCGTTGCAGACAACTGGTCAGGCACTGGTGGCGAAGCGTTAGCGGTCGGAGAGTCGCTCTGACCAAGTTACGACGCGGAGCGGTTGGTTGAGACAGCAAAGACCGTCGAAGAGACTCCGTAGGCATCAGACTGAAGGAACTGGCACCAGAGATTAGACGATCGGGTCCGGTTGGGTTGGCGGTCGCTGTAGGACTCCTGTAGCACGGTCGTCGCTAAATTTGCGTTGTTTGGGCATCTTATATGCGCGACAAAAGCAGAGAAAGCAGAAGAACAACCAACAGCTTGAAGAGTAGCTCACAATTGTGACGGGTCTGATATCAAAGGGATTTTACTAAGTGAGGATTGGGACAGAGTTGGGGGAGGGGCGACGAAGCACGCTTGATATCACATGAGAGCATGAGTGGAAAATCACTGGGAGCTTTGTCATATGTTTCCAGACAACAATTACTTTCTGCTAGACATTGACCTCCCAGTCTATTGCTCAATGACTAACCGCCGCGAGATAACAGAGCCAGTGACAGGCCAACAATGGTTTTGACGTAGACCGCAGAGCTCATTAACCCCAGTTTAAATGCTTAAACTTCTAATTGATGTGATTTTTTGTTAGATCATTGACTTGTACTGAATGGACAAACTATTTTGCGCCGGATTTTGCGATAGATAATTTGTAAAGCAATCGTGGAAAGCATTTAAAACATATTTTAAAATAATTATTAAAATGTTTATATGCCACTTTGGATCAAGGAATGTGATTTCTTGGAATATCCTTTTCCTAATCCCATTATTTTATTTGAAACATATTCCTTTCTTGGTCACACAGTGGATTTTAGGGAATTTTTAGCCAAGTATCAGAAATTTGTGTGTAATAATATTATTGGCACACAAATTTCTTGTCAAATTTCTTGTCTGACATAATTTTTAAACCCAGAGGCATGAACTTTATGGATGAGGGTTGACAGGATCGGACACTGCTAATGATTTAAAACAAAATAACTTAATATGCAGTTGTAGAGCTACTCTTGCATGGTTGCTTCAGGTCGGGGAAAAAGCCAGCAATTTTTTTTTTCATGGTATCAGGGAAAATTCGGAGAATTTAATATCTGGTCAGAGAATTCTTAATTTCTTCAGGTAGGTAGACAGGAGGTTGCTACATGTTTTGATGATGAGTATTGTTGATGCAGAAGACTGTTTTATTATGGTCAAAAAAATGTTTTGTGGAAAAGAAATGAAAGCAAATTGCACATGTCATCAGCTTGCCCCTGGGGTAGACCCCCGGGAATTGTAGGGGATGTTTCTCAACAAACATTCCCCTGATATCCACCTATATATAAGAGGTAAGGGACTGTGCAATGGGGGGGGGGGGGGGTTTGGAAAACCAGAGGGGGGCATAAAGTAAAATCAAAGCAAGGATAGGGGGGGGGGGGGCTCAAGGTAAAATAATTCACTAGAGAAGGGGGGGGGCCTTAACATTTTATTTCAAGTACATATTACATTGGCGAATCCATACCTATTTATAAGGTGGGGACCGAATAATTTTTCCGGCACTTCGGGCCTTCATCAGACCTGAAAATAACACACATGCTCTTTTTCCTTCTGCTATGGCTCTGTTGTACATTGCTACGGAGGTGGTGTTTGTTCCAGACGCGATGTCCAACAATTAAACATGTAGTAGCAGCTCTTTTTTCTGTTATAAAAATTTTAATCTACAGGTGCGGTGTAGAAAAAATGCAGGGTATTTGTATAAAGGTGTGTGTATACTGTGAAGGAGGGGGGTCGTACATAATTTCTGACTGATTAGAGGGGGGGGGGGGCAATAACTAAATTCACTCCTTTTAGGAGGGGGTATTACCTAATATTGTCCTACATGAAGCCCATTTTCCAACCCCTCCCCCCTCCCTCCTGATAATTATTGCACAGTCCCTAATAGAGAGGATTTGTCTCAGTGATTCATTACCAGGCAATAGTCTGGGATCATTTTAAAATTTTATTTGTAAATCAAACAGAATAACATCTTGAGACAGCTGATTTACATTGATATGTATTTCAGTGAAAGTCATAGTAAAGGTTTTCATCTAATATATACCGGTAATATGTCCCGGATCACAGACTCGTTGTTGTCCATGATTTTACAAACTTGTGAATTCCCCCACCCTATTCATTGAACTTAAAACATCATGGAAACTTTCCATTCAACTCAAAATTCCAGAAAAAAGTTGCAGAAATTTTTGGGTATACCTCTTAAGCTTGTCCGAACGTTCAGGAATTTCAAACTGGAAATTTTTGGTCATGGAATGCACTCAATATTTATATTACAATAAGTATAGTATTTTCCCCAACCCAGGGGCAATCAATCAAATCCATCTCCTTCTATTCCCCAACAAATCTAGCTTGTTACAGGCATTCGGATAATTGGGAGTGGCGAGGGGGGATTGGGCCCACTCTTCACGCTCTTGCGCCTACTCGTACCGCCTCTCATTATCTGAATGCCTGGAACAGGCTACAACATATCCCCCTGGTTGTCCCGGGGGTTGACCCCAGTGCCTAGCCGATGAATTTATAATTTCATATTGAAATTTATTACGTTGGTTAATTTTCATCTGATCAGTGGTCTTATTAATATAGTCAGTGAAAAGTCGAGCAACCACCTTTTGATAAATTTCAGGTCGTTTAATAATTCGGTTTATAATACAATTTATACAACACCACTGTCAACAAATAAGGATTTTTCAAGGCAGTATAGCCATAACTTTGTGCAACTTGATATATCCTTTACTTTATTATTGTAGAAATATCGATTTTTTTTCTATCCAATTTTGGCTATATAAGTCGTTCTACACTGTACGTTTCAAAAGCTTAATAAGCTTATATACATTCAATGAAAAATTTTACATAAGCTTGCCTTGAATACTACTAAGTATAAGCTTATATTAAACACGCAGAAAACAAATAAGCTTAGTTCACGTCATTAAAATATACAATATTCTCGTACTGCTTACTTTCCTTGTCCTAAGTAGCGGCTTCCATCCACGAAGCAAGGGTCAAATACAGAGGCTGTCATGTACATGTAAAGCACCCAAAACCAATAAACAGACAGCTACATGGGTAGGTAAATAGCTGACATACAAGCTTAGCTGTATTATTCGGAAATTCAAAGTCTTCCAGTCGTTCGTGGACTGAAAATCCAACGTAACCTCGTAACTGTAAGCCTTGTTAACTTCCCAAAATACTCAAAAACCGAAAAAAAAATTCCTGAAAAGGTTGATTTCATCGACCTTTGATGAAAAAAGATGAACAAGAACACAAGAAATGCCTCTTTCCAACATGGCGGATTTCTCTTGACTCTCACGAAACGCGCATTTGCTTTTACTTCCGGCGAAGGTCTATTGTTGAATCAGCCAATCAGATTCATTAGAATCACGTCCAAAATCTGGACGTGATTTCTAATTGGCAGACAATCTGTAGAAGATTTGTATCAGGCCCATTTTTAGCGTGAGACCCGTAAAGGGAATGTAAGGAGCGCGAAAAATTGGCCTGATCGCAGGTTACTATGGTGCAGTGTATAATATTATAAAAAATAATTGGCAATAATTAAGTTTAACTTACGTTTATTTTGTTATCAACTGAAAATTGTTTTCAGTAAAATGAAAGTCAAAATCTAGCTGTCTATTTAATCAGGTATATTTAGATGAACTGGGATAACAGTAGTCTCCTACGCAGCCGTTATTTGTGTCGTCACCCAACTCTTCTCGCCACTAACGGCTGCTCAAATCCGAATCACATTCCTTTCCCCGATTTAAGCAAATCACAGTTGCTGTCTTGCAGTGCCATTTTTCGGAACTTTGCTCGCGCCAATACACCATAATAGATTGTGTCTTATCGTGACCTTAGCGACTGAAACGTCAAGCGGACGCCAGTATGCCGCCTTTTAAATTTTGACGCACACCAGACATCAAAATAAAACATGGTTTAAGGTGATTCCTCAGAAATAAAAGTTGTCGAACGATTTTTTTGAAACTTTCCCTGAATGTTCCCTGCCAAGCACTGTTTCGAAAAATACAATAAAAAAGATAGGTCACAGTGCTCGCAAAAGAGATATGATGGACCAATGTTACCCCATTTATGCCTGTACTGGTACTAATCACGCGCGTAGTTATTTCATCGGTTCACGTAACATTTCGCGGTAGCTAGAAGCAAAGTTTAAAGTAATACTTAAAAAACTTGATACGTTCAAAGTCTCGACCATATGGAACAATTTAATATATAATTTGTGGAAAAAATCACACAAATTCAAACGACATCGACTCAAAACGTTTCCTCGCATCGATGTTTTTCAGGTTCATAACTTGCATCCACGAGTAACGGTTTTGTGCACGCTTTTAGCGATATCGTTTTTTTTCTTCCGAAAATGTTTTTTTTTATTTTTTCAACTTAAAGAGGATAATTTGAACATCAAAATTATGCAATAAAAATATAGGTCACCGTGTTCGTTTACGAGAAAACGTTTGTTTACCTCCCTGGCGAGCATAGCCACAAAGAAAAGCCGCCATGTTTTTAATGTGCGCGCGCTAATTACGCTCGAAATTATGCGCAGTAAGGATGCGCAGTAACTCCGCCATTGCCGGTCCCAAGCCCGGATGAGAAAGGAGGAGGGTTGGGCATGGGGCCAGCAACCTCATCCCGTAAAAAAGCACTCAGCTACAGAAACGCATACAAGAATAACTCAAGTAGTCTCAGCTCTTGGAGAGAAGGTTCTTCGCGAAGAAGACAGATGACGTCCTTGTGGTGAAAGCCGGAGGATTCTGGAAACTACAAGGCCGACTACCCTTCTCACAACCAAGGCTATCAAAGTGGGAGCATGGAAACGTAAGGACCATGTATGAAACGGGCAAGACTGCCCAAGTAGCAGCAGAGATGAGGAACTACAACTTATCACTGCTTGGAATTAGCGAGACGCGATGGACCCAATCCGGACAGAAAAGACTGAACTCGGGTGAGATGCTGCTGTATTCAGGCCATGAGGAGGAAGACGGCCCGCATACCCAAGGAGTGGCCCTGATGCTGTCAAAAGCAGCACAGAAGACGCTCATCGGATGGGAAGCTCATGGGCCAAGAATTATCACTGCCTCCTTCCGAACCAAGGAGAAGAGAATCAACATGAATGTCATCCAGTGCTACGCACCGACAAATGACAGAGAAGATGAAGACAAGGACCAGTTCTACAACAGACTGCAATCCGTGATTGATACTTGTCCAGAAAGAGACGTCACCATCCTGATGGGAGATTTTAACGCCAAGATAGGAAGCGATAACAATGGATATGAGGAGGTGCTGGGACAACATGGGCTTGGCGAAATGAACGAAAATGGGGAGAGACTGGCAGCCCTGTGTGCTCTCAACAGGTTGGTCGTAGGTGGCTCGGTGTTTCCCCACAGAAGGATTCACAAGGCGACGTGGATATCACCAGACCACTCGACAGAAAATCAGATAGACCACATTTGCATTAGCAAGAAATTCAGAAGATCTATGCAGGACGTGAGAGTGAAAAAGAGGTGCAGACGTTGCCTCAGATCACCACCTAGTCGTTACACATCTCAAGCTGAAACTAAAGAAGAACTGGACAGAAATAGCACCCCAACGCAACAGGTATGACACCGGATGCCTGAAAGATGCACAGAAGTTAGAAGAGTTCAGGGTTACAGTTAGAAACAAGTATCAAGTGCTCCAGGAACTGATGGAAGAGGAAGAGACTGTAGACAGTACCTGGAAGAGAGTAAAGGAGTCTTTTGTTTCAACTTGTAAAGAGGTACTCGGCCCCAAGAAACATCATCACAAGGATTGGATCTCTGTAGAAACGCTGAGTAAGATCAAGGAGAGAAAGGAGAAAAAGGCCACTGTCAATTCCAGCAGAACAAGAGCCGAGAAGTCCAAGGCACAGGAGGAGTACTCAAATGCTAACAAAAGGGCCAAGAAGAGCATCAGAGCGGACAAGAGAAAATACGTAGACGGACTAGCTGAAGAAGCTGAACAAGCAGCACGAGCAGGGAACATGAAGGTCCTGTACGACACCACCAAGAAGCTGTCTGGGAAATACAGCAAACCAGAAAGACCGGTGAAAGATAAGGCAGGAAGACAAATCAGGGGGAGGAACAGCAAAGGAAGAGATGGGTAGAGCACTTCGAAGAATTGCTGAACAGACCAATACCACCAAACCCACCAGACATATTGCCAGCAGCAGAGGACCTGGACATAGAGTGCGGTACGCCGACTAAAGATGAGATAAGGAAGGCAATCAGACACCTGAGGAACGGCAAGGCAGCCGGACCTGACAGTATCCCGTGCGAAGCATTAAAGGCAGACATAGAGACCACCGTGGACATGCTACACCCCCTTTTCAAGAAGATCTGGGAAGAGGAAAGAGATACCACTTGACTGGAAAGAGGGATACCTTATCAAGCTGCCAAAAAAAAGGAGACCTTAGCAACTGCACAAATTACAGAGGGATCACGCTTCTGGCTGTCCCAGGGAAAGTGTTCAACAGGGTCCTTCTGAACAGGATGAAAGATGAGGTCGACACTCAGCTGAGAGACCAGCAAGCTGGTTTCCGCAAGGATAGATCCTGCGTGGACCAGATTGCTACACTACGGATCATATTAGAACAGTCGAGTGAGTGGAACTCTCCTCTTTACATCCACTTTGTCGATTTTGAAAAAGCATTCGACAGTGTAGACAGGGATACCCTTTGGAAGCTTCTCCGACACTATGGGGTGCCGGTAAAGTTTGTTAACATCATCCGTAACTCATATGAGGGGTTGACCAACAGAATCGTTCATAGAGGGCAGCTCACAGAAGCTTTCAACATGAGAACGGGAGTCAGACAAGGTTGTTTACTTTCGCCAATTCTGTTCCTGCTTGTGATTGACTGGATTATGAGATCATCTACAGCACAAGCAAGAAATGGAATCCAGTGGACACCTTGGATACAGCTTGACGACCTCGACTTTGCGGACGACCTGGCACTACTATCTCACACACATCGACAAATACAGGAGAAGACCAATAACGTGGCAGCCTCTTCTGCCCAAATTGGCCTTAACATCAACAAGGGAAAGTCCAAGGTCCTCAAAGCTAACACAATGAATGTTGAACCAGTTAGGCTGGGAGAAGAACCTCTGGAAGAGGTGGATGCCTTCACATATCTGGGCAGTGCAGTTGACAATCAGGGGGGCACGGAAGCTGACGTCAAAGCCAGGATCGGCAAAGCAAGAGCAGCTTTCCTGCAGTTGAAGAACACCTGGAGTTCAAACGAACTGACACTTCAGACCAAGATCAGGATCTTCAATAGTAACGTCAAACCTGTCCTACTGTATGGTTCAGAAACGTGGAGGACAACCGTGGCAACCACAAAGAAAGTGCAGACCTTCATTAACACATGTCTACGAAGAATTCTCCGGATACGGTGGCCAAACACCATCAGCAACAACGACCTGTGGCAGAGAACCAACCAGATGCCCGCAGATGCCGAGATCATGAAGAGGCGTTGGAGATGGGTAGGTCATACTCTCCGCAAGCCTCAAACGAACATCACGAGGCAAGCCCTGACCTGGAACCCCCAGGGTAAGAGGAGGAGGGGACGGCCAAGAAACTCATGGCGTCGGGACCTGGAAGCAGACATCAGGAGATCGGGGCTGACCTGGAGCCAGCTAGAGAGGAAAGCCCAAGACAGAGACGTCTGGAGGACACTTGTCGGCGGCCTATGCCCCAGGCGGGGTACTAGGCGTAAGTAAGTAAGTAAGTAAGGATGCGCAGTGCAATACTGAGGAATCACCTTAACTGAAGACAAATGAATGATATTAAAAAATAATGTTGAAAAAGATTTTCGGCAAACGGTAACAGTCACGTTTTTGCCGATAGGTGTCAAAGTTGCTGCGGTCAAAACAAAAGGAAAGGAATGTGGTCCAGGTTTGAGCAGCTGTTAGTGGGGTGAAGCGCTGCGTGACGACACAAATAACGGCTGCGTAGGAGACTCAGGATGATAGGAGTACTAAGGAATTTCCCATGCACAATGTAGTATTTATAATTTGTTTTCTGTTTCATCTTTTTCATAGATGGAGGTCATGGTCTTATAATAAACATATTGATTGTAGTCAGTAGACAGTGGATTTTACAGGTGAGAGTGAAGAGCATAAATTGAAGGGATACCGTATATCTTTTAAACACGGAGCGAGCCTATAAAAGGAAAGGACACGCCCCGTCTGAAGCACTTTGTTGGCTATTTTTATCATTAATGGCATGTGGGGAAAGCTGAAACGTCGCACAACAACGGTCGTAGCTACAACGGTTGAGAAAAGTTGGGGTTGGTTTATCCAAACAACTAATTGATTTATGTCAAACACAACAAGCTATAATAATAAATATTGAGCGCAAAACAAATATATATATTCACTGTTTGGAGGAACTGAATGCAAACAACGAATTCCCTTCGCCCATTTCGACATGTACAGTACAGTCCAAATTTTGCGGCTAGCTAAAATTGCTGCAAAGCTCAAACCTGCGATCAAAGAGCCACCTGTTTCCATTTATCTGAGTTTGTCGAGAACTTGAACGAGTCTCGTGAAGATGACTTTGACGGGATTTGCAAAATTATTCAGAATTACAAGCTTTGTGATTGTGCAAACAACTTGGACAATACTGAATAATTGCACATAATTAGACCTGGGTGAATTAACCAATCAAATGAGACCATTGTGATTGGCAGGCTGAACTCCACAGCCTCGACTGATAGGCTCGCTCCGTGTTTAAACGCATGCAATTTTATTATCTCATTAACAGTATTGATTAAAATTTGGGTGTATGTTAAACCAAGAACAGTGACCCTGGTCAACACCCCCGGAACACCCAGGAACACCAAACATATAAAAAGGTAAAGTCTTCATGAGCGTAGTGGCCCACAACTGCCGGAGCTGGAGCCTTAATCCCAGTTTCTGTAGCATGAAGCAACTAGGAGTATTCCTTAACCCCCTTGGTTGGGATGATAGTCCATCGCAAGTTAGTCCACCCTGGAGCATTTTGTCGCCGGTACTCATTTATACTCCTGGGTGGAGAGAGGCACTGAGAGTAAAGTATCTTTCCCAAGAACACATTGACCCCAGCCAGGGCTCAAACCCAGACCACTCAGTCCTGATTCCAGCATGCTAGCCATTACTCCATTAGGCCACCGCATCTTCCGCCACCAAAATATACTAAATGCAAATTTCAGACCACTGACCATGTTCCATTTCCCTTTTGGACCACTTCAGCCATATAATATCTTATTTATTTTTCATTTCCTTTTTACATATTTTTAATTTTCTTCGTATTTGTAATTTTGGGGTATTTTCGGAGTGTTCTGGAGTGTTTCGGGAGTCTTTTTGGTTTTACATACACCCATAAAATTCACTTTGAATTCTTCAGAGCTATATTCATCATTTAGGGGAGTGTACTGTAAAGATATTATATATTATATAAGCTGTACGTGGGGCTAAATATCTGTTATTTGTTCAAAAGGTTTTTTTTTTGGTGGGCTTCTTTTGGGGAAATGGGGGAAGGGAGTTGCGTCTCAAACCTTTTTAGGTGTATATAAAAGAATAAAGCATAGTAAATAGATATCTATTTAAAAGTTGAAAATCCCTTTCATTAATTATCCTTGATCTAGAGCATAATAAATAGAGGATATTACACGGCGGCGCGAAGATATGAATTTTATTTTCGAGTGGTAAAAACATATTTTTACGAATGAGCGCAGCGAATGAGTAAAATATTGTTTTTAACACGAAAAATAAAATTCATATCTTCAAGCCACCGTGTAATTTTTCTTTTTATTATATAGACAAAAGACAAAAGCACAAACTTTATCGCGAACTGAGTCTTGCAGCTCGGTGGCTGGACTTTCCGAATTTCTCTCCTTTCGTCTTCACTTGCAAGGAACTCTTTGAATAATTTAAGTCATATGAAGTTTTCTTCTTCGTGTTGACATTTTCCTACTCCTCAGTGAACGATTTCATGTCAGCTTCAGTGAATTTCACGAATCTATCGCTCGCCATTTTTCAACCGGCGTTGGCAGCTTTGCACAAAAAGCCATGCAAAAGCGGGAAATGACGTCATCGATATCCTCACTAGTGAGGATATGGAAAATACGCCACTCGGGTCCCGGATGTAGTTTCGTATGAATTTTACGAGTGGTCTATTTCCAGTAAAACACTCGTGTCTATATAATAATTAATTATATGTTCTCTTCTGAGGTGGGTTAATACTGGGTACCAGTATACTGGTCTACCACTTAAGCCCTCTCTCCTCCAGCTAACCTAATGGTTAATTACATTCTCTGCTTTGTTTTCTCTTCAGATTTGTACTTCAAAACCATTGTAATATCAGGCAGCACTTGTGATGTCAGGAGAATAATAAATTGATATTGGTTTGAAATAATTTATAAGCTATATAATATACTAGTAATAGTTCTCACTATATCTGCCCCGCCATTTGATGATATTACGTTTTGTTTATAGAAATATTTCGGACATTTTTTAAGTAGATTTTGTGATGTAGTTTATAATGATCAATGGTGTACAGCAACTTACTGATCGTTCAATCCTTGAAATAACACAAAATGGAACAAAACTCAGTTATTCAGATAAATAATAACGATCTGGGTTTATTTATACTGAACAATGAAGTTTGTTGAAAATATGCTGATCCTTTTGACTGGGTTTTACTTTTTTTGACTTGAGATTATGATCTGTTTGCGTCTGTTAATTCGGGAATATCTCCCGATGCTGATCCACAATCAAATGAGGACTGTATCTTTCCAAGTTATAAAATGCGTTTATTCGCAGATTCACAGTTCTTTACACTCACAATTCCATCCGTTCTATTCACTATTCGTACGCGTTCTGAGGCTTAACCTCTTACAACGATGTCTTAAGCTTATATACACTAGGAAATACAGTTAATATTTATATCAGACAGCGTCTAGCAGATTTTTGGATCGAGTCTGTCGACCCCGTTGTTGATTAGTGTGTGACAAATCAAGTTGTGTACCGAACAATTCTATCCGGTACTGTTGAATGACCTTTGTATTCAAAGAAATCACTGTAATGCAAGATACTCACCTTTGAATTGCAAATTTTCTTCAGACGAACGGCGGCGAAGCGAACTTTTGAAGCGAACCGACCTCGTGCCAAAATTACCCAATACCACCTTGCGGCCCTGGTGAAAAATTACCCGATACCACCCCGCGCGCCCAGTTTTGTCAAATCGAGATTCATTGGCATACTGTAACATATATATCAATATATTTCAATATATATATATTTATTTTTATATTTTCTTGATATATATATATATTATATATATATATATATATATATATATATATATATATATATATTATATATTATATATATATATACATACACGCGGGGACTACTATTCTGCCTCCCTCGAGGTTTTGGCCTCTGGGCCAAAACCCCTCCGGGGGCAATAAAATTGTTTGTTTTACTAATTCAGAGGGACGCGTGACACTTGATTGATGGTGTTGCAGTTAATCATGGCAATAAAAAAAAGTGTGGCCAGAAAAAAAGGACCAAATAAATATTTGAAAAAAGATTTTTGAATGTGGTGGTTGTCTGCTGTATTTAGATTTCATTGAATCTGATCCTAAACAGTGTGATTTTAATACTGAATGTTTAAAATGTTAAATGTTAGCACATGCTGTTAGTGTATTTTGCCCCTTATAAATATACATGTACATGCATGTGTAATTGAGCATGGTATGAAAAGTAAAACCTTTGTTGGAAAATACATATACTTTTGGTCTGATTCACACCAGTCTGACTCTTATGTCAATTCATGGCCTGTTAAAATTCAGGCCATTCCAAATTTATTTTTCAAATCATGTACATTAATTAATTTGGTTTAAATTTATTTTTGTTTGATATTTATTTCCTTTCGTCTTTATTTTGTTTTATAGCATGGTACGTAATGACTGTGCTAGCTAATGACATTAAATTCAAGAGAAAGGAAAACAAAAAAATTGTAATGTAAAAAATACATATTAGTCACAACATGATAATTTAACAGTGTCGGGTTGCTGTTTCTTCTAATACTGCTACCATATTTTCAGAGTTTAACATTTGAGTGACTTTCACTGGTGTTCTTTAGTATATTTTTTGTTCCAGGAATTTTTGACATCACCATTATTCATATTAACTGATACTGAATAATATTAGACACATGTAAGTTTCCGAGTAGCTTCATGTAAACCATTGGTTCATTGATATAAACTGTACGTGTAAGCTCTCATTTACCTTCATATGAGGCTTTTGAATCCACTATTCTGAGCTATTTACATATTGCTCTGACTATGAATTTTACAAATTGCATTACTGGGGTTTTGATATACACAATTTAAACTCAGGGTTGTTGTCTGAGGGTGCATTTGTTGGTTTGTGCTATACAAAGAACACTGTCAATTGGTCTTGTATCTATGATAATACATATATCTTATTATTAACCAAGCGCGAGAGCCATACTAGGAGAATCTTGACAGTACAGATCGAGTGCAACGAGGTCCATACAGAAAAGACTGAGGGCCGACTGATGGCCGATATTTTACAAACAAATTTGCATGGATTTTCGCAATTTCTAAACCCCACTAAAACTAATCGTTTGTTTACTTGTAACTACTGTACATTGCGAATACTAGCCGATGGTAAAATTAGAGAGATTTATATCTCAAATTTGACTTTCAATATCTTCTAAAGCCTCTGAATGCGTTTGCTACATGCTATTGGATATTTTTGCCAGCTTCACGCTGCAAATTGCCAAGATTGAAATTAATTTTAGAATTTATGGGCCAACTTGAAGTTGATTAACCTCTAATTCGTCTCTAAATCTTGCGTCATTTGGCACGAACACATTACATAGATTTTGGATTTTTCGAAGGGAAGCGTTTCTAGTTCGACCCTGAAACTTGGCATGGTAAAAGTTTAATAATCATATGTTAGGGCTGTAAAATAAAAGTTTCGAAAAATGAGATACCAGATGTGTTTTTATAGTGTTAAACATTAACGATATTCTGCCGCCATTTTTAGCGGTCTTCGGAGGTGTTTTTAAAATGGCTTGCAAAATTACAATATCAACGTGCTTGAAAATTGTTACAAGTGAACAATGCATAGGAATAGTTGTTCCGACTTTGTGTCAAGTTTGGCGTCAATTGGATTTATTTGAACGCTTCGGCAGTGCTTCGTACTTGGCACCTTATTTTTGGCATTTGATGAAGCGAAAAAACCGCATTTTGACGCGCGCTTTCAAATTTCGCGATTTTCTGAAATTAAAAAATCGCTGGAACTTTTAAATATGATTTTTGAAAATAGTTTACCCAAGGGTATCTTTGGGCAAAATATCAGCGATTCGCCAAATTGGTCGTTGGCGGACCATTCCCGATCCCAACAGGCAGTCACTGAAAAAACGTTTTTCCTCTATTGCTTGTTGAAAAGGGGTTAAAAATCATATTTCGCAATTTATTAGCTTCATGTTCATCTGGGTTTAGATTTAAAGGGCATGTAACCCAAAAATGATATTTTTTTCTGGTCATATAGCTGTTTAGTACGTTCATCAAGTAGTCCATATCTGTAATTCTTTTTCTCTCCGAGCGCGTTTTCACGTGGAAAAAGCTGCCCCAAATTCAAAAAAGCCGCCATCTTGAATTGCGCCATCTTGTCCGTGACGTCACGGGTGGACCCTTCTTTGACCGGAAGCGAAAGGTCTCCCTTTATAGCCTTATGAAATGCGCAGACGTTTACTTGCTTTCAGGCGAAATTCATTCATTTTTAGATGTTGTGTGGTCAGTTTTTTAGTAACTAATCCAACAAAATGGGGCATGTCATGTAAAAATTTACTAAAGCTCCAAATTTGAGGCAACAATGGTTAACTTCGTCCAAGTTAAAATAACCGATTTCGCTGAACCTTCCGCGCACTCGGTAATCTTCAGAATTTTTCAGACATTTTTCTCCTCACTCAGTGACCGCTACGAGAAATTTTACATATCAGAAATGGTTTCTTAAGAAGCACAAGCAATTACTTGCTGGTGCTGTACCGACAGTTCAGTCGCCAGAGGAAACGAAATCGTCAAAACGTGCGTATTATAATAGCAACCTATGTAGAACCGGAAGTGTCTGATAGTTCTGCTGATAACTGAAGGCCGAGTCGGAAAAGTAGACACGAGCTCTTCACAAGTTTGGAGATCAATAGTGTAGGTAAATATTCAGTTGATCTAGAAAGCGGAGTAATGTAGCGTATAACTTAATCCCGTTGAGGAACATGTTAATTTATTTTCAATTACATGTACGAGAAAGCCTCCTTATTATAGTTATCATATATCCTCCCGGGTTTGAGTCCACAAGAGAAACTACCGCATCCGAAGAAAACGGTCAATACTAAAAGGTATCCTGCAACGTAGCTGCTGCAATTCAATGTTATCTTGGTATGACAGTGACAACAAATCACCTACTCGTGTGCAGTAAGATTATTTGCGCCATGCGGCTAGCTGTACTGCTGTCGGTACACGTAATATACGCTGTCTCAAGCACCCACACATCAAGGGCAGTTTCATCGAAATCCTGGATGCTGAGTGATACAGCTAAGCTCTGGCCTTTCAACCTCTACTTTTTGCTATACTTGGCCGATGAAATAAATCACAAAATGAAACAATAAACCAGGCAGCGTTTCCGACGCGATTTGTCTCACTTTCACTCTGTATAGCTCGCTGCCTTCTCTGACACGTTTTGTCCAACACTGCGTGCTTCATATCGATACAGACGAGACCCAACGTTCCAAAATGTTGCCTCCATCACTATCATATAAATTTAACTCGTTAGAATAGCTTTCCTCCGATAAAACTTCCTACAAACTAAACTTCTCCTCTTAGCCGCCATATTACTCCTTACAGAATCTTCTTGTTGCGCAATGTTTGTGTTCCCCCGCTTACGTCACGAGGACTCGCTATTGTCTTCACCGGAAGTGAGGTTTTGGTCAAAAATGTCGTTTTTGACCCTTAAAAACTTCGAATTGGGTAAAATAAACGCTGAAAATCGTATTTACTGACACCTTTTACGTCTAGTAAGAAAAACTTGTATTCTGGGGTTTACATGCCCTTTAATCAAATCAACATTCGATATTCGAATCGGACGCTACGGTTGAATGATTGCATTATTCAGTTGAAGTTTCGATCTTTAATTCATAATCAAAGTAATATTGCATTATTAAATGGAAGCATTAATCATTATTGACGCGGAACGCGCTGAGTATTTTGACTGTAAAGGAAAACAGAGCTATCCTGTTTTGTCGTCTATAAAACCTGCGTCTAAACTGGAGGAAATGTCCCGCTGCTGAATAATTTTTGCTTCCTCCAGTTATTATGTGGGATCCGTTTTATATCCAACTCTAATCATATAAGGACACATAAATAACAGTCGCCTCTGATCTTTTTGAAAGAACAGCTGTTTCACCACGCAGCGATGTTAGTGTGGTCTGGGTTATATGGTATACATCCCCAGATCGTAGACTACATCACCTTTTTTAATGTTGAGTAATTATGGTTTCATTAATCAGTGAAACTTGATTCACCGTTTTCACTTTACTAACCTTTTAAAAGCGTCGGTAAGTTTCTCCGTCTTTGAGTCGAGGGAAAACACATTCCCTAAAACAGGGAGAGACGTAAAGCGCGGACCAGGCGGCATGTTCCTGAACTCGTACAGCACCATCAGGTAATGTAACATTAACAACAGAAGGAACAGCAGAAGAATATTTCCAAGGCTGAGGAAATTGTAAATCGTGGCGAACACCGACGCCGCCATGTTGGCAATGTTACGAACACAGCTTGAACACAACTAAGTTTTATTCACGGCTTTCACAGCTTTCACCGCTTGACAACACAGCTCGACCTTTTGGTCTTAGAAACACAGCTTGCCAACGTGGCATGCAGGTCACGTGGACATACAAATGGTGGAGGGGAGGGTACCGGTTACAAATTAAGTTTATCCGGTTTTCGGCTTAGTCTCCCCGTGCGGGTTGTAACATCCTCCCCACCTTGTCCTCTATCGGAAAGGACAACACTCGGTTTACGCTTATTAACAGGAACAGTTTTAGTAACAGTCTGAACATGAACACCGTCCGTTTTCAGCTTCTCCCCACCGTGTACAGGAACATCTTCTTCAGGACTCACTTGTGGGACTGCTGACTCCATCTCCAATCTGTGTAGGCGTTGAACAGGTCGGTTGAGCGTACTCTTCTTCGTTCTCACGGTCGCAGTTCGCACAAGGCCATCCCGTCCAGGGTGGACCTCTTCCACTCTAGCCAACGGCCATTTTCCACGAGACACATTATCTTCCGAGACCAGTACAATATCTCCTTCTTTTACGGGAGGTTCCTCTTTATGCCACTTGATTTCTCACCAGTGAGCTGATGCAGGTACTCCTGTTTTTCCAACGCTTTCAGTAGTGATTGAGTAATTTCTGCAAGTAAAGGTACCTCTCCATAATTCTCTTACTGGACTCTTCTAGACTATCTTCTTGAGTATCTGGCAACTGGTTAAGTGATCGACCAATGACAAGATGAGCGGGTGTAATAGGCGATGGATTCTCTGTTATCGTCACTTACTGCAGTCAGTGGTCTTGAGTTGATGACACCTTCTATTTTGACAAGTAGTGTGTTCAGCTCAGAGAAGGTCAGGAGTGCCTTTCCTAGGACCTTGCGCAGTGGCTCTTTGACTGCTCTGAAAAATCGTTCCCACCAGCCACCTCTCCATGGTGAGCGTTCAGTGATGAATTTCCACTTGATCCCTTTCGATGATAACTCTGACTCGATACGACCTTGATCCAGTGTGTCCCACATGGATTGCTTTTGTGACTTGCGGTTGGCATACAACTTCTTGATTTCATTACTTGCTGCTTTGAAGGTTTTCGCATTGTCAGACCAACACTGTATTGCACAGACCTCTGCGGCTTGTCATGCGACTGAAAGCTTGTAGAAATTCGTCTGTCGTCAGGCTGTTTTGTTATGTTAGCTCTAAGTGAACCATACGAGATGATGCACAGGTGAATACACATACGTAAGCTTTGTTTACACTTGAGCCCTCTTTCACGTATAAGGGTCCAGCAAAGTCAGTACCAATGTGTGTAAACGCTGGTGACGACGAAACTCTCTCTTCGGGTAGTGGTCCCATCTTCTGAGCACAAGGACCGACTCGCTGTCTTTTGGCAAGTTACACATTTTCTGATGAGGCGTTTGACCTCACGTCTTCCTTGGGTTAGCCAAATTCTCTGTCTCAAGGTTGACAGTATGGTTTCTGGACCAGCATGTAACATCTGTTTGTGGACATCTAGTATCATCTTTGCAACTTCTTGATGTCCATGTGGCAAGATTAGTTGGTGCTTTGTTTCTTCAGGAAGGTCAGCGAATTGCAATCTTCCACCTACTCTTATTACTTGATCAGCTCTGTCGTAATAAGGGTCTAACTTTAGGATACGGCTGCTCTTGGGTAGTGCTTCTCTAGCCTTCAACTGCTCATATTCTTCTTTATAAGCATCTTGTTGTACCCACATACAGACACTTTAACTCTGCCTGTTGCATCTCTTCAGCTGACAGTTCAGTTACGGAGGCTTGCATCTTGTTTTGAACATCTTCACAGCTCTAAACACGTAAGCAGTTACTCGGATCAACTTCATCCATGTGCCATAGCGAGACATATCGATGAATGGCTTTACTTCGACTGATGTGGCAAACATGGGTTATTCTTCTTTCCTCCTCGCAGGCTTCTTGGGGTATATCTTCACCTTTTCGTTGGATGGGTTGATATTCAAGAGGTAGGGACAGCCATTGCGGTCCATTCCACCACAGTTCACTTGTAATCATATTTTCACATGGCAATCCACGTGTCAACAAATCTGCAGGATTGTCCTTGCTAGCACAGTAATTCCAACACTCGGGATCCCATGTCGACTGTATTTCTGATACTCGATTTGCCACAAATGGCTTCCAGGATGAACTTTGGCCTCTAATCCAATGAAGTGTGACCATACTATCTGTCCAACATACAATGCGATTCATCTTAATTGGCAATGTGTCTGCAACAAATTTCAATAATCTAAGCATTGACCACTGCTGCTAGAAGTTCTAGTCTTGGAAGTGAAACTACCTTGATAGGCGCAACTCTGGATTTCGACATCACTAGCCGAGAGGATACTTGTCCAGTCTGTCTGTAACTCGAATGTACACTGCTGCTCCGTATGCCTTTGGAGAAGCGTCTCCAAAACCGTGTAGCTCAATGGCAGACTGCGTAGTGACACCTGTTCCAAACCATCTAGGGGTAGACACATTCCTTTAGTTGCAACAACTCTGACTTCCATGATGACCACTCTCTTTCAATTTCACTGTCCAATGGGTCGTCCCACTCTAATCCTTTACGCCACAGCTCTTGGAAAAGGATCTTCCACTCTCACAGTGAAAGGCGATATCAGTCCCATTGGGTCGAACAATTTCGACGCTAAACTTAAAAGGCTCCTCTTCGTCATTGGATCATGGCGATGAGATAATTTCGTTTGGTGCAATGAATCTGAAGCAATCAGAAGTCAAGTCCCATGAAACACCAATTGCTTTGAGTGGCTCGCATGAATCAAACTCTACCAAGGGCGACGATGCTCTTTTTTCTGGATCTATGCTATCCATTACGAGCTCTGAGTTGCTAGCCCATTTTGTCAAGTTGAACGCTGCTGTCATCATGATGTCTGACATCTCTTGTTGAAGTTTCAGTGCAGAGCTGTCCGTGTCGGCTCCCGTTAAGCAATCATCTACATACATGTTATGTAGGATTTCCCTCACAGCATTAGGGAATGTCTCTGCATACTTTTCAGCATGAGCATGCACTGTTGCAATGGCAAGAAATGGACTAGAGTTCACTCCAAAAGTCAATCTCAGCATTCTGTAAACTTTAGGTGCTTCGTCTGTCTGTAGGTCTCTCCACAAGTATCGGTGGACATCTTGATCCTTTGGTGCAAGCTTAATTTGCAGAAACATCTTCTCAACATCTGCTATCATGCCAACTCTGTGTGTACGAAAACGGATGAGGACAGATGCGAGGTTAGGTTGCAGCGCAGGACCAGGAAGGACACAGTCGTTGAGAGAGACGCTGTCTTTCCCTCGGGCAGAAGCATCAAATACGATTCTACATTTTGTTGTCTTCCTGTCAGCACGGAACACAGCATGGTGCGGTAAGTACCGGATATTTCCATCTCCACTGCTCAGGTCAGGTACTTCCTCTGCGAAGCCTTTCTCTACGTACTGATCTATTGCAGTTTTGTAAGCTTCGGCTTTCTCAGGATCTCTTTTCAACCTCCTTTCGATACTTTCGAGTCATTGAATGGCTTGTGCATAATTGTTCTCTAGCTTTGGATGGTCTCTCTTCCATGGCAATTGAACTTCGTAGTTCCTGCCATCATAGTTCAGTCCGTCATTGAAGTCAGTGACTGCACACTCTTCTTCCTGTGACATAGTTGGATTCTCAGTCTCTGTAATGCCAATTGATTCTAGTTCCCAGAACCTTCTCAGACTTGCGGTGACCTCGTTATTCTCCACTGTCGTCAGCATGGATGACGTATGCTTTGAATAACTGTCTACAGGCCCTGTAAGTATCCAGCCAAGGCGGGATTGCACAGCTACTAATGATTCAGGGGTTTCTCCTCTCTTACAAATCCCAGTTACGAATGAGTAGTAGTGATCTGCACCGATAAGAACATCTACTTGAACTGAATTGCGAGGGTAGGAATCTGCAAGAATCAAACCTTGTAGGTGAGGGTTGTTCTTAAGATTCAACTTGACAGGTCCCAATGGATTACAAATTCTTGGGTATGGTAAGAGCTTCCATTTCAATGGATCCTGTTATAGTGTTCCTGGATTGGTGAGAGGGAAAATCGCACTCTTTGAAATATCTTTGTTTCACTTGTTTCTCCGCCTAGTGTTGCAACACTCAATACTTCTGAGGGACCTTGTAGACCAACGGATTCTGCAATGTTCTTACGAATGTATGATCGTTGACATTCCAGAATCGGAGTAAAACGCGAACTGTAACTTCTTGACGTTCACTGATAGCTTGGCTAATGCTGTCTGAAGAAGTGTCTCCTTTATAGTTGAAGAAGGTTTCGAAGCAGCCAATCCAGTTTAATGTGGTGTTGGTCGGATTCACAGGTATTGCTATCGGAGGCTGGCTATGCAGCAACTTGTGATGACGTCGACCACAGTTTGCAACTGGGACAACTTGGGTTGGCGACAGATTTTAGAGAAATGCTTGTGGTTGGTTGGCTTCAGGCAATTGAAACACAGCTTGCTTTCTTGAACCAGTTTCCATCTATCATCTACTGTTTTCCCATTAAACGCAGGGCAGTTAAGTGACTCATGATTTGCTTTACAAATTCTACAAACTTGGAATTGTTGGTGGTTTTACCTCACTGAACAAAGCAGAAGCAGTTGACACTTGTTCCTGCTCACTTATCTGCATGAATGGTGGCTTTCTTTTTTCTTCTCTATTCATCTTAGTGCTACGACTACTCGGGTTAGGAATTGTTTGAAGGTTTTCTTTCTCCTGCCTCTTTGGATACAACTTGTCGATTGAGAAACTTAAAGAAACAATTCAAGATCAATTTCATCTTCTGGGGTGTCTGCAAGCTCTAATTCCCACTTTTCTAACAACTCTGATGGCAACTTGGTCCTCAAAATTGGTAGCAAAATACATCCATGACTCATTGGGGTTTCTCCAAGAGCTTCTAAAGCTCTAGTTCTGTTTATTAAAGTGTCATAAAGATCACGAAGGGATGATGCATTTGCAACAGACTTTGCATCCATCTTAATAACTGATTTGACAAGGGATGAGATTACCACACGCTTTCTTCCATATCTGTGTTTGAGACATTCCACAGCTGGTTGATAGTTAGCCCCCGTTACTATCAAACCCTTCTATTGTTTGCAAGGCATTGCCAGTCAGCACTGAACGTAGGTAAGTGAATTTCTGGACCTTGGGCAAATCAATCATTGTTATGCACTGGCAGCTTCAAACTGATCCCAGAAGTTTTGGAATTTCAATACGTCACCATTAAACTTGGGCAACTCAATCCTGGGCAGTTTAAGATCAGACGGTTGGTGACTGTCCTTATGTGATTTATGTACACTTCCTTTTGAGGACTGGTCTTCCAAATTGCTCTCCTTATTTAAGTACTCATGGGCAGCATCTACAGCTTTATCTATCATATCTAAGAATTCCCTCCAACTGTGAAGTCATCCTCAATTTCCTCGTCTGCGAGTAATGAAATTATACGATTTCTCAACTGGAAATATGACATGCTATCCTCTGATAATCTTTCGATTCTGATCTGTATTTTGACCTTATTGTTCCCATTTTCGCTCAACTCTGAGATGGTACGAATTAAGGCATCAATATCCCCTTGCAACACTTTAGTTTACGCCTGATGGAGATAATTTCTTGCGACTGTTCCTCGTTTGTGTTTCGAGGAAGTTCTTTGCTGATTTCAGCGAAATTCAAATCTTCGGGTTTCTGACAGTTCTGGTTTCACAGCAGTCTTCGACTCGTAATGTGCATTTACTAACCTCTCGATCTAGACTGCGAGCAGTCGGTCTTTTCTCCTCAGATCTTTGGCGCGAGCGGAAATGTTATAATTATGCAAATTAGGTGAAAAAACGAGGAGAGATTGGGGAGAGGGATGGAATAGACCGACTGCGGAGGTTTCTTTGTTCTTTGAATTCCCGTTTCTTAGAAACGGAAAATGCTGATTGGTCGGCTACCTGTCAGTCTGTCAACAAACTCATCTCCGCCTCATCGGAAATAATTTGAGACAAATGTTTTCGCGGGATGGTTTTAGTAGTGTACGCTAATCCGGATTGTAGATCGAAGACTAGAGAATCGAAGCACAACGTATTTGTGAGGGAAAGCTTGGAGGGATACTTCTGAAGTCTGAACACAAGAGGAAGCCATTTTATTTCCGCGGCCGTAATATTATCTAGCAAGCCCGATTGCGCTAGCTTTAGTTTACCGTGAACTCTTATTTGCACATCACACAACTCTTCGGAGACGATTGCCCTATTTATCTTTTCCTCTGGTTTAATACAGAGACCTTAGACTAACTCTGTTGTTTCCAAAATACTTTGAATAAGGCGTCTAAGTAAGTCAAACTTCATCTGAAAAGTTAAAACGTGAGTTTCCGTTCGCTCACATATGGTGGTCATACAGCATTCCTGTTAAAGTGATCCATTTGGGTCAAGGGGTCAACTGCACTTTCGAATATATCAGATATATCCATTTCAAGCGAAACTAACTTTTCTGGTCTCGGTCGCACGACTGTAGTAAATTTTATGTTGGATATGAAGAGTTCAACTGTTACGGCTCAGGCGGCTTATTTGATGCAATGAATGCCGGGAATAAAACCGCGCAGCATTTCGCAGTATGATCACCACGCAGATAAAATTGTATTGACTCTCGCACGACACCACATCAACATTGTAATAACTCCGGCCCGGTAATAACTACAAGGTGTTCAGGATCCATACCTCTCAAATACTAAAATGGATAGTTGCCTTTCTTTCAATTGGACTTCGCATGTTTCTGCTCGTATATCGTCGCAAAAGTTGCCGGGGGGGGGGGGGCTCAAAATCGTGAACAACAAACTTAGCAAACGTATTGAACGGTTTGCTGATTTTATAACACAGACCGAGGCACAGAGGCAGCAAAGGTTGAACAAAACCCCGAACAAAACAGACAAAGCTAAGCGCAAGAGAAGTTTAAGCCCTGTATGCGATCTTTTCGTAACTTCAAGCAGTCATACACTAGCGCGGGTGACACCAATATACTTTATACATTTCGCTTCCTGTAGTAGGCGAACAGCTTCTCGTATACAGATCGGATATTTATTTCCGTCCCAGTTATCGGCTTCTTGATAGAAGGGTTTCAAGCATGACAAAATGGATTGACAAACTTCCCATACGAGGAACTATTTACCGCGAAGCCGTATGTATATACTGCATAAAAACGGCGAAACAGGGGTTTTTTAGGGGGACACTCCGATCGTCCCCTCTAGTTGTCGTGCTCTCTCCTTTCTTTGCTGGAGTTACACAACAATAGTTTTGCCGCGAAACATTGTATCGTTATAACTGGGCGGAACTATCAATCAAATAGGTGTCCAAGGGCGGCAAACTTGAAAAGATCAAAGATTCCCAACCGCAAGTCCTCCCTTTATTTTTTCCTATCTCACCGCGCCCGCGATTTCTCGCCGGCTCGCGGGCTTCGCCCGCTCACCGCTCGATCGCGCGCGTGCCCTAAAACATTAGGAAAAGAAAGAGACTGGCTCCGGGCAGTCCTACTCTGCGAATCAAGACTTTTTTCTTTCCAGATGTCGATAGTCCCTTTTCTTTAAGCAATCCACGTAGTTGCTGCATCATGGGAAATTTTAGAAGGATAGGTCGTCTTGCTTCGGTATTTCACTGTCACTTGCATTGGCGGCCATCTTGTCCTGTCCACAGTGGTTTGCGAGTGTTTTACTGCACGAAGTCCTCAACAGAATTCAGTCAATCCACTAGAAAACTGTACTTACGATCAGTCCCAAATCTCCGGCGTGAATGACCATTTAATGTTATGAAACACAGCTTGAACACAACTAAGTTTTATTCACGGCTTTCATCGAGCTTTCACGGCTTGACAACAACAGCTCGACCTTTTGGTCTTAGAAAACACAAGCTTGCCAACGTGGCATGTCAGGTCACGTGACATACAAATGGGGGAGGGTAGGGTACCGGTTTTACAAATTAAGTTTATCCGGTTTTCGGCTTATTCCCTACCCGTGCGGGTTTGTAACACCGGGTGATAGCTTGAAACGAAATTCCGACAGCTGAATCTCAGTGTTTCACTCGAAACAACAGTATATTATTTCAGTTGAAAACTAGAAAACACCAGCGAGACACTTGGCGAGTTTGCGACGAAATTTATTCATGGCGGCCAACTGACTTCTTCGCTTCACTTCTGTTATACAGGCTTCGTCATGTGCAACCCAGAGTAAAGAGCACAGAGTTTGTTCAAAGAAAGAAGAAGGACAAATTAAACGGGATAACTTACCTCTACAAGTTTGTTTGGAGTCGTCGTTTTGCTGTTTTATCGATGCAGGATTGACATGTAAAGCAGCTCGCAGCGGAAAGCTCAGTTCAAAACATACAAACAGGTGAATAAAATTACTTTTACTTGGCTTGAGTGTAAGCTTGTTATTTTTTTTTATTTTCACGACTTACATAACGTTATCCTGTTCTGAACGTACGAGTTTGCTCGATCTCGCTGTGATTCTGTGTGATTTTAGGAAGGACTATTTTCGTTCCGCCGGCTGAATTTAGCTTCGCGCCTTGAATGTTTTTCCGAACATTTTGCCCTCTATGTCATAAACAAGTAATCGCATAGTTTCCTCGTAAAATTAAGGATTAATATCACTCGTGTTTTCAGAAGTTGCAAAAGGGGGTAAAAAGAAAACTGGGAGCGAAGGGGCGACTCCCTCTCTCCCCGGGCTAAGCCCGGCTCGCACGCCATTTTCTTTTTACCCCATCCCCACCGCGGAGCTATTC